>CM062808.1:443057751-443403516 GCA_031772625.1 Pinus tabuliformis | reverse complement strand
TTTTTGGTCAATTCAATTGCATCAGGGCTTCACTTATCCTAGCGAGGATTTATAGTTATCCTAGTGAGGATTTACAGTCTTCTATTCGACTTAGAGCCTTCCACTTGTGCTAACCAGCTCAGGAATTCACTCTTAGGGCAGCATCCTATCTCCAATGAGTATCCTCCTCTAAACTTCCAGCCAAAAAGAACAAGAGAAACCTCCTCCTCTCCGAGATTTTCCTTTAAATCTCTAAGTGGTAGGAGAATAACTGTCCTTCCCAACCGTCTAGAAATTGGGAAATCTTGTGGGTCTTCCCGTGAGTTTTCCTTTCGAGATTAGAACATTAATCATAAAAATAATAAAAAATTCTTTTAAGAGTGTATCAAAATTTCATTAGGTTCTTAACGAGCCTAAAAAATTACCAGATTCAAAGTAAAGTAATTAATAGTAATTCTAAGTGTTTTTTTTTCCTAATGGAATTTGGGGTGTTACATGATCCCTCTCGGGATAGATCTGAGAGTTAATATGGATCTAAACTGGTAAGGAGAGATAAATTGGAGAAATGATAATTGTAAAGATAATAATAATGAAACATAAATGAGGTAGTGGACAATAAGAGGGGAAGATAAATGGGGCCATGGCTTGGAAATGACTCTTGTTGGTCTAGTCGCAGTTGTTTTTGCAGCGAGAGAGAATTGTGTAATGAATTTTCCATGGTCTAACTAAACTTCTTTTTTGTTCTGAAAGTTATGGAAATTCAAGCCATATTTTGAAAAAAACTTTGCAAGGATTTTTGTAAATCCAAGTTACAACATTGTGTAATGAATTTTCCATAGTGTAACGAGACTGTGCTTTTGTTAAGTTATGGAAATTCCGGCCATATTTTGAAAAAAAATGGCAAGGATTTTTGTAAATTCAAGTTACAACATTGTGTAATGAATTTGTCATAGTCTAACGAGACTGTTTTTTTGCTTTAAAAGTTATGGAAATTTTAGCCATATTTTGAAAAAAAGTGGCAAGGATTTTTGTAGATCCAAGTTATAGCATTGTGTAATGAATTTTCCATAGTCTAATGAGACTATTTTTTTGCTTTGAAAGTTATGGAAATTCCTGCTATATTTTGAAAAAAATGGCAAGGATTTTTGTAAATCCAAGCTACAACATTGTGTAATGAATTTCTAATGAGACTGTTTTTTTCCTCTGAAAGTTACTGAAATTCTGGCAATATTTTTAAAAATTTTGGCAAGGATTTTTGTAAATCCAAGTTATAGTTGTCAAATTTCAAGATTTAGGTGCCTCGTGACACTGTTCTTTTGATCTGAAAGTTATGGAAATTCAGGCCATATTTTAAAAAAAATTGGCAAGGTTTTTTTTAAATCCAAGTTATAGTTGTCAAATTTCAAGATTTAGGTGCCTCGTGACACTGTTCTGTTCTTTTGATCTGAAAGTTATGGAAATTCAGGCCATATTTTAAAAAAAATTGGCAAGGTTTTTTTTAAATCCAAGTTATAGTTGTCAAACTTCAAGATTTTAGATGCCTTGGGAGACTGTTTTTTTGCTTTGAAAGTTATGGAAATTCTGGCCATAGTTTAAAAAAATTTGACAAGGATTTTTGTAAATCCAAGTTATAGTTGTCAAACTTCAAGATTTTAAGTGCCTTGGAAGCTTTTAATAGTGTTTAATCTATTTTTCACCATAAAAACATGATTTAAACACGGCATCTATAAAAAAATTTGATTTTTTCTAACCAGATTCAAGTCTCTTTTGACCTTCCAGACAATTTCTCCGCCTCGACTCCAATGAGTTTTCCCTCTTCATTGTCGCTCGACCTGGAGCTGTGATTTTGACTCGTGCGCGAGTGGTAAAAATAAAAAGTAACATCTTGAGACAAACGCTGTGAGTGGGTAAGAAAATGAGATTTAACAAATTTGATTGGAATGATCCAAGTAAATTGGAAAAAAATTGGAAAGGATTATAATATGGAGATAAATGTGCGTAAGTTGAAATCCCCTGGATGTATTGACTTTCTCTCGTGAGTGAGTGAGAAGTCACCAGAGTTGTCGTGACACAGTGGGAAAAAGAAAAGGGTAACAAATTGAGTAAGATAAAGAGGTTTAATCGTATAAGATCTTTAATCGTATAAATTAGTTTATGATTACAACAAAACAAATAGGTATGATAAAGAGGTTTGTGTAGTAAATACAAAAAGAAGTTTTATTTATTTAACATATTTCTCGTTTATTTGTATTTTTATTTATTTATAGTATCTCTTTTATTTATCATGATATTTGGTCCAAAAGCTTGATATATAATTAAATATTGATTTGTAATCATATTTAATATATATTTTTTTTTATTTACGATGCCTTTTTTATATTTATTTGTTTACCATACTTCTTTATACCTTTTTTATATTTATTTATTTACCATATTCTTTTATAAATATAGTATTTCACCAATGCTCTTAATAATTATTTGTTCCATGGTATTTGACCCATAGGCTTCACCTAAATAAAACCTATTTTTTGCATGTTCGCAAGTATAAAGAAGTTTATAGAGTAAATGTAAAAAGAGGTTTTATTTATTTACCATATTTCTAGTTTATTTATATTTTTATTTATTTACCATATGTCTCGAGTAAATATAAAAAGAGGTTTTATTTATTTACCATACCTCTAGTTTATCTGTACTTTTATTTATCTACTATGCCTCTTTTTTGAGTGTTCCTAGACCTATTTATATTTTAAACTTATATTGAGTGTTTACGTTTTTATGTGAAATCTATCCCCATACTAATCTAGGGAGAGCTTGACGTAATGACGATGATAGTCATGTTTCTTCAGACCAAAAGAAGCACCATAATATTATATTGAGAGAATATAAGGCTCCAGATTATACAAATTACAGCATTCAGGTGCTGTAGAATCTTGATTTTGAAAATACAACCTGTTGGCAAAAGTATTCCAAAAAGAGCATCCGTCACAAACATAACCATGTAATATGCGACACATACAGGACCAGTTCAGATTTGAAAACAAATATAAAACCAAGATTAGAGTTGCCGCTGGTCATCCATATATCATGACATATTCATACATTAGAAGCAAAAGATAAGAAGGAAGGAAAAGCCATAGAGAAATCAGCATCCAGGGATAGAGAAATCCTGGATGAGCCAGGAATTCTCGCCGAAAGTAACTTTCATGGACCAGGACCCTGTCCCAAGATAGAGACCATCCTTTGACAGGCAATCCTCTTGCTGATTATGAGCACGACAGATATGATGAATTGAGTTGTCTTTCATGAATCCCCAGTATAACATGATCCTATCCAACCATCCTGCTAGGTGGGGGGATCCGATGTGACTCGATCCCGTGACATGATCAATCACAGATTTGGAATCACCAAAAATAGAAATAGCCTGGATATTAAAAAAGATGCAAAAAGTGAGAAGACCAGCAAGGGCCCACACCTCGGCCAGGCTGTTGGAACCCCTGCCACAATTCCATGAAATAAAGTATTGCAAATTTCTGTCCATTACAATGTAAACCCCACATCTACAGATCTTATGTTGTTCGGCCCCATCGAAGAATGCCCTTGGAAATTCTGAGCAGATACCTACATCCTCTGTTCTGGTGCCTTTCTTCATTTTGGGCTTCTTTTTTGGAATAGAATCATAGATAGAAACGATTTGCTGCAGGATAGAGCTGAGGGGGATCTTTGATTCCTTGAAAATCTTGTTGTTCGTCCATTTCCAAACACACCACAGGAAGATAATAAGCAAGGGTTTCCATGAGTCTCTTTTCGAACTCCACCAATCAAAAGCTGCATGAGTAGAGACAAATGCAATGAGAGGGAAACCAAAAAGATTTGCCTAGTCCTTCCAAATTTGCATCGAAGAATGACATTGGAAAAAGATGTGGAAATTGGACTCCTCGTGAGAAAAATACATCACGCATATACTTGGCCCGTGCCAATTCCTTTTCCTCAGATTCTCCCATGTCAAATTTTTGTTGTGGAAAACAAGCCACAAGAAGAAAATTAATTTCAAAGGGCAGCCTGTCTTCCACAAGATCAGAGGAAAAATCGGACTAACATGATGGGACCTTGGGCCAATCAGATCAGCATAGATGTCTTTTACTTGAACCACCATGTTTGCGTTTGGAACCGACCAAATCAGATAGTCTTCTACCCCTGAACGATGGAAGCCGCAACCTTTCAGAAATACCATGA
Organism: Pinus tabuliformis; assembly: GCA_031772625.1. Lineage (NCBI taxonomy): Eukaryota > Viridiplantae > Streptophyta > Pinopsida > Pinales > Pinaceae > Pinus > Pinus tabuliformis. The sequence continues at coordinate 443,399,304 of CM062808.1, read as the reverse complement.
CGGATTTCCAAAGCTCAGCCAGTGAAGCCGACATGTCGAGATCATTAGCCTCTTTCCAAAGGGGAAAAAGACCTTGCCAGGTTAAAATGAGCTTATCCCAAGTAAAAATACCAACTCTGTGCAGAAAATTAAGAAGTTCCTCAGGAATGGAAATACCTTCCCGTCCACCCATGATGGGGTCTATGCCAATAAGAATTCTGTTGTCGGATTGTAATTTCCACTTCAAATGCTTTAGAAAATATTGCTCTATTTTTCAAAAACTGAGCCAAATAGTTGAGCCATATTTTGTTCCAATCCTACCTTTCCTGTACCAGAATTCTATATCCCTTCCTTTCATATATTTCTTTTTGATGGTGTCGCTCCACGGCCCTTCCCCGAAAATCCCCCTCCACAAAGACTTACAAAGGAGAGCTTTACCAAAGACCCTCGGGTCCAGTAATCCCCAACCCCCTGAGCACTTGGGCAAAGCTATCTTTTCCAACCTAGAAAGATGATATTTTTTTTGATGGGATTTACCGCCCCATATAAAATTTGCAGAGATCTTGTTCATTTTGTGTATTATACTTGCAGGGAGGAAGAAGATATGAGCCTAGTAGACATCCATTTGCGATAAAATAGATTGTGCTAATATAACTCTACCCGCTAAGGAGAGACACCTGAACTCCCAAGCCGAGATTTTTTTGTAGAACCTGTCAATCATCCACTGCCAGTCTGCGCTAGAGTAATTGTTGGCTTTTAACTGAAAACCTAGATACTTAACCCCATCTTTGATCAGCCTCGACTCTATGCCAAATAATTCAGAGACCCAGTTCACCATTTCAATATTGGTGTTGTTATGGAAAAGAACAGACTTAGCCTTGTTTATATGTAGACCTGTTGCGCTTTGAAATCTATTAAGGATATTAAAGAGGCAAGTCCACGATGCCCTGCAAGCAAAAATTAGTACATCATCAACAAAAAGATTGTGTGAGATGAAGTTTTTCCTGCATATCTTTACGGGCCTGCACCTATTTTCTAAGACCGCCTTGTTTATGTGAAGACTCAGAGAGTTCATAGCCAGGATAAACAACAGAGGAGACAGGGGCATCCTTGATGAAGCCCTCTTTCAGCTGGAAAAAATGAAGAGGGCATGCCATTTATGATGACTGCATAATTCACATTCTCCATGCACGCCATAATCCAACTGATGGAGTTTGGTCTTAGACCAATTTTTGCCAATAAACATTTTATGAAGCCCCATTCCAAGCAATCATAAGCTTTTTGTAAATCAATTTTCAGAATGGCAGCTTCTGATTTCTCCGAGAGCATGGAAAACAAGCTTTCCTGTGTATTGGCAACGACATCCAAGATATTCCTTCCCTTTAAAAAAGCATGTTGATCCTTAGTAATAAAGGTGGCAAGAGTTTCTTTTATCCTTTCTGCAATAATTTTTGTGATGATTTTGAAAGAAATGTTGCATAAGGATATCGGCCGAAAATCTTGGAAGGAAACTGTCTCCTCTTTTTTCGGGATAAGGGCTATTAGGGTGGAGGATGTAATCTGATGGATGCTACCTGATATTCTTGATGCTTCGACCATCCTCAATAGATCTTGTTTGATGGTATCAAAGAAGTGAATAAAAAATTCTATTGTCTAGCCATCCGAGCCAGGACATTCGTCCTTTTTAAAGTCCTTCAAAACACCCATAAGCTCGTCCTTTGTTATAGGCCAAAAGAGACTCTCATTTTATTTTTCACATCTGAGGCACCAAATCAATCCTCCATAGAATGTCCTGGATACCGCAACCTTCCCTTCTTTTATATTGGGTTTTAAAATAATTTACAGCTTCCCTAGAGATATCTTGTTGAGTGACATAAAAGCCTCCCTGACCATCGCTTATCCTCCATATGGTATTTTTTACTGGCCTGGAATTTGCATATTTATGAAAGAACTTCATATTCCTGTCACCCTCCTTAAGCTAGGTTGCTCTATTTTTGAGTCTCCAAAAGGCTTCCTCCTCTTTCAAAATGTCTTGTTTTTTCCTTTCCAACTCTTTTATCCGGCATCTCATGCTGAATGGAAGGGAATTTGCATCCAAATCCATGTGGATCTTGTCTAGCTCCCTCTGCATTTCATGAAGGGAGGCTCTGTCCCTCTGTCTTTTTTTAAATTGCCACTCTTTGACCACTTTTCTCATGGCCTTCATCTTGTCTCTGAAAGTCATAAGCGGGGGATCCGAAACCTTAGCAGAAAAATCCTTCCAAGTTTTAGTTACAACCTCATTGAAGTCTGGGTCTTGTAGCCATGTTCTATTGAACCTAAAAGGGTACCCCTTTCTGAAAACGCTTTCCTTCCAACCAAAATAAATCGGTCTATGATCAGATATAAGAGTAGTCCCAATGGATGAGTGAGGCATTCCCATTTTATCAATGATACTGCCGTGAATGATGAAACGATCGATCCTTTTAGCGATATACACCTTTTCTAACCTTCCATTATCCCACATCGGCATCATCTTTGAAGGTACAATATCTACAAAATTTCTCTGCAGTAACTCATGCTTTATGCGGTCAGCAAGCGGATCTTTTTCCTGCAGTTTCCCCATCTTTCTTCATTGCATAGAGTTACGTTGAGATCGCCTGCAATCATCAGTGATTCTATACCAAAAATTTCTGAGGCAAAAAATTTATCCCAAAAAAAGAATCTGTTCTTGTAAGGGGCGTAAGTATTTAAGATATTTATAGGGCATTTTTTCCCTCTGATGGATGTCGTAATGAGAATGTCGGCGAAACACTTGTACGCCCTCGCCCTGATCCAATAAGGATTCCACAGAACCGCCAACCCTCCCGATAGACCCTTAGCCTCTGAAGCTACCAAGAACCATGAGGGAAACATTTTCCTAAAGTAGGCAATTGATACATGGCTGCTATGCATCGTTTCTTGTATTAAAATGATTTTTGGCTGAGCAGAATAGAAGAGATATTTTAGCGCCAAAAATTTGAGATCTGCGCCCAGACCTCGAATGTTCATGGAAATCATAAAGGTCATTTGGAAGAGTTACCAGCCACACATGCTCTAAGAGGCTATGTCTCTGACATATCATAGATGGGAACCTCAGTCAAGGATAGTTTCCTTATGCCACCATCTGCTATAATTGTCCTTCCCCTAAAATATTTGCTGCCCCCATTATGTTTCTTTCTGACTGTTATATTCTTTGCAGAGTTTGGGCTAATAAAAGGCTCTCCCTGATAACCCGGTTTATGAATAGTCAGCGGTTCCAGCTCTAGGGATTTTCTGCTTAAGAGAAAATCAAGGTCATTGTCATATGGATTAACAGGTGAGGAGGTCGGGGAATTTAAAGGGGTAATAGTCGGCATTGGCTCCTTTCCTTTCGAAGGTAATTTCATAGACTTTTTGGGCGACGGTGAAGATGAAGAAATAGGAATGGGGTGGGATCCTACTATAAAGTCTTTGAGCTGTATGGTGGGAGGACACGGGACAGCATTGTCATCAAATGGCTCCAGGATAGACTGGCACTGGATATTCGAATCCTTGATTTGTGAGGAACCTACTACCTTTCTCGAGCTTTGGGTCTTGATTCACGTTCATAAGAGACCTCCTGAGACAAATACTACGGAGAAAGGATGACATTGTTATCCAGATTTTCAGAAACTTTCCCATTCACAAGTTCTGTCGGAGAGAGAGGAGCTGAAGGAGATAGGGCTTCCTTTTCACTGAGCGTAAGAGAGTCTACCCTGGTCTTACGTTGCATCATCCTACTTTTTGACGACGGTAGCTGATGACAATTTTGGATGAGGTGACTTGTTCTGTGACACGCAGAGCACCTGAAAGGGATGCCCCAAAAATCCAATCTTTGTTTGATCTTCAAGTCTCTCCAGGCAATCTCAATATGGTCCAGGAACCCCCCCTATAGGCCTTCTCAATAAGTATCCACGCTATTCTCTTGTCCTTCGCACCCAGGCACCATGGGTCGACATAAACAAATCTTCCAATAGAATTACCTATTTCAGCAAGCGTCTCCTTGGACCACAGCTCCAGAGGCAGATTTGGGAGCTTAACCCAAATAAGGTTATTCATTGGTGTATTTTTAAAGGGTTAAATCCTATGTACCACCTGTAGAGGGCGAGGAAGCTCCTATTGTATACCCATGGACATTTCAGAATGGATCCTACATCACAGGCCTTTAGGAAATGGAAGCAGTACCATCCTTTCATAAGATTAGAAATGATGGGGGAATATCCAATCACAGGTTTCCAGTGAACCTCGAGCTACTTTCTCATCCCGGCATCATCCATTTCTGGAAAATGCCAATTTCCCACCAAGGCAAGGTTCTGTAAGCTTTCTATTCTTTCGGTCAGGTGAATGTTGTCCAGTTTAATTGCAGTTGGCGGGGAAGAAGTTTTGACAGGGTTGCGGGCCTTGTTGTAACTGCTGGCATGTTCTCGCATCATTATTTTCTGTTGGTTATTATCCCTCCTGTCATCCTTCTTGGACGACTTGTTCCTATGAACACCTTTTCTCTCTCTATCATCAACACCCATCGCCAGTTTAACAACCACTTCGTCCAGGGTGGAATGCCATCCACCTGACAGCGTGGCATCCTCCCATGCCTTCTCGGCTTGGATTGCTGCTTTGACCATGGCTTCCGTGGCTGACGCGTTTGAGTCACCCTCCATGCGCCTCCAAAAAACCGCTACCTCAAGATTTGAGCCAGTACCTTAGTCCTAAAATGGATTTGTGGATCGATTTGGTACCAGAACATTAATCAGGCTCTGACCTCACTCTGAATATAAAGCCTAGATTGATTAAATGTCAGACGAGGGAATTTGAGTGATGTTACACCATCTCTGACACTGAAACGGATACTTAGAAGACTCGAGAATTATGGTTCTAGGACCCAAGGCAGACACGGAGATAGAGATCACCTTTTGGTCATAGATAATAACTGTAGGGTTACGGGACTACAGAAGGTAAATTACTGAAAGTTGGTGAAACCGGATTGTTTATGCCTTTAAGTACTAGTACACGTCATCTAAGGACACAATTCAAATCCCAAAGAGATTTGAAAAAACAATTCCAGATAAGGCTAAGATAATCCGGGCCAGTAAAAAAATTTTCAGTCCAGAAAATTTTGAGACGCCAGTTGATGGGCAGAGCTTCTGGTTGCATACCATGACAATTCCAAATTCTACAGAGACAGAGTGTTCCAGCTTTGGATGGAGGCTCAGAGAGACTACCATCACCCTGCTTTTGTTAACTAGAAGACGTGTCTTGACACACTAAACAACAACAGTAGATTTCAACGATACACCACCACCCTCCTATTTTGAAACGAAAGTCTGAGCACGGCTTATGAATTACTATGAACTTTTTCAGGAAGCGGAAGATTTCCCAGACCATAGTGACATCTATCAGACCCAGTCTTAGGAATTTTAAGGAGCATGCCAATGGAAATTTATACTTAAATCCCTCCAAACTCTAGCGGTCATTCTTTAGATGCATTTCCAAATTACAAATGCTAAAACAGTGTTAAAAGGAAACTAAGAACTATTTCCAGAAGCTAAAATTTACAGAATCAGAAAAATCATAAACTGGGAGGGATTGTTCACAAAACTGACCTCTTTCCAAGCGCGTGTCGAGGGGAGAACGACCATTTGCTTCCAGCATAATCAAATACCCGAAGATTCGAAGAGCCAGCGAGTTTTAGCCAAAGGGAAGAGAATTGTATTCAAAAAAACCCCGCTGCCTGAGAGAACGTAGTCAAAGGCAGGCCAAAACCATCACCCCCTCCATAAGGCTGTTAATATAGTGGGATGATGAACAATGGCACGGTGAAGGGGGAGAGGTGCGTGTCAGTTTGATAGCTATCATGGGTGGCTATGGGCTGGTGTCGTCAGGTATCAGTGCTACCAAGCGATATACATGCATGGGGACTCAAAGTAGACAGAACAGCTAAGACGTAGGGAAAGAACAAGTGCAGGGCATGCAATGGATTCACACTTACCTGCTCATCTAGGATTGGTGCGACAGAGCAGATCTATGGCATCCCGGGTGGTTTCTTTCGGCATACTTCTCCTCTCGGCACGCGCCTGGCTCCTTCCTCCCGTCGATTCAAACGATGATAGTCATGTTTATTTTAGAATAAGATTTTAATATTTTAATTTAGTTATCTATAATTATCAGTGAGAGATATATTTTAATTTCCAAAAATATTTTAAAATAACTATAAAATAAATATTGAGCTTTATCTCAAAAACAGTTGTGCCCTTTATACTCTTTTAATTAAATTAATTAATAAAAAAAAATCATATTTACTTATATCTATTTACATATTTATAAGGAAAACTACTTTTATAGCATGAAGCCTCGCAGCAATAACACGGAAGAGATGTAGAAATCGCCTTATTGAACGGGAGAAGAGAGGAGTGAAGGAAGAAGTGGCAGTATTGACGGCTGGTCTTGCAGCGATAAACGCGGAAATTGCCCTACAAACGCGGAAACTGCCGACGCGGATTCTTGGGTCGGTGGTGGCCACCAGAAATGGTGTAACAGAGTGGGAAAAGATAATGGCGTGTGGGTAAAAATTTTGACTGTGAAGACAATGGCGTGTGGGTAACATGCCATTGGAAAAAATTACATTCACATTAAAAAAGATTACATTCGCATAAAATTAAAAACGTTGTTTAATGTTTTATACTCTACCATTTAGATTTAAGTTGAGGTGGTGTATTTACTTTACAATGATATGGTTTAATGAGGTATAATTTTTGATAGAAAATAATAGAAATTTCAGCATGATTTTGATTATAAATTTTATGAATATTTTTGGAAATTTAAGTTATAGTTGTTAAGCTTTAAGATTTTGGGTGTCTAGCTATTTTTGTTGGTGTTGAATCTATTTCCACCTCGAAAACAAGATTCAAGCACTCCTCACGTCAAATGTTTGAAAAAAAGGGCCACATTCCAGACTACCATGACACATCGTTTACATTCTGATGCTTACATTATAAATAATGTCATGGTTTAAATGTTCTTATCAATTTTAAATTTATTATTGGTATTTGATTATTTTTTTATATAATTATGGCACATTGTTTACATTCTCATTCTTAAGTTATGAATAATGACATAGTTTAAATGTTTTTATCAATTTTATATCTTTTATTGGTATTTGATTTTTTATTTTATTTTTTTTATGTAATTATGGCGATAACATTCAGAATAAGACTTTAAAATTTTCATTTAATTATCAATAATTATTAAGTGAGTGATATAGTTTTAACTTCCACAAATATTTTGAAATAGCCAAAAAACAAAGACTGATATTTATCTCAAAAGTAGTTATATTCTATTTACTCTTTTAATCAAAATGATTAATAAAAAAAGGCATATTAACATGTTTCATATCAATCTCAGCTATGGCTTTTTGGGCAATGTGGTAGTAGTGAGCCATGGTATTGTAACAAACTCAATTTACAAGTTAAGACTCTCCATAATAAAGTGGGAGACAATATCCATAGTTAAGAATTTTGTTATTTGTTATTTAATATATATATATATATATATATATATAATATATATTATATGTTTAATTCATATATCAATCCTTTTTATAATTAATGGTAATAATTTTAAATAAAATTATAATCTACTTATTTTTTTATGATTTTTGTTTAACTTTGGAAATTTGAGATATCATGATGTAAGTGTTTCGATGCCTATCAATGTGTACTAACCATTTTATATATATAGTCGGTTTAGTAGTAATATTTTTTATGTCATCATAAATTTGGGTATAAATTTAGGTATAGACATGATAAAATTATAAAAAAAGAACTAAAAAAAATTATTATTATAATTTTTTTTAGAAATGAGTTGAAAAATTCAAAGGCAATAATAAAGAAACGAAAATAATGTCATTAAATTAAGTACAAATGCGAGAAATTCAAGGAAAATCAACCATTACTTCAATAAAATTTATGAAATAACTTGAAAATTTCAAATGTAATTTAATATAAAACTTTTAAGGAAATTGTAGCACTAATTGTGTGTAAGTGTGAGAAAGTTATACAAGAAAAACCATTTTCTACAATGTCAATTTTTTTATAATGAACACTTCTACATAGTCTTTATGAATCCCATGATTATACAAAACCCCAACAACTTGTCTTCATGAATCCCATGATTATACAAAACCCCAACAACTTGTATGACCTATATCATTTAATGATGTTAATTAAGTATGCACAACAAATTGTCTTCATGAATCCCATGATTATACAAACCCCAACGACATGTATGACCTATATCATTTAATGATGTTAATTAAGTATGCACAACAAATTGATAGATCATTTGTTGCAATAAATGATGATATCATCATATAAACATGATAAATTATACAAAACCCCAACAACATGTATGACCTATATCATTTAATGATGTTAATTAAGTATGCACAACAAAAATTGATAGATCATTGGTTGTAATAAATAATGACATCATCCTATAAGTATGATAAATTAAATGTGGAGACTCAAAGGAAAAAATTCACTAACAATGTGCTTAGTCTCTTTTCTTTATTTATTAATCATTTTCTACATAAATATTACAAAACTAGCCTTAATTCCCTCTTCCTCTAAATTTCAAAGATCATTGGGTTGTCACGCCAAAAAGCATTGTAGCCTCAACCATTATTTAGTCTCTCCATTCTTCAACCATTCATTTCTTCATGGGTTCCTCTTATTCCTACATCTTACAACTTCCATGTCAACACTTCATGAATGGTACTTTATTCCCCTTCTCTTAGTTTTGTTGGAAAAATACAAAGTGGCAGCTATTAATTCCAATTTTTCTTAACCTTAATGTTTTCTTGTGAATTTAGTTAGTATTATTGTGTTCTTTATTTAGATCCTTTCATCAAAAAAATATCAAGAAAAAAAATAGTAGCAACAGAGGACATATAAATTAGGGTCTCAACGAGGGAAAAAAACCCCTCCAAGGGGAAAATCGGAAAAATCTTCTCTTCTTGTAGAATTTGCTTCAAAAGAGACAACGAAGAGCCAATCCCTAGACCAAATCCTCCTCCAAGTACCAAGTCAACATTTCTAGTCAAGTATTTCCATGATCTAGCCTCAACCAGCTTCACATTGAAACTTAGACTTTCCAGCTTTAGTACTACTACTTCAACCTACAACTTGAGCCCTATAGATGTTGTAGAAAATCTAACTCAACCCTTCAAGAAGTCGTCCAAGGTCAACCAAGTTAAAACAAAATATCTTTCTCTCGCAGCTACTTGATACTACAACTCAGACCTGCGATTTCAACCTTCTTGGAAGTTGCATAAACCCTAATCCTTCATATGTGTGTGAGAGAGTGAGCCCAAAAACAAGATTTCCTTCCTTCCTTTCTTCTTTTAGACCTTTTCTATCTTTTTCTCCTGCTTCCCAGCTACAGGTCGAACTTCCTTCTTGAAATTGAACTTGTGAGTGAGTGAGACACAAATGAGGTCGAAGTGCTTGTATTTATAACTTTTCTAAAGGGTTGAATTGCCTCCTTTAGGCTGACCTAAAGCTGCTAGGTCCGAATTGTACTTTTGGAGTTTCTTGGATTTTCCAGGCTCAAAATAATTCTTTATCCAATTACATTTTTCCCGGAAAGGTCTTATAAACATGATGTTGACTTTCTTGACTCATGACAATAACTCATAAGACCTAAAAAACCCTAGAAGAATAACGAACATGCTTTTACATACAATACCATCAATAATGAGCATGAAACCATGATTTAAAATAATAACTTTTTCTTTTCTTCTCTTATTTGTTACATAGACTACATGTTGAAATGAGTACAACAACAATTGTGAAGACTGGAACTAGTTATATTTCCAACAAGTTTAGCAAAAAAGTTTCCTTATGCAACACCATCTTATCCTCTACTAACATAATATTGTCTTCCTCATTTTTATTTTCTTCTTCCCATTTCATAGGCTCTTCTTACATTGATACCATTTTATGCAAGAATTAGCACCCCGCTACAATATCAAAGTCTCACAATGGACCATCTCATCTATATAGTCGTCATGAATCATATGATTACTTAAAAACCCAACATTTATGACTTGTGTAATTTACTGACATTAATCAACTATCCAACAATAATAAATAGGTCATTTACTATCTGTAGATGAGGTGACTAAGGTGGAGAAATGGGGTCGGATGTCCTCTTTCCATTGCCCCAGCAACCCATGATTCAATTGTACATGGTAACACTGCACCCCCCTAGAGAACATTCATGTAATGCATAACATGATAACCACTGTTACAAGGAAACCCATGCAAACAAACAATTTAAGAGATATTCCAAAGTATGTAATGGGTCATAGTATTGCACCCATGTATCAAATGGCTCACTGCAATCCTATCAATCCATCCATATTCAATGACGAGCCATTAATTGATGCCTCATTGGGATTCTACATGCTACCTAATGCTTTTATTAGCAAACATAGAGATGAAGCTCATTTTCTTGAGGTGGATTCCATAGTTCCTTTAATGTATTAATGTCAATTATATAAAGCAATTATTTTAAAAACATACGTTGTATCTTCAAATAATTATATATTATTAAAGTGAAATATTGGAACATTACCACCAAAATGTGTTAGTCCTGGAGCATCATGAATTGTTCATACAAGTATTCAATGGAATTGAAATTTCCTCTACCTTATTGGTTTATAGATGTCATACATAGTGATGTTGACCCATAACTTTAGTAACTCGTTGATAAGAGGCTTGATATATACATTCATATGTTTAACTTGGTAGTTACCTATATGTTTGAAATTAGATATAATTACTACCATGATATGTATATATATAAGAAAATAAATAAATATAACACATTACGAAACACACAAGAGAAATGAAAATGTTGCATTTGAAAAGTTACTGTAAAGAAATACATATAACAATCATTGTCAACATTATGTGCTCCCTCTTTGTTGAAATCTGAGGAAGGTTATTTTTTATAAAAAAAATTGGCCACATTGAGTAAATGGACTTGAGATCTCCAAATGGATTAAAACCATCAACTGCCAATGAAATCCTAACATTATGAGCTTCATCTTTATAAAGCGAGCATTTTCCCTCAATTTCCCTAAATCTTAACCATCTGTAGGCATTTGAAGAACACCCTCTCCACTTCTCTTTCGTGCATGGTAATCCATAAACTTTGTTATGCTTTTGTACATGAACAATCACTGCAAATGTGGAATTATTGAAAAATGGAAAAGAACCTTTTGAGGCACCTTTTTTGTTATTTGATCGGGTTCGATATCTACTGCTCTAACATTATGGGCAACTTTTTTTGAGGCATGTTTTCCATAATATAAAATGTGATCATTAGAGCATGCATCTATAGCTTGATACTCCACTCCAATTTATTTCATAATGCTATATAAATCTCAGTAAGGTAGAATATTTAGCGATGGTAACATAATTTCACCTAGCAATCTATAACATAAAAAATCACTAGTTAGTGTAAGTAATATTAACCGTAAATATTTGATTCTTATTTTACACATTAATTAACACAAAGAAAGGGAAAAAATAAACCTTTATGCATAATATGTGATAAAACATATTACATACCTTAGGATATGTGTCATACAAGTGTTTGAGAAACTATTATTTAACCCTTTTAAGCTCACCAACAATCATGTAGAAGAGAGAATATTTTGTCTTGAGCCTTCGTAAAGTGGTGTCATTTCCTTTCTAACAGAGTTTCATAAAAAATATTATCATCATTTTCCTCATCCTAATAATTGACTAGTCGATCGAACAAGTCTTGGATCAATTCATTTGTCCCATCATCTTGAACGATGTTATTATTGTCAACTTCTTCCATAGGATCATTAACTTGATCTTCAATATTTTCTCCATGTTCCTCATCTTGTACATCATCATTTCACTACTACTTTGGGCATTCGAACACCGACTAGGGGGGTTAGCTTGATTTTATAATTACATAGCATCATACAAAATTAGTCTGCATAAAAAAAAGGTTATAACAATATAAAATTTTACAATTGTGATTAATATAAACACAATAAATAATGAATATATAGCTAACCGAGGAATGATATTCCTTCAATCCCCCTTCAATGTGCCCATGTTTCCCTACAATGTATTTTAGTTGTTTCTTTTAAAACTCTTATGTGATGTAAGCCCACACATTTAGAATAAGGGAAATAACATCTCCCATCATCCCCTTGATTTTTTTCCCTAGTAATTTTTTTTTACATTTTTCCCCACTAAAAAGTTATGAGATGATTATGTTATAAAACAAGTGGTGTACTAGATCTATTATATTTTGTAATGCAATTGATATATATAACAAGGAAAAATATTTCTTTTTCGACAAAAAGACCTTATAACCTTTTAGAACCATTGTAGTTATAGTGAAATTGTCGTAACGTCTCTTAAGAGAAACATATTTATAAATTTACATACCATCAAAATTTTGACGATAGTTGACAAAGTCGAAATTGACTAGTCAAAAGTAACCGACCATTCGATTAATAGCTCAATGAATAGAAATGATCAGTCAAAAAGGGGATTTTTGTTTATAATGTGATAGTCGCCGAATACCGTCTTCCTTACTACGATACAGAGAATATCATCATAATTATGACAATGTGGAGATATCTCATTGCAATACCGACAAACGTGGGCCTGGTTTAAAATTAATTAAATAAATGAATTAATTCTCATAATTTTCGATTCTACAACCAATTTAGCCAAACTGTCATTCTATTTTATCAAAATTTATTACTATATGTAGTGGTGGGATGATCTAGACATTGTTTCCTATTACTAAGCTTGGTACAATAAAGCATGTATCCTCTTGTGAACCTAGCTACCTTTTCTTGCATCTTGGACCAATACACATACCTATGCAAGTTGGCCATTGTTTTCCCTACACAAAAGTTCCCTACTGTAACAGCCCTGGTGAAAAGTTCATGTAATAAAATTTAATAAAGGAAAAATAAGACCACAGTTAAGGGGCGCTTATTTCAAGTTGAATGTTGGGAAAAGATATCCTAGTGGGCATAAATGGATGTGTGTTTTTGGCTAAGTAAATTGGAAAGGGCTAAAACAAAGGCATTAAAAGGAAAAAAGACATTTTTAGCACATTTATTTATGAAAATGAAGGAAATTATGAGAAAAGTAAGGTGAAAGTTCATAGGTTGCATGTGAGGAGGAAATTGAAGGAAAATAATGGAAAATGAAGAAATTAGAGGCCTCATTCATAAACAGGCTTATGAGAATGAGTGGGCAATATTTTTTCAAACCTTTTGTCAGTTCAAGTTTGGAGCTTTCTCATTATTCTCTCTCTCTCTCACTCTTGGTCACTTAGAGTTTTCTTGGAGCCCTCTAGCTTTGGAGAAAGGAAGGAAAAGCAAGCAAAGGGAAAGGAAGAAAATAAAAGATCAAGGAAGGAAAAGTAGGATCAAATAGTTGATGAACCTCAGTATTGCAACAAGAATGTTGCAACTCCCAAGGCGACAAACTTTAATTATCAACCTGGGTTTTGTACAAACTTAAGAGGTATCAACACTATATGTGCAACATACAATGTGTAGGAATACTTCCAATGGAGCCACTTGCATAACTGGATGATAGATAAAATCATGTGTAGGCTCGAAACATATTCTTTGACATGTACCTAAATGTAAGAGACCAAATGCTTTGACTGAGATGAGATTAGGAATGGTTGAAGAAGAGTGTGTTGTTGCAAATTAATGATTGTATGGAACCATATTTCAATATAGCCGTGAGGCCCCTGGTCCACTTGCTAATTTGGATCATCTTGGAAGTCTTCTTCTTCCATGAAATTCATATTTTCTTCTTTTTGCTGATTATTCTCTTGAACAAATAGAGGATCTAATGGTGAACATGACGTAACTCCCTTAATATCTGATGGTGATGCCTTCTCTCCTTCAAGTTCAACCCCTAATCCTTTGGTCTCCTCATTTGAATCTTCTTCTTCTGGATGGTGTCCTTTAATCACATCAATAGAATCTTTTTTGCAATACCTTTCTTGATCTAAGATGAATACCATTTAGATCAAGAAGATATGTTTGGAAGTGTTATGCCTCAACATTGTAAGTGGGCTAAGCTACTTCCTTGTGTGGGTTTGGAAATGGTAGTACAGGGAGTTGAGTGGGAGTGGATCTTTGAGATGGATGTGGTTGAGGTTGTGGTTGTGGTGGAGGCAGATGGTAGGGATAGAATGGAGTTGGGTATGGAGGGTATTGAGGATAATATTGTGGATATTGTGGATTTCTCTCATAAGGTCCTTGCCAACCTTGTTGCTAAGATTGGTTTTGGGGTTGATATGGCCAAAGTTTCCAAGGAAAGGGTGTGTTCCAATTACTTTGAGATGGATGTGCATAACCTTGAAATTGTGAATTAGGCTCTTGCATCATACCAGGTTGACTAGGCTTCCATGGTCCTCTTGGAGCTACATAACATAGTTTATTTTGTGATTGACTTGCTCCATTGTCCTCTTGGTAAACTTCCTTCAACCTTGGTAATGATGGGAAATATTTAATTGAATGTGATTCTACATGGACAACAAAAATATCAGCACCTTCTTTTTCCTCATCTTTCACTCTTAACATTTCTACTTGTTCGCTTAGAATGCTAATAATTTCCGTTTTAAAGTCATTAAATAAATTTCCATGTTTAGCTTGACTTATTGATCTTGATGCTTATTTTCTTACTCTTTCCTTTCCTCTTGATATGTGTTTGCATGTTTTGCAAACTTCTTCTAATGATAATTGGTATACATCACCTCTACTCATGAGATCAAGAATATCAATCCAATCATCCCTAATTGTTCTAAGTAGGAGGGTTTTTATTGTGTGATATCCTAAATGATGTAATTTTTCTCTCTTAACATTATACATGAATATCTCTATTATATCCTCAAGGCCCTCATCTTCTGTTTTATTCATTCTAGGGATTTCTTCCTTAAGATCACGATCTTCATATTTTTCTAGAAATATTTTTTCATATCAGTCCATGATCTTATTGAATTAGTCCCTAAACTCATGAACCATTTAAGAGCTCTATCTTTCAATGTTTCTGGAAACAATCTCAATTTTTGAGTGTTTAATATGTAACCATAAGATTTAAAAACAATTTCATGTTTAAAGAGAAAGGTTTCTAGATCCTCTAACCTCATGCCATGGAAGTTTGGAAGAAAAGATGGAAGGATGTTTTTCATGTGCACACTAAAATCAATATCTTGAATGGGAAATCCAAGAGGACCTTCCTCATTGTCATCATCTCCATCCATTTATCCTACCTCCTCTGTCACCTCTTCTTCTTCTATATGTAAAAATGAATGGTGATGTGGCTCTTACTGCACCATGTGATCAAATGGGGGCGGGGTGTGGGTCGGTGTTGGAGATTATTTTTTTGAATAGGAATGCTAATGCAATGCAATTTTATGTTATTTAAATGAAATATACCTAATGCAATTTTTGTTTTTGCAGAAATTAAAAAGAAATGAATCAACTAGGGAAGAAAACAATGCATACTTTGACACCTCCTCAAATACAACGCCAAAAAGTGATGAGCCTCAGTATTGCAACAAGAATGTTGCAACTCCCATGGCTACCAACTTTAATTATCAACCTAGGGTTCGTACAAACTTAAGAGGTATCGACACTATATGTGCAACATATAATGTGTCCTTCTTTCATTGTCATGAATGGAGTGAATGTAATGAAATCAAACCCTAAATTAGTTGTTGTAATGGAAATGTTCGAAATGGAAACCTTAACCTATTACAGGAAAGAAAACTTATTCTAATTGCATAAATTAAAGATAATGAACTAAATATCAATCATTGCATTTCAAAGATTTTAGATCCATTGACAGAGTTCATTGGATTTGACAATCAAGAAAATCATTATTGTATTATCCAATTCATAAATCTATCCATTAACCCAAATTGTTGAGATGTTTTGCAAGGGTAAAAAGGCAATTCCTAAGTGGTATTTAGTCTTGAATAATCATGGATTTAGAGCCTAGGGGTTATGATTCAACCCTAAGGGACAAAAGCCAATATTTTTGAGAAAATTTGGGCAAGTATATACATGCTGGAAGAGTGGTACAGGAAGTTATAGGTGCTCCTACAAGAAATTACGGGATTTGCAACAGGAAGATATAATTGATTGAATGACCAAGTAAACCAAACCCAAATTGGATGGGACAATTTATTTTTATTGAATAGCATGTTTTAGGTCTCCCTTCCAACTGGAATCACTCAAAAATACTGCTGCTAACACATGCTAAAAAATAGTAGAAAATTACTAGTCTAAAATCTAGAAATTCGGGAAGTAGTGAGCTAGTTAATCTATCAAATTCCTAACCTAATAAAGTGAAAATGAAATGGGGTAATTTTTTTTATTAACTTCAATTTTTTTATGATCTAATTCAAGTGGAATCAACTCATTTGAATCTCATTAGCATGTTCTAAAAAATAGCAGAAAATTACTACTATTTGCCACAAGGGACTTCCAAAAATTTAGATTTGGGAATAAACAAACTAATCCAAGTAGCTAAATGATTACTATGACCTTCCAAAGTTGTTCCAAATGTGAAAACATACCCGTGATCCTGCAAAAGAACTTACTTCAACCATTTAACCTAATCCTACAACAAGAAATAATTAATACTAAATGCACAAATAGAAAAAACAAGAACAATAGATGCATGTGAATAAAAAGCAAAAAGAAGAGAATTAAATTATACAAAAGGGCTTTGAGGATACTGGGATAGCAAAGCCCAAGGAAAATCAGAGTCCTATGAAGGAGACCAAAATTTAAAACGTGAAAATGGTACCAATATTCATTATTTCCATAAATAAAATTACATCCCAACAAGAAATGAAAGTGGAGTTGCAAAAATACAAGTGTTCTCCACAAGAAGACTAAGAAAAACCAACCCCTAGAGGTAAATTTGAATTGGTACTTATACAAAATGATTAGGAAGATTTCTCCATAAAAGAAGGAATATATCCCCTCCAAAATCCCTCAAATAGTGGATTTGGTTCCCAACACTAGGAATATGCATTAAATGACAGGGAACACATTCCTAGATTTTCTCAATCATTGGAGCTCCAAAATTTGTGCAATAATTTTAGAATACCTTGTTGATTTATTATCCAATATTGATCCTGATATGGTAGGGAGCAAGTCCCTAAATTATCTCCTCCTCTAAATCTTCATAATCTGCCTAATGTTCTCACAATATTCTACAAAAATAAATAATATTAGGCACAAATATGAAATTATCCATAAACCTTCCTAATGAACATATTAAAGTTAAAAAAACGTTATATAATGAGAAAAGAGAGGTTTACTGTGTTGAAGGATGGCTAGATGGGCCTTAATTTATGTCTAATTTATAGGCCCATCAACAGCTTCAACAAGAATACTTGCACGTAACCTTTTCCATGTGTGATTTTCTAGCTCGTTTGGACATGCATGACTTTGCATGTTGGTGTATGGTTCTCTTGTTGTCAGTGGTATGGTTTTTCCAGGTTATGATAGTGGATTTTAGCCTAGCCTTGCCTTTTTCCGTATTACATGGTGTTGGGATGTCTACTTCAGTTTTTGAGTGTTGGTTTACCAGATGGATTTCAGAATCCAGGGCAGACGTGGTCTCAAGTTTCATTCCCAAAGGCCTAGGAATCCCTTGACCAGTTTTGGCTGGATAAATAGTAAAGCTTGAGGAAGAAGTCTTGGTTTAAGGCCTAGTGATATGGGTTTGGATTGCAGTAAAGCCTGATAGACTGGTCTCGGTTTAGGGCCTAGTGATCTAGGATTGGATTGCGGTAAAGCTGGAGAGACAAGGAGATGAAAAAGTCCTCAAGGATAGTGATGGATTCTGATGCAATTCCAAGTTTGGTTCGATTATGATCAAAGGACTAGTTTTGGTGTGATTACGGTTTGATGGGGTGGAGGTGGTTTAACCTCTAGATTCCCTTAGTTGTTATTGGATTGGTTGTTCTATGAGATACCACATTCATGCTTGGAATATGGCACAGGGGTGACAGGATGAAAGAGAGTTTTGGTTCAACCATGTACGGTCGGGTGGTACATGGAAGTCCCAAACCTGGTTTGATTTTCCTATGATTAATAAAATCTAAGTTCTCTTACTTTTGCACTTGTTCATATGTGGATTTAATGGTTGTCATATCTCTAATATTTATATGGTTTTATGCTAGTTATAAGCATGGTTATATGACTAGTTCAGATCATGGTTATTTCATGTATTTACTTGTAATTACTAAAATGATGGATGCAAGACCTAATTGATGTTATAACAGTTCAATGGAGAAGGTGGTGATCCTTCTGGTTATATTTCATAAGTTCTTCTAGTCATTCATGCTCCATCTTGTATCATAAAACTGTAGGTTGCATTGATGCCAAGTGTTTGACAGAATGTTAGTGTTAGTTGGGGATGTTGAGGCCTAATCCTGAGGTTGATTTTGATTTATTAGTATTGTCCTCATGACTTTGATGGATTATGTACATTATAACAAGTTCTAGTCAAAGGCTGGGATTCTGGGCTAGAAAAGTGGCTCAAATCTCGAGGACGCTGGCACAAGTCTGCTGAAAAGAGTCCATGGATATTGGCACATAGGCTTGTGAGAGTGAATTTTGGTTTTGGATGCTGTCATACCTATAGCATGAGAGCGAACTGGGGTTAAAAGGCTTAAAACATTAGTGGGACTCAGGGACAAGATGTTTGAGTGGCTAACATGTCTTCTATGGGTGTTGTTGCTGATGTAGATGGGTTTGGTTGATGTGTTCCGTCAATTCCATTTCCTTAAGGTCACCAAGGAGTTTGAATACCTTCTAGTGGCATCTCTCGTCGCATGTTTACCCAGTATGGACAATTGCTTGGATAAACCTGGGAGGAGGGGGTGTTACATATTGGTATTAGAGTGTGGATGTGCTCTCCTTAGGTGAAGGTGCTTGGTCATGCATGCATGTTAGTTGCATGTGTGTCTCTTACACTTGCATTCCATGTGCTTGTTGCATTGCATAATGATTGATCATGATTGTAGTAAGGTTTTCATGAGGAACTTGATGTTGATTTTGTGGAATGAATGGTTAGAAGTATATGACTGATTACATGC
Source organism: Pinus tabuliformis (assembly GCA_031772625.1). Classification (NCBI taxonomy): domain Eukaryota; kingdom Viridiplantae; phylum Streptophyta; class Pinopsida; order Pinales; family Pinaceae; genus Pinus; species Pinus tabuliformis. The sequence continues at coordinate 443,380,080 of CM062808.1, read as the reverse complement.
TTATATGCAACTTGATTACATCCTTGTATGTTAGGTTACATTCTTAATTGTTTGATTACATGTATATGTCTTGTAGGTTGGTTACAAGAATCGATCTCTTATGCTCAATTACATGCGTTCATGTGCCTGTGTAATTGATTAGGAATTTCTTATGCATGTTGATAGTTCCATGTGGCAATGTATACATTGGAGTAATGGTTTTTGTCATACATGAGGTCATAGCATGCATTGTTGATATGGCCTTGCATTCATAAATGGACCCTAATTAGAGTGATATTTATGTGTTGATGCACTTATTTAATAGATGTCTATATGCTATTATGTTTTTGTTATACATGTATCACACTGATTTGATGATCTTATAGAAAATGTATCCTCCTCAAATTATGCTATGGTACATTGGTTTATTGTGATTTGTTTTAGTTGACATAGTATGCCTTGTAGAAAAGAGATCAAATGGATAACAAGGTGGTAGACTACATAGAATCTCCCTATGAATCATATGGGTAGCATGGTGTGGGGAACTCTTCTAACTAGGCAGACACATTGAGAAGCCTGAAGGAAGAAATAAGGAGCTGCAAAGCAGACAATGATAAAATCATGCAGACATAAGAGAAACAAGCAAATTTTAATGCAATACTTCTTTAGAGTTTGTTAGAATTGAAACAATAAGGGCCACTACATATAAGCCATGGATAGGAGGACAAAACTAATGGGGCATATGGAAGTGAGACTATTGGTGGACACAAGTTAGATAGATTTGACACAGTAAGAGATGGCAAGTTGTTGGACACTCCGGGTAGGAGAGGTGATAGACTAGGGGAGTGATAGGGGAAACCTTCCAGATGAGATTAAGAAAGAAAATCCACCTACCTTTGATGGAGAGATGAACAAATCCTAGGATGCAAAGGCACGATTTCTTGGTATGAAGAAATTATTCTGATTGCATGATTATTCAGAAAACATGAAAGCAAAGATTGCCACTTTCAATCTCAAAGGTAAAGTGATATTTAGGGGGAAGACGTGAAGAATTTAAAAGGTATACATGAGGGGGATTTGACTTGGCATGCATTTGAAAGGATCTTCAAGAAGAAGTACTTGTCAAAGAGGTACTATAATGACAAAGCTAATGTGTTTTATGAGTTGCGGATGGGTTCTATGACATATGAGGAGTATTCTAGCAGATTTTTGGAGTTGTTAAGATATGTGCCTTACCTCAAGGAGGAGAAGGCCAAGGTTCAAGGATTCATCAGTGGACTTTCAGTAGCGTACAGAGACGGGATTGAGTTTGATGAGCCTAGATCATCAGAGGAGGCCATTCGAAAGTTGAAACATTTTTATGAGCAGTCGAAGTGCAAATTTGAGCCTAAACATGACTTGAAAAGAAATGACAAAGCTAAAGGAAAATGGCCACCAAAGAGAGGAAGGCCGCAAGATGCAAGTGAGAAATAAAATGTAGTTCCTTACAAGAGGTTCAATACAACTGAAAAGGGACATGGAGAGCAGCAGGCTAGAGGCGGTGGTACGGAACCATTGCAGTGTTGGATATATGGTAAGGATCATCGTAAGAGGGATTGTCCGCAGTATCAGAGTGGTGGTATACCCTAGATCTATAGTGCTCAAGAGGTGCATACAGTTGGTGATGTTGGTCATAGCATTCCTCAGATCTATGCTGTTGTGGAAAACAGATAGGCAGATCATCAACCATCGATCATTGAGATGGACAGTAAGTTTGGTGATCAAGTTGTTTCTATTTTAACTGTGCCTGGATCTAACTATAGTTATCCTGACCCAGTGGATAAGTGTGGTTTGAGAAAAGAAGTGCATGAAAAATATTGGTTTTTATGGTTGGCTACAGGTACAAAGTAGTGAGTTCACCATTGGGTAATAGTTTGCACATTTGAGTTAAATGGTATGCCTACAACAACACATTTGAATGTATTTCCATTAGGATCGTATAGTATGCTTTTGGGTATGCATTGGATATACCTTCAGATAACTAGAGTGGATTTATTTGACAAGTCCATTGACTGTGTGGATGATGGTGGGGAATAGAGGAATTTGCAGGGAAAGAAGGAGACTACATCAGTGAGGATGGTTACCGCTATTCAAGCTAAGCGTAGTTGCAGAAAAGGTCATGTGATGTTTGTAGTGTACATCTCTAGTGATAAATTTAAGGAGGCTGAGGATGTAGATGTGTTAAGCATGTACCTAGTTTTATAGCAATTTCAGTATGTATTCCTAGAGGACATTACAGGGTTTCCACCTCACAGGGAGGTATATTTTCCTATTGAGTTGGTGCCACGGGCACCTCCAACATGAAAACCACATTATAGGATGAGCACACCTAAGTTTTTAGAGTTGAAGTTGCAGTTAAAGGAGATGCTTGATAAAGGATACATCAGATCTAGTGTATCACCTTGGGGCACACAAGTGTTGTTCGTAAAGAATAAAGATGGTACTCTTAGATTGTGCATTGATTACAGGAAGCTAAACAAGGTAATGATCAAGAACAAGTACCCTTTGTCGAGGATTGATGATTTGTTTGATCAGTTGAAGGGAGCATAAATGTTCTTTATGATCAACTTGAGATCAAGATACCATCAGGTACACATCAAGGAAGAGGATATCTTCAAGACTGCATTCAGGACTAGGTATGGGCATTATGAGTTTGTTGTTTTTCCATTCAATTTGACTAATGCTCTAGCTACATTTATATGTTTGATGAATAGTGTGTTGCGTCCTTATCTAGGGTAGTTTGTTACTGTATTCATGGAAGACATACCGGTATATTCTAAGAATGAGGAAGAACATGTCGAGCATTTAGAAGTAGTGTTGAGATTCCTAAAAGAACATCAGTTGTATGCTAAACTTAGCAAATTCAACTTCTTTCACACTGAGTTACATTGCTTGGGGCATGTTGTCTCCAAAGACAACATGGTAGTTGATCCAGAAAAGGTAAGGGCCATCATGGAGTGGGAAGCTCCTAAGAATGTGGATGAGGTGAGATCATTCATGGGATTGGCAAGTTACTACATGAGATTCATCAGGAACTTCTATGCATTGCATATCCTATCACATCATTGCAAAGGAAAGGTAAGAAGTTTGAATGGGTAGAGGAGTGTGAGGCTAGTTTTGAGCAGCTTAAGTAGTTTTGACACATGCGCCAGTGCTAAAGATTGTGGACCTGAACAAGGAGTTTATAGTGTGTACAAATTCTTGCAAGAGAGGACTTGGTGGATTTCTCATGAAAGAAGGACAGGTAGTGTGCTATGAGTCATGGAAATTGAATGATCACGAGAAAAACTATCCAACACATGTTCTTGATCTAATAGTGATTATACATCCATGTAAGATGTTGAGACACTATCTTCTGGGCAGAAGATTTACATTGATGAGCAATCACAGTAGTTTGAGGTATTTGTTTGACCAACCAAATCTAAATGCCAGGCAAGCTAGATGGTTGGCTACCCTTATTGAGTTCTATTTCGAGATCAAATACATCAAAGGGAAGGAGAATTATGTTGCACATGCTCTTAGCAGGAAGGTACAGGTAAATCATATAGTATTTATAAGATCTTATGGGACAAAGTTACAAGATAGGATCTTACAGGAAGGACAACGAGATGACAAGTACAAGGAGATGATGCACAGGTTAAAACAGAGAACAGGTATAGGTATAGGTACATGTGCAGACACATATATAGGTACAGGTACTGGTACATGTATAGATTATTAGGATGCAAGCTATCATCTCACAGCAGATGGGTTGGTGAGATTTAGAGACAAGATCTATGTCTCGAATTGCAGTGAGCTCATGAAGCTTATCTTGAGGGATTTTAAACCAAGCCATACTTAGGCCATCTAGGATAACAAAAGACGTTGACGACAGTGAAGAAGTTCTACTATTTGCTAAATCCAAAGAAGGAAGTGGTAGATTTCATGGCTATATGTTTAGATTTCCAGTAGGTAAAGGATGAATGCAAGCATCTAGGTGGTGTACTACAACCTATAGTGATTCTGAAATGGAAATGGGAGGTCATTTCCATGGATTTCATCAAAGGTCTTATGAGGAAAGTATGGAAGCATGATTCTATTATGGTTGTGGTTGACAGGTTGAGCAAGTTATCTCACTTCATTCTAGTGAAGACTACATATTCAGCTAGTGAGGTAGCATAGGTGTTCATTAGAGAGCTAGTGATATTGCATGGTGTTCAAAGGAAGATTGTGTCGGACAAGGATGAAAAATTCACTTCCAAGTTTTGGAAGGAGCTATTTGCAGGCTTTGGTACAGAGTTGTCCTTCAACACAACTTTTCATCCGCAGACAAATGGATAGACAAAGACGCTCAATAGGATCTTGGAGGATATTCTGAGGATGTATGTGATGCACCAATAGAGGAAATGGGAGGAGTATCTTCCATTGGTTGAGTTCATATACAATACTAGTTATCAGGAGTCATTGAAGATGTGTCCTTTCGACGCATTGTATGGATGGAGTTTTAACACTCCCATCAGTTGGAGTGATCTAGTGAACAGGGTATTTATTGGGCCAGATATGTCGGTAGGCATGGAGCAGGAAATGCAGGCTATAAAAAAGAATCTAAAGGAATCACATGATAGACATAAGAGTTATGCAGATTGAGACATGGTATTCAAGGAGTTTTAGTTTGGGGAGCATGTGTATTTGTGCATCAAGCCCAAAAAAATCTCATTAAGGATTGGATCACGTGCCAATTTGGCACCATGGTATTACAAGCCTTTTGAGATCCTTGAGAGGATTGGACTAGTGTCATATCGACTTGCACTGCCTCCAACAATGAAATTCCATGATGTTTTTCCGATTTCAATGCTTAAGAAGTATATAAAGGATTTTGATCTTGTTATTGATTGGTTTGTATTGTAGGTGGAGTAAGAAAGAGAGTTCTAGCCAGAGCCTCAGTGCATATTGCAGCGGAAGCATCTCATGCTTAGGAACAAAGCCATGGAGCAAGTTAAAGTGTAGTGGAAGCACTTTGGGCTTGAATAAGCTACATGGGAGATGATGAATTAGATGCAGGCCCTGTATCCTTTATTGTTTTTCGGTTGAGGCAAATCATTTTTGGTTTTATGTTGGTATTTGTTTGGCATATGTTATGTTAATGTTTTGGTATATGTATATGGATGTAAATACCACCATGAGCTAAGTTATAAAGCTCCAATAAGCGGTATGGTTGTTATATTGTCATGTTGTCATGATGTTTTTCTTTTGAGTATGTCATTCATTGTAAATACTGCAACGAGTTAAGTTATAAATCTCCATGGACAATATGTTTGCTTTTCAATGGTTTTTCTGAGGTCATGGTGTGGTTTAACATTGAGGATGGTGTTCCCCAAGGGGGAGGGTTATGTAATAGGCCTGGTGAAAAGTTCATGTAATAAAAGTTAATAAAGGAAAAATAAGACCACGATTAAGGGACACTTATTCTAAGTTGAATGTTGGGCAAAGATATCCTAGTCGGCATCACTAGATGTGTGTTTTTGGCTAAGGAAATTGGAAAAGCCTAAGGCAAACACATTAAAAGGAAAAAAGGAATTTATGGCACATTTATTTATGAAAATAAAGGAAATTAGGAGAAAAGTAAGGTGAAAAGTCACAGGTTGCATGTGAAGAGGAAATTAAAGGAAAATATTGGAAAATGAAGAAATTAGAGGCCTCTCATAAAAAGGCTTATGAGGATCAGTGGGCAAGCTATTTGCTAACCTTTTTTTATTTCAAGTTTGGAGCTCTCTCATTATTCTCTCTCTCTCTCTCACTCTTGGTCACTTAGAGTTTTTTTTGGAGAACTCTAGCTTTGGAGCAAGGAAGGAAAAGAAAGAAAAGGGAAAGCAAGGAAAGAAAGGACCAAGGAAACAAAAGCAGGATTGTAACACCCTTCTCCTGCATCTACCCACGTAACTAGCCAACCAGGGGTAGACATGCAACAAGAGGCTAATATGATGGTATTCAACCTCCTATGTGACCTTAAGTAAGTGGAGTCGACAAAATGAAAGACATAGACCTCCAACATTAACCTTAGGACCCACAAGAACCAAACACACACCTTAGATATCGTACCCCTAGGGCCTGGTAAGGTTTTGACCAACTTAGGCCAGAGTAAAACTCCCTAGACATAACCCAGGAGAGTTATAATGCTTTCCATCCCTTAGCCAAATGGGTAAGTCTCTAAGGTAATGCTTTGTTTAGCCAACAATTCTAGGATTTGAGCCACCTTTTCAGGCCCAAAGCCCAGAAAATTTCCCAAAATGGAATGATAACTTAAAATCGGTAAAAGTACAGGTAAACAATGATGCCAAAGAAATAAAATAAAAAAGACTATATCTAGACACCTACTAGCCATGACAGGCATTTCATCAAACATATCATCAACATGTAACCTACACGTGTAAACAATAAGATTAAGTGAAGGGATCTCATACTTATAAGAGAATCACCATGTACCATCGTTTTCTCATGTCATTCACTGCCTTATAATTTATTAGGACATAGATACATTATCGATTCATAAACAAATAAAAACATGTTGAGAGCCATACATAGATGTTGCCATAATATATACATATAACCAACATAACAAGAACAGAAATACCATAAACATATCAGCCATCCAAATCCACATATACATCAGTACATTTACACATTCAAATCAAGGGAATGAATTTCTCATTAATGAATGAAATGAACCAACTGGAGATGGAACTACCACGTTACACCTGACCGTAGAATGGCTGAGCCAAATCTCTCTTCATCTATTCACCCTTAGGGCATATTCGAAGCATGAATGTGGGATCTCATTGAACACATCAATAAAAATTCATCCAGGGCTTCCATAAGTCATCCACCTAAACCCATGAAACATAGATTCCACCTCATGGTCGCACATCACAACGCCATCATTAGATTGGTCTCCATCCAAGCCTTCCAGGGCTTCCAGTGCATTTGTTCCAACGAAGGCTTCCAGTACTAGAAACTCAACCCACAATTGCCACTAGGATTCCAGAGTGTTTGTCTAACCAAGGCTTCCAAGACTAGTAACTCAACCCACCATAGGCTTCCAGAGCGTTTGTCCAACCAAGGTTTCCAGGACTAGTAACTCAAACTAAGTTGTTATAGGGCTTCCAGAGCATTTATCCAATCAAGGCTTCCAGGGGTAATTCATGAGTTGTATTCATGATTAATAAAAATTTTATTGATGAAGTTGTGAACAAGAATTGGATGTTTTGGAAAAGTGTTGAGGCTGAGTTTGGTGTTGTTGGAGAAGCTGAAGAAGAAATATTTCATGAAAATACGATGACCTAAGTAACATCAGAATAGTGGAAGACCCCAAAGTTTTGTGCTAGCATGCAAGAACATATACAATAGAATTTTTATATTGGTTGGGGTCGTGAAGCCATTGTATGTGCCAAAAAATGAACAAGTAGTTGATGTGTTAATGAAATTTCTTCCCAACAAGAAGCTAGTTTATTTTAGGAGCATGCTCAGAATGATGGATATCACTAATTTGGTTGAGAGGAGAGATGAAGTACCATAAAACTGCCTGTATGATGGTACTTGTGAGGATAGCATGGCCTGGTTAATATTGAGATCTCAGTTGACGTCTAGATCCCAGAGGGAGGGTATCGTGTGGAGCTCAGGTTTAGTATTGATACTTGGATCCCTGTAAGGGTTGGTGTCAAGGCATGGAGGACTAGATGGTATCTATATCTTGTTGGATGGATACCATTGTTGTAGCTTGATGGTACCTATAGTGGAAATTTCCTAGATGACACCTTAGTCTGTGTTGAGAGGATACCTTGGTAGTGTTGGTATCCCAAGCATTACACATGTTGTTGTACTCTTTCTAAGAACATTTGAAATTGAGATCAACGTAGTACCAGTTTAACAATTATGAATACTTCCCTAGTTAAGAGGCAGTGTTGAGAAATGTAACTAGTATTGGTCTTCATAATTGTATTCGGTCATGATGTAATATATTTGTCAAAAGAAAGAAAAAGGAAAATTTATTGTAAAAGAAAATTTATTTATAAGCATGGGTTTCATGCTTTATGTATTTTTTTTTTCTAGTTAAAGCCTCCATTGAAGGCTTATAGGGTTGATTCATAAGTTATTGTCGATGTCTAGACCCTTCTTGGGCTCTCTATGTTAAAGAAAGAAAAATATATGTGTATCAAAATGTATCTATTTCCTCCTCCACCAAGTCATCTTCCTCATCAAGCAACCTAGCTTCCTCATCAAGCAAGTTGGATCCATTAAAGATTATTTGACCCCACAAGAGGTTATTTATAAGCAGATATTTCGACCTAGTATGACATCAATCTCGTGAGGTAATTAAATTTGCAATTTAAGGAAGAAAGAAGTGTGAAATGCTTAGAAAGGAAGGTCTACTCCATTACAAGAATAAACAACGCTAGCAAAGTGGAAGAGGATTAAAATTTATTCTTGGTCTATCCACACATGTAAAATGACTAAAGAAAATGTGTGAAGTTATAGGACTAAAGATATAGGCTGAGAACTTCAGAATTTGTAGAAGAGGCCGAAACTCCATTTGACTTGGATATTGGAGATGCATTCGTGTTGACTTTTGAGATATTGACTAGTATTCTTTGGAATTTGAGTTGTTGGATTGGAGGAGGTCATACTATTAGTCAAAAGGTCTTGGTTGTCTCATTTCTTTTGGTTCCTGAAGAAAATAAGAGATTTGTTTGGGTTTTCCTCTCTAGGAGAGGTTTTAGCCTTGACTTATAGCCTACATTTGGTGTGTATTTTCCTTTGATGATCTTCATGTTTTGGTATTTGTTTGATGATGAAGAACATAATAATAATAAGCAAAAGAAGAATTTAATCAATCAAGTACAAGAATGACACAAGCAACTATCAACATAAGAGAAATCAACATCATTGGCCGCCCTAAGAATACTTATTGCAAAATCTCTTTGTTATGCACGTGTTTGTCTCTATACATAATTGTTCAAATGAGGTTTTTCCAAAAAGAATAAAAAAAATATTGTTAATTTTTTTCTTATTTGTTATATATATAGAAAGAGAGCTGTTCCAAAAAGAAAAAAAAAATATTATCATTTTTTGCTTATTTTTTTTTTTTTTACTTCTGGTTCACGGATATGGTATACGTATAGTCTCTATATATATCACAGATACCCCAAGAGATATATGATATTATTGACCGATTGAGCTATTGCTTATTTGTTATATATATATATATATATATATAGATATATGTATGTATGTATGTATAAAGAATTGTGATGAACATGAAAATCCCAAGTTATATTCATTACAGGGTATTTAAACTCAAGTTATTTTTAGTAATATTTCTCTTCAATGTCTCTAAAATATTCTGAAATATGTTAAGAATGAGTCATATATTCTCAACAATGTGATTAACATCTTTTACCGAAGGTCGTTACATCGAACTCAATTAGGAACATATCAAGCAAATCCTTCTCATATTGCACTATTGATCTGTCTCCATGCAGAGATCATGTCCATCTGAAAATCAAAACAAATCACTGTAATTAGGATATTCGTTTCCATCTTGTTTTTCATCATACCAATATTTTTAAAATTATTCCATTGTGTTGTTAATCCCTAAGCAAGGGTAAAGGCTGGGTAGTAGAGCAATGAGTATACATTTACCTTGTATTAATTATGCAATTTTATTCCAACCTACTTTTTTATTTCTACTTACATTGTCTTCTTCCTTCCGTGTTGTATTTTCTATCTTTTTGTAAAAAAAAATTACTATGCAAGATTTTAATTAAGATTTTGCTATTGTTGGAGGTTTTTATTTGTGAGCTTCTTTATAAATAAAGACAATATGTTAATTTTTTTGTATGGTTTGTTATCAATAATTTAATTTTGATGGCAGTTAATCAGACATTTGTTTATGGAATTGATATGTGAATGGGATTGAATTATTATTTTTTTGTAAGTAAAAAACATTTTGTAAGTAAATACAAAAAGTGGAATCTTGGGAGCCACTTTGGAGCTCAACATATGTTGGGCTTGAAAATGGCCTTTAGAGCCAGAAAACAATGGCATTGTAAAGCCGTACAGTAGTGGGTGTGTTGGAAAAGTCAAGTGAACGTATAGAGACAGATGGCGTGAGTGGGTAAAGAATGGATGGAAACTGCACATGGTGTAGGGTGAAGAAAGTGGTGCTCTTGAGTGTCCTTGACTAGTTTTGTCTCCTTGCATTGAGCATAGGAACGTTCCCCTCCCAGGAACTAGAACGTATACTTTTTCGACACTCATTCTTTCCTATGTACTATAGCATTATTTTATTCTTTTTCAAGCTTCATATAAAAGAAAAAAGACAAAAAAAAAATTATATATTCCAAAAAGAGTGGGAATGGGACATTATTTCCATATTTGATCGTAGCTAGAGTCAGTTGTGTCGCCCTTGAACAAAGCACTAAAAAATAAGTCTTTCCTCCATCGAGATGGGCTTTAGTTTGACTTAGGAGAGCTTTAACCTCGTGATTGAGTCAGTACTCCTCCGATTGGTTACCTCTTCAATTCATATGGAGAGTTTGCTTATGCCTCCTGCATGACAAACTTATACAAAGTTATCATATGTTGTCATATAGTCACAGTTGAGTAGTGTTTTTGTTCAAGGGAAGTAAACTTGAGATAGCCTCTCTGCAGTGTCTCTTGACCTATTTTTTAGTTGGCCATCCCTAGTTGTCAGCGTCATATTCGTTATCACATTAGTTTTATTGGTCCTTTGCTTGTGCCGGTTTGGTAAGGTCCCCATTGACTTCTTGCCAGCGGGTCTTGCTCTTATCGACTATGACAAATTTCTCTGAGGGCAGATCTAGAGCTGCACCCTAGCCCTATTCTCATTATTGATAGGTCACCTTGCACTCAACATCGATCAGTATCATGGGTCTTTGATTGAGTGGTTTCCCTTGTGTTCGACAACAGCTTTCATTATCACACATTGGGATTCGTGCAGTACCTTGGTTTCCATTTGACCCTATTGGTGGATTCCTCACCTCTGTTTCAGCTTTCATTATTGGTTGGTTCAGAGGGTTTCTATTGTGCGCTAGCCACATCTTGTGTATGCCAGAAATGTGCTTCGGTTGGGTTACTACATCGTTTTTCGTCTGATTCCTTCCACATTATTGGCCTACGGGTTACACTAGCGCTAGATTGATGAAGGATGCCTTAATGCCTTCCTTCTAATAGATCTTTTCCCATCGACTTCAGCTCATTGCTCTGGGAAAGAGATCTAGAGTCCATTTGGCAGTACCTTAGTGTTTGCAATCATTAGTGGCAGATTCCTTCGCTATCAAGAGTGGGAAAACATCATTGTCTCCTGATTGATAGATTCTTTCAAGTGTTCGACTACAACTTATTTGTTCACACTTGTCATATTTTATTGGGTACCTTGACTCTCATCATCATTATCAGTGAGTAGCCTTGCGTTTGTTAACAATATATATCAATGACCGGTAATCAAATGATTTCTCACGGGGTTGACTTCAGATCATTCATTCCCATTGTGTAGAAATGTACCACGGCGGTCGGTGATGACCTCGGGTTTGCATCAGCATGTCTTGGTTCACTTGTCAGTTGCTCCTGTTTCTACTAGTTGACACCATTTACCTTATATGTTGCAGTTCCTTACAACATCATCTTATATGTTAGCACCCAAGTTGCGTTGTAGTACCATTTATTCCATCATGTTCACTTGGTACTATTTGGATCATTGATTAGCTCTATATGTGATATTTAGGTATGTACTTTCTTGATTATGATCAAATGATCCATTATGTATTTTCAGTTCCTTTATATTTGTATGCATATTGGATCTGATTTTTTACTTGACATAGGGACATGCTTTACTATTTCTAAGCATGGGTATGCCAGCCTCAGACATTAGTTTCTTTCCAATCTCTTTTGATGGCTTGGTAGACTGAATTCTAGTGAACTCCTTCTCAGTCTCGACATGATTCCTTCTATACACTTAATACTTTTCGACCATCATGTACCCCTTCTAACCTCATATATTAGGGGGCATCTGTTATAGCACCATTTACCACTCTTGGTAGATCTGATGCTCTGATTATGGCCTAGGGCAACCCTTCCTTCCATACTTGGTCCAAAATCTTAAAAACAATGTTTTATTCCCTATATGCTACTTTTCCCTATGATAAAAGCGTGTACACACAGGTCAGCAGATACCCAACCCACATACATATGTTAAAACACTTAAAAACATTAAATTTCCTTAATTTTCGGAAGAGTTCATGGGTTTTACTTGTTACTCACCTCCTATTGCCCGTGGCCCAACTGTTTCCCAACCAAAAAAACTAATTTGGAGAAGTATAAATAAACCTGCATGGGAAGGCCTTAAGGGAGAAGAGAGGAGATATTGATACTATAGTGAGATTATCCCTGATTGAGTTTGATTAATCCCTGTGCCTCCTACACTCCCTAAAGCTTCAGGAAACTCTTGTTTCCTTGTAATAGATATCCTTCATCTTGCTTGACATATCCTTATATTGGTGATGGAAGCCGAGAAAGGATGGATCTAGAGGATAGTTCTGCTTGGAGCCGGAGAAGGACTCAGGTTCTATTTCTCCACTTTACTTGTAGCTAACTTCAATAAAAGGAATGTTATTCTGTTTCTGATATTAAATGTGTTTATGCATCAAGTTATGTTGTAATTTTTTTATGAATCTTATAATGATGTATAATTGGTCATTCATTTATATGGTTTAAGGTTAAGATCATGAACATGCTTTATGTTTCTACTGCTGTATATGTTCCATTTGAATAATTTTCCGGTTTCAAGAACATCAGGAGAAGCTGAGGATTTGCACCCTCTAGGATCTACCGAAACGTATGACATCTGCATAAGGACACTCCTACACAGTTCAATAGAATAAACATTTATATTGATTTCCTGAGCATTTCTTGTTGTGGTTTTCCTTCTGCTTTGTTGGGGTTCTCAATCCAAAGCCCTAGCATGGTCTCACCCGCAACACCTATCTAAAGGGTTTACAGCCTCAGTTCTATACTAATCTCTTCAAGTCTAGAAGATTGTACTCGTTTGGAGAAGTATTGAAAACCAGCAAAAGGGATCAGTTCCATTTCCAAAAGTATTACAAGATATCATTAGATCTTTATCTACAACAATGAAAGAAGACGTCTATTCGAAGGCTTGTTGTAGCACCTACAGGATCACCCTAACCATAAATCAAGGATAAAATCAACTTTATTATTCAAGTTGTGGAACATTGAAAAGGATCAAGTGATGTAAGAAGCATCAAGCATATTACACCAAGTAACCTTGAAGATCATATTAAAAAACAAAAATTGGATCAAATACCTCAAGGATGAAATTAGAACAGTAAGAGGCATCTTGAAGAATCCTTTTCAACAAACATGGAGGACTAAGGTAAGCAATCCTTGAGGTACGTATAATTGTTTTTATTATATAATTATCTAAGCCTTATTATATTAGGGTTTTGAAACCTCTTTTTTTGGTTCTAGGTTTTTTAATATTGAAAAAGTCGTTGGCATCCAAGTTCTTGTAAAACCTAGTTGATTGAGAAACTCTAACCCTAATTTCTTTTGCTCCCTCATAGAAGCCCTAGTTTTGGTTTCTAGGGTTTGTAGGTAGTCTAAGTAGAAATTAAAAGCCCTAGTAAGTATAGAATTGAATTTGAAACCCTAGAATTGATATCTTAGGGTTTGGAGTTTGTTAGATCATATTCTTGTACTTGTATAATTTTGGTACTTGTCAAGTAAATATTGCAGATACATATAGAAATGTTGATATATAAATAGTAAGAAAGGAGTTCTTCAAGTAGAATCTTCCACATTCTCATAAAATATAAGTATTATTTTTTATTACCTGTATATTTATCTTTCTCTTTGTTAATTGATCATCATCCTTTCCTTGGAAGGACTAAACTTGCAGGTATAAGGATTATGGCTAGATTTAGAGGGATATTTCAGAGGAAAGTCTTGTATCATGAAAGAAGCCTTGTTGTAGAAGAAACCCTACAAGGTTTGTGAAAGGAACAACTCAAGGAATGTTTAAAGACTTGTAGCATATATTCTTCACATAAGAACGCACAATCATTTTACTTATTACTAACTTTCATGTCTAAGGTTTCACTATAAATATTCTTATGTTGTTGAAGATAATTGACCTCTAGATCAAATCAATCCTTGTCATACTATCTATCCTTTGTTAACTTTGGTAAAACCATAATATTCAAGGTTCGATATGAAACCCTCTCTTAGTTAGGGTTTGTTGATAAACTATAGAACATATAATGAAATCCTAATCTCTTGATGTTTAAGATTTGTTGATATAAAACCCTAGTTTTTTGGGGTTTGTTGTTGTTGTCTAGGTTTTATGATGAAACCCTAGATATTTAGGGTTTGATGAAAAAACCCTTGTAATTTTTAAACCTAGGAATGAAACGCTAGGTGTATATGCTTCCATATAATTGAAACCCTAACTTGGTTGAGTTGTTGCATATCTTTGATAATTATATATAAGGTTTACATCAAAAACCTAATAGAAATTGATATAAGTCTCTCAGGAATGATAATGAAACCCTAGAAGTAATAATGCTTTCACTATGATTGAAATAAATTATTGATATCTAAAGTTTAGTTTTGATGATGGAATATAGGGTTTGCGACAAAAAACTAGCAAAGGTTGTTGTGAGAAGTCTAGGATATGAAAATGTAACCCTAGTCAATTGCTTCTCGTTTTTCTATCTAAGTTTAGAATTTGATATTTAGAGTTCAAAGTTTTTTTGGTAACCCTAGATGCTCTCTCTATTATAATTTGATAATCTTCGTTTGACTTTTCATCCTCCTATATATTTCTTCTTGGTTGTACTTGTTGATGAATATTTGCAGGTACATAGTCTTCCAGAAATGGAAGATGCTTACCACATACTTGATGAAATGATGATGATGTTGAGAATGATGAAAATAGGGAGTCGTAAGAATCTTGATAGCATTGAAGTGTACATTGATGATTAACAGATGACCTTGTTTCCATGTGAGAATGAATGATGTTCCAAAAGGTTGAAAGTTATCTAATGATATGATGATAAAGCATGTGTGGCTAAGTTGTTGATGGATTTATCCCCTAGTAGAGAAGAAGCTCATATAAAGAAAGTGTATAACTCCCCAGTTAAGAGGGAGGGAATATTGTAACAGCTATAGTAGAGACCCTGGATAAAGAGTGAGATCAAAGAAAGGCTAAAGCACTAGAGATGGTAATTCATGAGTTGTATTCATGATTAATAAATTTGTGATTGATAAAGTTGTGAACAAGGATTGGATGTTTTGGAAAAGTGTTGAGGTTGAGTTTGGTGTTTTTGGAGAAGTTGAAGAAGAAAATTTTCATGAAAATATGATGATCTCAGTAACATCAGAATAGTTGAAGACCCCAAAGTTTTTTGCTAGCATACAAGAACATATAAAATAGAAGTTTGATATTGGTTCGGGTCGTGAAGCTATTGTATGTGCCACAAAAAGAACAAGTAGTATATGTGTTGATGAAATATCTTCCCAATAAGAAGTTAGTCTATTTTAGGAGCATACTCAGATTGATGGATATCACTAATTTGGTTGAGAGGAGAGATGAAGTACCATAAAACGGCCTTTATGATGGTACTTGGGAGGATAATATGGCCTAGTTAATATTGAGATCTCAGTTGACGTCTAGATCCCAGAGGGAGGTTATCGTGTGGAGCTCAGGTTTAGTATTGATACCTGGATCCCTGTAAGGGTTGGTGTCAAGGCATGGAGAACTAGATGGTATCCATATCTTGTTGGATGGATACCATTGTTGTAGCTTGATGGTACTTATAGTGGAAATTTCCTAGATGACACCTTAGTTCGTGTTGAGAGGATACCTTGGCAGTGATGATATCCCAAGCATTACGTATGTTATTGTACTCTTTTTAAGAACATTTCAAATTGAGATCAACCTAGTACCAGTTGAACAGTTATGAATACCTCCCTAGTTAAGAGGGAGTATTGAGAAATGTAACTAGTATTAGTCTTCATAATTGTATTTCGGTCATGATGTAATATATTTGTCAAAAGAAAGAAAAATGAAAATTTATTTATAAACATGGGTTTCATGCTTTATGTATTTTTGTTTCTAGTTCAACCCTCCATTGAAGGCTTATAGGGTTGATTCATAAGTTATTGTCGATGTCTAGACCCTTCTTGGGCTCTCTATGTCAAAGAAAGAAAAATAAATGTGTATCAAAATGTGTCTATTTCGTCCTCCTCCAAGTCATCTTTCTCATCAAGCAACTCAACTTCCTCACCAAGAAAGTTAGCTCCATTAAAGATGATTCGACCCCACAAAAGGTTATATATAAGCAGAGATTTTGACTTAGTATGACATCAATATCGTGAAGTAATTCAATCTAAAATTTAAGGAAGAAGTTGGAATACTTCCACCCAGATAATAATTAAAATCGATGCTGAGCTGTTCCAACTCGATCAGGTGACCAAAGTCTACTGGTATGGTCCCATTGAAGTTGTACTAATCACTTCAAGTCTAGAATATTGTACTCGTTTGGAGAAGTATTGAAAACCAGAAAAGGGACCAAATATATTTCCAAAAGTAGTACAAGATTATCATTAAATCTTTATCTATAACAATGAAAGAAGATGTCTATTTGAAGACTTGTAGTAGCACCTACAGAATCGCCCTAACCATAAATCAAGGATAAAATCAACTTTAAGATTGGAACAAATACCTCAAGGATGAAATTAGACTAGTAAGAGGCATCTTAAAGAATCCTTTGCAAGAGACATGGAGGACTAAGGTAAGCAATCCTTGAGGTACGTATAATTGCTTTTATTATATAATTATCTAATCCTTATTATATTAGGGTTTTGAAATATCTTTTTTTGGTTCTAGGGTTTGTAATATTGAAAAATTGTTGGCATCCAAGTTATTGTAAAACCTAGTTGATTGAGAAACCCTAACCCTATTTTCTTTTGTTCCCTCATAAAAGCCCTAGTTTTGGTTTCTAGGGTTTGTAGGTAGTCTAAGGAGAAATTAAAATCCCTAGTAAGTATAGAATTGAATTTGAAACCCTAGAATTGATATCTTAGGGTTTGGAGTTTGTTAGATCATACTCTTGTACTTGTATACTTTTGGTACTTGTCAATTAAATATTGCAGATACATATAGAAATGTTGATATATAAATAGTAAGAAAGGAGTCCTTCAAGTAGAATCTTACACATTGTCATAAAATATAAGTATTATTTTTTATTTCGCATATTTTTAGCTTTATCTTTGTTACTTGATCATTATCCTTTCCTTGGAAGGACTAAACTTGCAGGTATAAGGATTATGGCTCGATTCAGAGGGAGATTTCAGGGGAAAGTCTTGTATCATGAAAGAAGCCTTGTTGCAGAAGAAACCCTAGAAGGTTTGTGAAAGGAACAACTCAAGGAATGTTTAAAGACTTGTGGCAGATATTCTTCATATAAGAACGCACAATCGTTTTACTTATTACTAACTTTCATGTCTAAGGTTTCACTATAAATATTCTTATGTTGTTGAAGATAATTGACCTTTAGATCAAATCAATCCTTGTCATACTATCTATCCTTTGTTAACTTTGGTAAAACCATAATATTTAGGGTTCAATATAAAACTCTCTCCTACTTAGGGTTTGTTGATAAAATCTAGAACATATAATGAAATCCTAATCTCTTGATGTTTAAGATTTGTTAATATAAAACCCTAGTTTTTTGGGGTTTGTTGTTGTTGTCTAGGTTTTATGATGAAACCCTAGATTTTTAGGGTTTGATGAATTAGGGTTTATGACAAAACCCTTGTAATTGTTAAACCTAAGAATGAAACACTAGGTGTATATGATTCCATATGATTGAAACCCTAACTTGGTTGAGTTGTTGCATATCTTTTATAATTATATATAAGGTTTATGTCAAAACCCTAATAGAAATTGATATAAGTATCTCGGGAAAGATAGTAAAACCCTAGATGTAATAATGCTTTCACTATGATTGAAATAAATTATTGATATCTAAAGTTTAGTTTTGATGATGAAATCTAGGGTTTGTGACAAAAACCCTAGCAAAGGTTGTTGTGAGAAGTCTAGGATATGAAAATGTAACCCTAGTCGATTGCTTCTATTTTTTCTATCTAAGTTTAGAATTTGATATTTAGAATTCAAAGTTTTTTTGGCAACCCTAGGTGCTCTCTCTATTATAATTTGATAATCTTAATTTGACTTTTCATGCTCCTATATATTTATTCTTGGTTGTACTTGTTGATGAAGATTTGCAGGTACATAGTCTTCAAGATATGGAAGATGCTTACCACATACTTGATGAATTGATGATGATGTTGAGCATGATGAAAATAGGGATTTGTAAGAATATTGATAGCATTAAAGTGTACATTGATGATTAATAGATGACCTTGTTTCCATGTGAGAAGGAATGATCTTCCGAAAGGTTGAAAGTTACCTAATGATATGATGATAAACCATGTGTGGCTGAGTTGTTGATGGATTTATCTCATAGTAGAGAAGAAAATCAGATAAAGAAAGTGTATAACTCCCCAGTTAAGAGGGAGGGAATATTGTAACAACTATAATAAAGACCTTGGAGAAAGAGTGAGATCAAAGAAAGGTTAAAGCACTATAGATGGTAATTCATGAGTTGTATTCATGATTAATAAATTTTTGATTGATGAAGTTGTGAACAAGAATTGGATTTTTTGGAAAAGTGTTGAGGCTGAGTTTGGTGTTGTTGGATAAGTTGAAGAAGAAATATTTCATGAAAATACGATGACCTAAGTAACATCAGAATAGTGGAAGACCCCAAAGTTTTGTGCTAGCATACAAGAACATATACAATATAATTTTGATATTGGTTAGTGTCGTGAAGCCATTGTATGTGCAAAAAAAAGAACAAGTAGTTGATGTGTTGATGAAATCTCTTCCCAACAAGAAGTTAGTTTATTTTGGGAGCATGCTCAGAATGATGGATATCAGTAATTTGGTTGAGATGAGAGATGAAGTACCATAAAACTACCTATATGATGGTACTTGTGAGGATAGCATGGCCTGGTTAATATTGAGATCTCAATTGACGTCTAGACCCTAGAGGGAGGGTATCATGTGGAGCTCAGGTTTAGAATTGATACCTAGATCCCTGTAAGGGTTGGTGTCAAGGCATGGAGGACTAGATGGTATCTATATCTTGTTGGATGGATACCATTGTTGTAGCCTGATGGTACCTATAGTGGCAATTTCCTAGATGACACCTTAGTCTATGTTGAGAGGATACCTTGGTAGTGTTGGTATCCCAAGCATTATGTATGTTGTTGTACTCTTTCTAAGAACATTTGAAATTGAGATCAACCTAGTACTTGTTGAACAATTATGAATACCTCCCTAGTTAAGAGGTAGTGTTGAGAAATGTAACTAGTATCGGTCTTCATAATTGTATTCGGTCATGATGTAATATATTTGTTAGAAGAAAGAAAAATTAAAATTTATTGTAAAAAAAAAATATTTATAAGCATGGGTTTCATGCTTTATGTATTTTTGTTTCTAGTTAAAGCCTCCAATGAAGGCTTATAGGGTTGACTCACAGGTTATTGTCAATGTCTAGACCATTCTTGGGCTCTCTATGTTAAAGAAAGAAAAATATGTGTATCAAAATGTATCTATTTCATCCTCCACCAAGTCATCTTCCTCATCAAGCAACTCAGCTTCCTCATCAAGCAAGTTGGATCCATTAAAGATGATTTGACCCCACAAAAGGTTATATATAAGCAGATATTTCGACCTAGTATGACATCAATCTCGTGAAGTAATTCAATTTGCAATTTAAGGAAGAAAGAAGTGTGAAATTCTTAGAAAGGAAGGTCTACTCCATTACAAGAATAAGCAAGGCTAGCGAAGTGGAAGAGGATTAAAATTTATTCTTGGTCTATCCACATGTGTGGAATGACTAAAGAAAATGTGTGAAGTTATAGGACTAAAGATATAGGCCGAGAACTTCAGAAGTTGCAGAAGAGGCCGAAACTCCATTTGACTTAGATATTGGAGATGCATTCGTGTTGACTTTTGAGATATTGACTAGTATTCTTTGGAAGTTGAGTTGGTGGATTGGAGGAGATCATACTATTAGTCAAAAGGTCTTGGTTGTCTCATTTCTTTTGGTTCCTGAAGAAAATAAGAGATTTGTTTGGGTTTTCCTCTCTAGAGAGGTTTTAGCCTTGACTTATAGCCTACATTTGGTGTGTATTTTCCTTTGATGATCTTCATGTTTTGGTATTTGTTTGATGATGAAGAACATAATAATAATAAGCAAAAGAAGAATTTAATCAATCAAGTAAAAGAATGACACAAGCAACTATCAACATAAGAGAAATCAACATCACAGGCCGCCCTAAGAATACGTATTGCAAAATCTCTTTGTTGTGTTGGTGTTTGTCTCTATACATAATTTGTTCAAATGCAGTTTTTCCAAAAAGAAAAGAAAAAAGTATTGTTAATTTTTTGCTTACTTGTTATACATATAGAAAGAGAGTTGTTTCAAAAAAAAATATTATATATATATATATATATAGAAAAAGAGTTGTGATGAACATGAAAATCCCAAGTTATATTCATTGAAAGGTATTTAAACTCAAGTTATTTTTAGTAATATTTCTCTTCAATACATGTAAAATATTATGAAATATGTTAAAAATGAATCATATGTTCTCAACAATGTGATTAACATCTTTTTACGGAAGGTCATTACATCGAACTCAATTAAGAAGATATCAAGCAAATCCTTCTCATATTGCACTATTGATCTATCTCTATGCAAATAACAAATCACTGTAATTAGGATATTCATTTCCATCTTGTTTTTCATCATACCAATATTTTTAAAATTATTCCATTGCGTTGTTAATCCCTGAGCAAGGGTAAAGGCTGGGTAGTAGAGCAATGAGTACACATTTACCTTGTATTAGTTCTACAATTTTATTCCAACCTACTTTTTTATTTCTACTTACATTTTCTTCTTCTTTTGGTGTTGTATTTTCTATCTTTTGTTAAAAAAATTTACTGTGCAAGATTTTAATTAAAATTTTGCTGTTGTTGGAGGTTCTATTTCTGAGCTTCTTTATAAATAAAGACAATATGTTAATTTTTTTGTGTGGTTTGTTATCAATAATTTAATTTTGATGGCAGTTAATCAGACATTTGTTTATGGAATTGATATGTGAATGGGATTGAATTATTATTTTTTTTAAAGTAAAAAACATTTTGTAAGTAAATGCAAAAGTGCAATCTTGGGAGCCACTTTGGAGCTCAGCATATGTTGGGCTTGAAAATGGCCTTTAGAGCAAGATAAAATGGCGGTTGTAAACATAAAATGGCGTTGTAAAGCCGTACAGTAGTGGGTGCGTTGGAAAAGCCAAGTGAACGTACAGAGACATATGGCGTGAGTGGGTAAAGAATGGATGGACAATAACAGGGAAACATAAATGGATAGCTCTTTTACACACATATCACTTGCCAATTTCATATTAAAAAAAAAATATATTACCAGTTTTTTTTTTTACTTAGAATTTCATATATGTATTTCAAAGAAAGTGCAGAAAGACTAATAATGTTATTATCAAAATAATTGTTCCATTCAATTACTTCAAATAGTTTTAATTTTGCTTTATTTATATTTAAAAATTTGACATTAAATCATCAAAGACTAATTTAATATCAAATCAGAAAGACTAATTTAATATCAAAATAATTGTTCCATTCAATTACTTCAAATAGTTTTAATTTTGCTTTATTTATATTTAAAAAATTGATATTAAATCATCAAATTGATAGTAAATTATTTTAATTAATGTAAATATTAAAATATTTTATTTATGTTTTTTATTAAAATAATATATATGAAATACCAATTTTCAAATCTTTAATAATTATAAAAAAGAATTATATGTCTCTCGAATCCATAATAATTATAAAAGAAAATTATATATTTCTTTATAATGAAAAAACATAAATCAACTTGTTTCCTTTTTTAAAACCTCAATTATACATATATTTTTTATATCGTCTAAACATTTCAAAAATAATATATATGCAAGAATAAATCATTTGTTTCAATAAATTATAAATTATTTTATTTTTCCAAACACTTAAAGTATATATATTTCATTTCTTATAAAAAAAATAGACCATATTATATTTATAATATAAAAATTTATATATAACATCAAAATGAGAATGATTTTGTGTTTCATAAGTATCATTTTGTATTATGAAATGAGAATTATTTTTCTTTTAAATTGGAAAAATTTAAATATCTAATTTTATATGTATTATGATTTGCACAATAACTTAATTGTGGAAGAATTTTTTTCTTGCTTATTAGTTACAATTGTCTTTTTTATTTTCTATTTTAACAGACACGCATATATATCTCATAATAGCACATAACAACACATGGTACTAGTTCCTTTTATTCATGTTTTGATGTAATGATATACAATGTCTTACTTACTATGTAGGGAGTCTATACACTCCATAAAAGACTTGTGGCTTTTTTGGGGTTAAAGCTAACACCCAAAACCTAGCTTTCTCCCACAATATGAACATAGCAACAACTCCCCCAAATCCAATCCCTGTTCCTATACTCAATGCTAACAATGACATATTTTCATTTACACGACTCAACCATCCCACTTTAACATGAGGATTATTGCTAGTACTATTACCCTCTATCATAGGGTTTTCCTTTTGATTACTACATCGATCTATAGGACACCCCCATAAGCATTTATTACTTTGAAATGAAGCAACATCAAAAGTTGAAAATTGTGTCCCTGTTGGAATTGGTCCACATAAGCTGTTACATGAAACATCTAGAACCCGCAACCAATGTAAGTTAGAGAGTTCTTGAGGAATTTTTCCACTCAAATTATTTTTTGCCAAGTCCAACACCTCCAAAGCAGATATGTTACTAAGAGATGTAGGTATTGACCCTTCAAATTGGTTCCCAGATAGATTTAGCCATCGCAAGCTGCTCATACTCCCTATGCTTGTAGGTATTTCTCCTACAAGATTGTTGTTAGACAAATCAAAGAAAGTGTTTTCCACATAAAGGGAGAATGAATATGGATATGGAAGTAGATTTGTGATAAGTATTCCATCTCTTTCTCCAAGTGAAGATACATTGGGTGCAAATCCCCTAAGTCTCTCAAGGTGAAATGGGATTCTTCCACTCAATTTATTGTTGGATAAATCCAAATAACTCAACATTGTGAGATTTGTAATCCATTTAGGAATATCACCATGGATATTATTATAGCTAATATTTAGCATCACCAAGTTATGGAATAATGCATGGTGATTAGGCAATTCCCCTGTCAACCTATTTGCACTTAAATCTAGCCATTGTAGAGAAGTGTAATTGCCAAAGCTCTTAGGAATTGGTCCCTCTATACTATTTTGAGATAGATCTAAAATGATCAATGAAACTAGACCAATAATAGTATTAGGAATAGGGCAATAAATATTGTTATTGTTTATGTGCAAAGCCTTAAGAGATTTTAATTGACCTATACTATATGGGATGGCCGTTAAATTATTTGAATTTAAATTTAGGAGTTGGATTGAATGAAGATTTCCTAAATCCTTTGGAATTTCACCACTAAAATTATTATTTTGCAATGTCATAACTCTAAGATTGCTCAAATTACCCAATTGAAATGGTATGCTCCCAAACAATTTGTTTTCTTCTAAACTAAGCTCCTCTAAGTTATGCAACAACCCCAATTCATTTGGTATTTTACCGTCCAAAATATTATCAAATAAATGCATGGACGTAAGTGCAGTGCAATTGCCCAAATGCATAGGGATGTGACCATTTAAATAATTCCTTGTGAGATCAAGATAACCTAGGTTTCTTAGGTAACCCAAAGTCGAAGGGATTGGACCACTAAAATGGTTAGATGAAAGGTCAAGAGAAGATAGGTTTCTCAGCGAACCCAAAGTCGAAGGGATTGGACCACTAAAATGGTTAGATGAAAGGTCAAGGTCAGATAGGTTTCTCATGTAGCTTAAGGTGGAAGGGAGAGGACCACTGAAATTGTTACTCCGCAGGTCAAGACAAGACAGGCTTCTCAGCGAACCCAAGGTGGAAGGGAGTGCACCACTGAAATTGTTCTCCCGCAGGTCAAGATAAGACAGGTTTCTCATGTAGCTTAAGGTGGAAGGGAAAGGACCACTGAAATTGTTACCTGAAATAGACAACTCACTGAGAGATGTGCAGTTGCTCAAAGAAGTTGGAATACTTCCACCCAGTTGATTATCATCGATCATGAACAGTTCCAACTCGATCAGGCGAGCAAAGTCTGCTGGTATGGTCCCTCTGAGGTTGCTTCCTGAAAGGTCGATCGATTTGAGGCGTGTGCAATTACACAGTGCTTTTGGAATAGATCCTCCAAGGTACTGATTTAGGCTAAGATCAAGTATTCTCAGCGCTTTAAGCTGCCCGAATCCAGCGGGAATTCCTCCTGTAAAATTGTTAGCAGAGAGATCCAGCGTGTGCAATAAGGAGAGGTTGGCCAGAAATGGGGAAAGGGTACCATTCAATCCGTGATCCTCATCCTCATCCACATCCTCATCCCAGAATCTGGTATTAGGAAGTATTACAGTGACAACTCTTCCAGTGTGTTTCCTGCAGGTAATACCATGCCAGGAGCACACCTTCAGTGAGTTCTCCGCAGTCCAGCTGGACAACTTTCCAGATGGATCCGATTTGATGTGTCTTTTAAAAGCCAGAAGAGCTTCAATATCCATTTTCTCGTGACGGTCCATTGATGATCGGAATTTGTCACTTTTCTCGTCCAGCACAGCACGTCCATTAAAAGCAAATTCATCAGAAGAAGAAGCAGAATCATTACTGAAATTAACAGCTGCTGCACTTACAGTTAGAGTGGCCACCATGAATAGGAAGCACGGTAGCATCACAATAACAACGCCTTTAGGATCCATTTCTCCGTCTCAGAAACTCAAAACGCCTTTAGGATGAATAGTGAGTTGTGTTGGTAGACATATGTACATATTTATAAGGAGAGGAGAGCGGCTCTCACAGCAATACCACGGAAGGAAGGGATAGAGAAATCGCGGTATTGACACCTAGGCGTCTTGGGTGGGGCCGTAAGGAGAGCGGCTGTCACAAGGAAGAAGTAGAGGTATTGACTGCTGGTCTTGCAGCGATAAACACGGAAATTGAGGGGTGAAGGAAGAAGTTGAGTGAGTTGTGTTGGTAGACATATGTAGCATGGGTAGCATAATTCATACCAGAATTAACTTCACAAAATAAAGAATTATGTACCGGGCATGAGAAAATCTTGGATCTAGTAGGAGATGTTGTCCACTGCAACCTGCAGCCTCCATAATCCTTGTGGCGCTCAAAGCCCCTGCTTTGACAAAGCATCTGCTCTCCGATTTTTTTCTTGGTGATGTGGGAGATTGAGTAGTCCTTCCTGTAATGCCACAAATCCTCAAGCCTGTTCAACCAACCAAAGAGGTGTATATTTTTAATGCTATTTTTGGAGTGGATAGTACATGGTCAATGGTGACATT
Source organism: Pinus tabuliformis (assembly GCA_031772625.1). Lineage (NCBI taxonomy): Eukaryota > Viridiplantae > Streptophyta > Pinopsida > Pinales > Pinaceae > Pinus > Pinus tabuliformis. Next base: position 443,354,372 of record CM062808.1, on the reverse strand, counting down.
GGAGTCTCCAAAAATATGAAGGTTTTATACTTTACCATTTAGATTTAAGTTGAGGTGGTGTATTTACTTTATAATGGTATGGTTTAATGAGGTATAATTTTTGATAGAAAATAATGGAAATTTCAGCATGATTTTGATTATAAATTTTATGAATATTTTTGGAAATTTAAGTTATAGTTGTTAAGCTTTAAGATTTTGGGTGTCTAGCTATTTTTGTTGGTGTTGAATCTATTTCCACCTCAAAAACAAGATTCAAGCACTCCTCACATCAAATTTTTGAAAAAAATGGCCACATTCCAGACTACCATGACACATCGTTTACATTCTCATGCTTACGTTATAAATAATGTCATAGTTTAAATGTTCTTATCAATTTTAAATTTATTATTGGTATTTGATTTTTTTTTAATATAATTATGGCACATTGTTTACATTCTCATTCTTAAGTTATGAATAATGTCATAGTTTAAATGTTTTTATCAATTTTAATTTTTTTATTGGTATTTGATTATTATTTTTTATGTAATTATGGTGATAACATTCAGAATAAGACTTTAAAATTTTCATTTAATTATCAATAATTATTAAGTGAGTGATATAGTTTTAACTTCCACAAATATTTTGAAATAGCCATAAAACAAACACTGAGATTTATCTCAAAAGTAGTTATATGAGCCATGGTATTGGCCCATGGTATTGTAACAAACTCAATTTACAAGTTAAGAATCTCCATGGTAAAGTGGGGCACAATATCCATAGTTAAGGATTTTGTTACCTATTTTTTAAATGTATATTTGTTTAATTCATATATCAATCATTTTTATAATTAATGGTAATAATTTTAAATAAAGTTATAATTTAGTTATTTTTTATGAATTTTTTTAACTTTGGAAATTTGAGATATCATGATGTAAGTGTTTCGATGGCTATCAATGTGTACCAACCATTTTATATATATGGTCGGGTTAGTAGTAATATTTTTTATGTCATCATAAATTTGGGTATAGATGTAGGTATAGATGTGAGAAAATTGTAAAAAACTAAAAAAAATATTATTATAATTTTTTTTTGAAACGAGTTGAAAAATTCAAAGGCAATAATAAATAAACGAAAATAATGTCATTAAATTAAATATAAATATGAGAAATTCAAGGAAAATCAACCATTACTTCAATAAAATTTATGAAATAACTTGAAATTTTCAAATGTAATTTAATATAAAACTTTTAAGGAAATTGTAGTACTAATTGTGTGTAGGTGTGAGAAAGTGATACAAGAGAAACCATTTTCTACAATGTCAATTGTTTATAATGAACCACTTCTACATAGTCTTCATGAATCCCATGATTATACAAAACCCCAACAACTTGTATGACCTATATCATTTAATGATGTTAATTAAGTATGCACGGCAAATTGTCTTCATGAATCCCATGATTATACAAAACCCCAACAAAGTGTATGACATATATCATTTAATGATGTTAATTAAGTATGCACAACAAATTGATAGATCATTTGTTGCAATAAATGATGATATCATCATATAAACATGATAAATTATACAAAACCCCAACAACATGTATGACCTATATCATTTAATGATGTTAATTAAGTATGCACAACAAAAATTGATAGATCATTGGTTGTAATAAATAATGACATCATCGTATAAATATGATAAATTAAATGTGGAGACTCAAAGGAAAAAAACACTAACAATGTGCTTAGTCTCTTTTCTTTATTTATTAATCATTTTCTATATAAATATTACAAAACTAGACTTAATTCCCTCTTCCTCTAAATTTCAAATGAGACAACAAAGACCCAATCCCTAGACCAAGTCCTCCTCCAAGTACCAAGTCAACACTTCCAGTCAAGCCTTTCCCTGATCTAGCACCAACCAGCTTCACACTGAAACTTCGACTTTCTAGTTTCAGTACTACTACTTCGACCTAGAACTTGAGCCCTGTAGATGTTGTAGAAACTCTAACTCAACCATTCAAGAATTCTTCCAAGATCAACCAAGTTAAAACAAAATATCTTACTCTCATAGCTACTTGATACTACAACTCAGACTTGCGATTTCAACCTTCTTGGAAGTTGCAGAAACCCTAATCCTTCACATGTGTGTGAGAGATTGAGCCCAAAAACAAGATTTCCTTCCTTCCTTTCTTTTTTTAGACCTTTTCTATCTTTTCCTCCTACTTCCCAACTACAGGTCGAACTTCCTTCTTGAAATTGAACTTGTGAGTGAGTGAGACATAAATGAGGTCGAAGTGCTTGTATTTATAGCTTTTCTAAAGGGTTGAATTGCCTCCTTTACGCTGACCTGAAGTTGTCAGGTCTGAATTGTACTTTTGGAGTTTCCTGGATTTTCTAGGCTCAAAATAATTCTTTATCCAATTACATTTTTCCCGGAAAGGTCTTATAAACATAATGTTGACTTTCTTGACTCATGACAATAACTCATATGAACTAAAAAACCCTAGAAGCATGATGAACATGCTTTTATGTACAATACCATCAATAATGAGCATGAAACCCATGCCTTAAAATAATAACCTTTTCTTTTATTCTCTTATTTGTTACATAGAATACATATTGAAATGAGTACAACAACAATTATGAAGACTGGAACTAGTTACATTTCCAACAAGTTTAGCAAAAAAATTTCCTTATGCAACACCGTCTTATCCTCTACTAACATAATATTGTCTTCCTCATTTTTATTTTCTTCTTCCCATTTCATAGGCTCTTCTTACATTGATACCATTTTATGCAAGAGTTATCACCCCGCTACAATAGCAAAGTCTCACAATGGACCATCCCATCTATATAGTCATCATGAATCATATGATTACATAAAAACCCAACATTTATGATCTGTGTAATTTACTAACATTAAACAACTATCCAACAATAATAAATAGGTCATTTACTATCTACAGATGGGGCGACTTAGGTGGAAAAATGGGGGCGGAGGTCCTCTTTCCATTGCCCCACAAACCCATGATTCAATTGGACGTGTCAACGCCCCACCCCCCTAGAGAACATTCATGTAATGCATAACATGACAACCACTGTTACAAGGAAACCCATGCAAACAAACAATTTAAGAGATATTCCAAAGTATGTAATGGGTCACAGTACTGCACCCATGCATCAAATGGCTCACTGCAATCTTGTCAATCCATCCACATTCAATGACGAGCCATTAATTGATGCCTCATTGGGATTCTACATGCTATCTAATGCTTTTCTTAGCAAACATAGAGATGAAGCTCATTATCTTGAGGTGGCGTCCATAGTTCCTTTAATGTATTAATGTTAATTATATAAAGAAATTATTTAAAAAACATGCGTTGTATCTTCAAATAATTATATACTATTAAAGTGAAATATTGGAACATTACCACCAAAACGTGTTAATCCTGGAGCATCATGAATTGTTCATACAAGTATTCCATGGAATTGAAATTTCCTCTACCTTATTGGTTTAAAGATGTCATACATAGTGATGTTGACTCATAACTTTAGTAACTCGTTGATAAGAGGCTTCATATATACATTCATATCTTTAACTTGGTAGTTACCTAATTGTTTGAAATTACACAAAATTACTACCATGATATGTATATATATAAGAAAATAAACAAATATAACACATTACAAAACACACAAGAGAAATGAAAATGTTGCAATTGAAAAATTACTGTAAAGAAATACCTATAACAATCATTGTCAACATTATGTGCTCCCTCTTTATTGAAATCTAAGGAGGAAGGTTATTTTTTTATAACAAAAATTGGCCACATTGAGTAAATAGACTTGAGATTACCAAATGGATTAAAACCATCAACTGCCAATGAAATCTTAACATTATGAGCTTCATCTTTATAAAATGAGTGTTTTCCCTAAATTTCCCTAAATCATAACCATCTGTAGGCATTTGAAGAACACCCTCTCCACTTCTCTTACGTGCATGGTAATCCATAAACTGTGCTATGCTTTCGTACATGAACAATCACTGCAAACGTGGAATTATTGGAAAAATGACAAAGAACCTTTTGATGCACCTTTTTTGTTATTTGATCGGGTTCGATATCTACTGCTCTAACATTATGGGAAACTTTTTTTGATGCATGTTTTCCATAATATAAAATATGATCATTAGAACATGCATTTATAGCTTGATACTCCGCTCAGATTTATTTCATAATAGCATATAAATCTTAGTAAGGTAAAATATTTGGTGATGGTAACATAATTTCACCTAGCAATCTATAACATAAAAAATCACTAGTTAGTGTAAGTAATATTAATCGTAAATATTTCATTCTTATTTTACACATTAATTAACACAAACAAAGGGAAAAAATCAACCTTTATGTAAAATATGTGATAAAACATATTACATACCTTAGGATATGTGTCATACAAGTGTTTGAGAAACTATTAGTTAACCCTTTTAAGCTCACCAACAATCATGTAGAAGAGAGAAGATTTTGTCTTGAGCCTTCGTAAAGTGGTGTCATTGCCTTTCTAACAGAGTTTCATCAAGAATATTATCATCATTTTCCTCATCTTGATCATTGACTAGTCGAGTGAATAAATCTTGGATCATCTTGAACTATGTTATTATTGTCAATTTCTTCCATAGAATCATTAACTTGATCTTCAATATTTTCTCCATGTTCCTCAGCTTGTACAACATCATTTCTACTACTACTTGGGGCATTCGAACACCGACTAGGGGGGTAGCTTGATTTTATAATTACATAGCATCATACAAAATTAGTATGCATAAAAAATGTTATAACAATATAAAATTTTACAAATGCGATTAATATAAACACAATAAATAATGAATATATAGCTAACCAAGGAATGATATTCCTTCAATCCCCCTTCAATGTGCCCATGTTTCCCTACAATGTATTTTAGTTGTTTCTTTTAAAACTCTTACGTGATGTAAGCCCACACATTTAGAATAAGGGAAATAACATCTCCCATCATCCCCTTGATTTTTTGCCCTAGTAATTTTTTTGACATTTTTCCCCACTAAAAAGTTATGCGATGATTATGTTATAAAATTGAGTGGTGTACTAGATCTATTATATTTTGTAATGAAATTCATATATATAAAAAGAAATATATTTCCTTCTCGAAAAAAAGACCTTATAAATTGTTGCAACGTCTCTTAAGAGAAACATATTTATAAATTTACATACCATCAAAATTTTGACGATAGTTGACAAAGTCAAAATTGACTAGTCAAAAAGTGACCGACCGTTCGATTAATAGCTCAATGAATAGAAATGATTGGTCAAAAAGGGGATTTTTGTTTATAATGTGATAATCATCGAATACCACCGTCTTTACTATGATATGGAGAATATCATCATAATTATGACAATGTGGAGATATCTCATTGCAATACCAACAAACATGGGCCTGATTTAAAATTAATTATATAAATGAATTAATTCTTATAATTTTCGATTGTACAACCAATTTAGCCAAATTGTCATTCTATTTCATCGAAATTTATTATTATATGTAATAGTGGGATGATATAGACATTGTTTCCTATTACTAAGCTTGGTACAATAAAGCATGTATCCTCTTGTGAACCTAGCTACCTATTCTTGCATCTTGGACCAATACATGTACCTATGCAAGTTGGTCATTGTTTTCCCTACACCAAAGTTCCCTACTGTAACAACCTTGGTGAAAAGTTCATGTAATAACATTTAATAAAGAAAAAATAAGACCACAGTTAAGGGACACTTATTCCAAGTTGAATTTTGGGCAAAGATATCTTAGTGGGCATAAATGGATGTGTGTTTTTGGCTAAGGAAATTGGCAAGGGCTAAGGCAAAGGCATTAAAAGGGAAAAGACATTTTTGGCACATTTATTTATGAAAATAAAGGAAATTATGAGAAAAGTAAGGTGAAATGTCATAGCTTGCATGTGAGGAAATTGAAGGAAAATAATGGAAAATGAAGAAATTAGAGGCCTCATTCATAAATGGGCTTTTGAGGATCATTGGGCAATATTTTTTCAAACCTTTTGTCAGTTCAAGTTTGGAGCTCTCTCATTATTCTATCTCTCTCTCTCACTCTTGGTCACTTAGAGTTTTCTTGGAGCCCTCTAGCTTTGGAGCAAGGAAGAAAAAGCAAGAAAAGGGAAAGGAAGGAAAGAAAAGATCAAGGAAGGAAAAGTAGGATCGAGCAGCTAATGAGCCTCAGTATTGCAACAAGAATGTTGCAACTCCCAAGGTGACCAACTTTAATAGTACACAATAATTTATAGGTAGAAACCTTTTCGGGACAAAAACCATAGAATCCGTTTAATATATGTCTTGAAAAATTACATCAATAGGAAGCACCAACTTCCATGATTTACAACACCAATTAAAAGAGGCATTAACCCCTTGGTTTACTAGCAATGACTAGAAGGAGGCTCTGACCCCTGGGTTTATCAACTCCAACTGACAGTCCATGCTCCAACACCCTCACTTTATCAGTTCCAATTGAAAGGATGCTCCAACACCATGCACAGGCACCAATCGCTACAATGGTCTTTGGTTTGATAAAGCAAGGATATCTGAAAATTAGATGAAGAGGCCATTAAGGCTAGATTTGTAATATTTATGTAGAAAAAGATTAATGAATAAAAAAAAGGTTAAGCACATTGTTAGTGTTTTTTACCTTCAAATCTCCACATTTAATTTCTCATGTTTATATGATGATATCATTGTTTATTTACAACAAATGATCTATCATTTTTTGTTGTGCATAGTTCATTAACAGTATTAAATGATATAGGTCATAGTTATTATTGGGTTTTTGTATAGTCATGTGATTCATGAAGAATGTGTAGAAGTGGTCCATTATAAAACTTTGACATTGTATGGGATGGTTCTTCTTACATCACTTTCTCACACCCTCACATAATTAGTACCACTATTTCCTTAAAAGTTTTATATTAAGTTATATTTGAAATGTTAAAGTCATTTCATAATTTTTATTGAAGTAGTAGTTGATTTTCCTTGAATTGTATACATTTGTACTTAATTCAATAACATCATTTTCCTTTCTCTATGGTTTCCTTTGTATTTTTCAACTCACTTTAAAATTTCCTTTATAATAGTAGTTCATTTAATTTTCTAAGATTTTCTCACAGTTATATCAAAAGACATTTACTACTAGTGTATCTATATAAATCAAATGGTTGGAAAACATATATAGGTATCAAAACACTTACCTAATGATACTTCTCATGTTGCCAAACTTTAAGAAAATCATAAGAACTAATTAAATTATAACTTTGTTTTAAATTATTATTATCATTAATTATAAAAATAATTAATATATGAGTTAAACATATATACATTTAAAAAAAACAAGCACAAGATTCTTAACCATGGAGATTCACCCCGAATTTACCATGGAAAATCGTAACATATAAATATAATTTTTCACAATACCATGAGGCCAATACCATGGCTTACTAATACTATATGCCCAAAAACTATAACTAATGTTAAAATGATATATGCTCATTTGACCCTCTTTTTAATTAATCAATTTAATTAAAAATGAAAAAGAGCATAACTGCATTTGAGATAATTATCAATCTTTAATTTGTGACTGTGCTAAAAATATTCTAAAATATTTATTAAATTTAAATTTATATCATCCACCTACTACTACTACTTAAAATATAACATTATTTATATAAATTTATATTTCCACCACTACTAATAATGATAATAAAAAATAAAATTTAACATTATTTATATAAAAATTTTATTTCCTTTTCTCTTATTTTTAGTAGAAATAGTAAAATAAATATATCAACTAAACCTAAGTTATTAGATCTAAAACAATAATCAACCTATATCAACTAAACCTAAGTTATTAGATCTAAAACATTAATCAACCTCATTTCTAAGTGAATCTAAGTTTCACTTTTTCATCCAATATTATTGTCCAAAATTATCTAAAATAATATAATTAACACATTAACACTATTTTTTGAATTTTAAATAAAAAGTATTATTATTATAATAAATAAATAAAAATAAAAACATTTTGCTTTCCACGGAACAAATAAATACACATCACCGCTCATCCTTAAATATATTTGGAAAGTAAGAGATATATACATGATCATCCATCCATTGATCATAAATTAGACATTATACGATTAGAGATATCATAAAATTGATATTATAAGATTAAAAATGTTATAATTTTTTCATATATATTTAATATTATTATAGTTATATAAATTAAATAATCAATAAATATTAATAAATATCAAAATATATATTTTATGTTTTAATTTTTTTTATTAAATTAAATTTTATCATTATTTTTACTATAATAAAATATATATGAGTTATATGTATATTGAATAAAATCATGTAGCAAAATTTGTAATTATGGAGGTTCACTTCCACTTTATCATGAAGATTCTTAATTTATAAATATGTTTTATTACAATACCATGGGCTAATACTATGGTTCACTAATACCACATATCCAAAAATCCTTATCTTTATGAATAAGGAGAAAATTTATTAGACATTTCAACCACCTTCTTATCAGTAATTCTCCCTAGGCATGACTCTAGCAATTTATTTGTCTTTTGATCATTATTAGTTTAGCATTGACTAGTGCAAATTATAAGATTTAACTTTAAAAATGAATAAAGTATTTTTTATTATTATTGAAAAAAATAATTTGTTAACATTTAATTGGACAAAATATTGGATCTTTTATTTCAGGCTTGGTGTCATATGTCCCATGTCACTGATAAATTTTGTTAACCCTGAGCACTCACCGGTATTTACAGCCATCATGCTTTTGGCAATAACTCTTTCAGTTGCTCGAACTACTCTACTTTCATGTTACCACTTGCTCATACGTGACAATTTTTAGTACAAGAGATAAGTTTGATTTTATTGTTTCTATATCTATCACTCTCGAGCTTTACAATTTTGAAACCAATAGAACACATTATTTCCTTCTGTGTAACAACAACAATGATTTATTGCTTTGTTTTCTTTATCCTTTGTCACTTCTCAATATGGCTTCCATGTTTAGCGACTTAGAGAGGTTATTGTTGATTGTGGTTCTCTTGCTGGAAATAGCTCAGGTATGGACATTAGTTCCTATTGAGGGCCCTGAAATCGGGTCAACAACAAGGGGGATACCCACCCGGTTGGGAACCTGGTTGGCGGCTCTGTGCCCGTTTGGTGTAGCGGGTCCGACTGGGGATAACGGGACCAACTTCCCGATCTAAGGGGTGTGTGTGTGTAGAGTTTGGTGATGTGTGTGTGTAGAATATGATAATGAAAATCTAGAATTATTTCTAAGCTAATTTAATTGTAAACTCTGAGACTGAAGATTATTCAGCGATTATGAGAATATAAATCAATTAAGATGAATCATCCTGCATAAAAAGTTAAGCAAAACGGTTGTGAACAGCATATCGCATAATCAGTTATTCATGTATTAAGCACAAATCAATGGCTCCACCGTACAAAAGTGCCAAATGGTAGTCCACTCATTCATACATTAACATATAAACAACATCAGCTCTATATTACTCTAAGAATGTGAGCAGAAATTCGTCAAGAGATAAAAGTACCATTTATGACTGATTTTATACTCACAGACCTTAAGCAATAACGATCTATTTCTACTTACTTCTAATGCCTACCAAGAGTACAGAAGTGCAACATCAGTAGCAGGTATTAAAATGCAAACATAAATAAATCTCGATCCGTCCATTCATCAAAAAACCCCTCCGAGGGTGCAAAAGTGCATGTTCTGAGGACAAGTTTTTTGAAAAATTTCCGGACCCTTCTCCAATGCAACGAGAAGGGTTAAATACTACTAACCGGCTAATTTTAATTACACAAATTTAGGGAACGGCTTCAAATGACCGCCCTTTTACTAAAACAAATTTATTTCTAAAAACTGAATCTAATTTCTAACCATTTCTGTATCTGCTCCTTAGTGTTGTAAGCGATGCGCTGTTCGCCGTGAAAGAGTCGGCTGCTTGTCCTTTCCTTTTGTTCAAGCTTGAAAATTAGAAATAACAAGAGCTGGCACCTCTTTCTGACAAACTAGAAGATATTTTTGAAAGTGTTCTTCTGGAGGAGTGTCTTCACGGCGTGTATACTTAGTACAACTCAGATTTCTTTCAAGCTGATTGTGCTGTTGCTATTTCGGTTTCCGGTCGTGCGAATGACTCAATGAGCTGGGGATTTTTTTGCCTGAATGATTTTCTCAATTGAAACTTGTTTCCATTCTTTGTTCCAGGCTTTTCTGAGACATCTTTCCCCTTAAGCATTTTTCTTTTTGCTTTACCCAATTTGGGACTCAGGATTTTTCATAAACGCTTTGCTTTTGTGCGCCTTTGACTCTGAGTCCTGGATAGCCTATTTCCATTAGCATTTGTTGAGTGATACTCTGGAATCCGCGGCCCTGCTGTATGCGGTATCCATCTGCGAATTCATCTCCTCTCTGTTCTTCTAACTCTGGCGCTTTTCCTTAGATGTTTCCTGCATATAGATTTATATCAATTGCTGACTTATAGTTCATGTAAATGAAAAGATACATAAGAAAAGATTGACATGAAAGCAATTAAGTTCTAATGAATGCATAATCATGTCACCCATTATGACTTGACTCTTCGAAAAACGCAACATAATCATCTTTGGATACACAGACGTACAATCATTAATTTCCCGTAAGGTGCGCACCTAATTTTGGGCTCACAGATCATGCCGAGGAATGCCTGCGACGAATGGCTTTTGCGATTTGCATCGCAGCATCGAAGAATGCAATGTAAATAAGTGGTATCGCAGCAATTCATGGTCTCATTCATCGCAAACCATAGATCGCAGGTCGCAGCTTTGCATGGTCGCAAATCGCATATCGCAAGATCGCAAGGTTTTCGCTTTGTCACTTTGTGCTGCTTATGCGACATTGCGACGTGCGACGTCGCATATTGGCCGTCGGCGGTTCTTTAGGTTTTCCCTTTTTGAGCGCTTTTAATTCACGCGGTGCGATGAGTTCTCGCGTCGCTCCCTTTCAGTGTATTTATGCGCTTTGGGAGAGCGGCTCTTTTTCCTCTGTGACGCGATATAGCTCTTAGGGAGTTAATACAAAAGATTTTTCAAACAAAAATATTTTTTGGATTTTTGGTTAAGGGTCCCCCTTTGCTTGATGTTATTACTAATATCAAACAAAGAGGGGGGTTGTTGGTGACCACAACAGTTCCTCCTTGATTGTTCCTTCGATCCCTGCTGATACAATTAGACACAACTTGTTTGTCATTACATTCGGGAAGTTTGCAAAGAGATTATGTGAATGAATAGGGGATGATCTCATGTGTGGTTTCTACTTGAACTCCTTTGAGGAAAAGGAGCATATGAAAGAATTGTGAAATTGCCATCATATATTTCAGAGGAATTTCCTAGATAAGTGGCTTGATCATCATCAGACGAGGTGTCTTCTCTATATATATTTTCTTATTCCAGAGAGAATACCTGATAGTGAGGTGAGTAAACCATGGTTTGTCGATCTGATGAATTTTATCTTCAATGATGATTTAGTAATTTTGTCATAGAAGAGAGATTTTTCATGGAAAATATTGAATTGTGTGTTGTATATGTAAAAATAGATTAAAATTTATTGATCGATCTGTCCATACTAGAATATGATGGTACCAAAAGACCCTAAGAAGAACATGTCTTCTGTTGGTGAATTGGGTGGGTGAACACTTTCTCTTTATATGTGCAAAATATTTTAATTATTTTTAAAACATCCACAAAGCTTAATGATTGCTTCTGAGAAATACTATGGCCTACTGGCGACTGACAAACTTTATCTTTGTGACTATGAATAATATTATTAGATTATGAAACTCCATATTATATTTAAGAATATTTTTAATTTGCGTTTCCTAAAGGCTTCATATTTATTTGTTAGAATTTCAATCCAAGCAACCATTGAGAAATGTAACTAGTATCAATCTTCATAATTGTATTTGAGTCATGATGTAATATATTTAGCAAAAGTAAGAAAAGGGAAAATTTGTTATAAAATAAAATTTATTTATAAGCACAGGAGTTTTATGTATTTTTGTTTCTAGGTCAAGCCCCCATTGAAGGCTTTTAGGGTTGAGTCATAATTCATTATAAATGTGTAGACCCTTCTTGGGCTCTCTATGTCAAAGAAAAAAAATATGTGTATCAAAATGTATCTAGTTCCTCCTCCACCAAGTCTGCTTCCCCATCAAGCAAGTCGGCTCCATTAAAGATGATTCGACCCCATAAAAGGCTATATTTAAGTAGATATTTCGACCTAGTTGAAATCCATATCGTGAAATAATTCAATCTGAAATTTAAGGAAGAAAGAAGTGTGAAATGCTTGGAAAGGAAGGTCTACTCCATTACAAGAAGAAATAAGTCTAGTGAAGTGTAAGAGGATTAAAATTTATTCTTGGTTCTATCCACACGTGTGAAAGGACTAAAGAAAATGTGTGAAGTCGTGGGACTAAAGATATAGGCCAAGAAGTTCAGAAATTGCATAGGAGGCTGAAACTCCATTTGACTTGGATATTGGAGATGGATTCTTGTTGACTTTGGAGATATTGACTAGTCTTATTTGGAATATGACTTGGTGGATTGGATGAGGTCATACTATTGGTCAAAATGTCTTGGTTGTCTCATTTCTTTTGGTTCCTGAAGAAAAAATGATATTTTTTTTGGTTTTCCTCTCTAGGAGAGGTTTTGGCCCTAGCTAATAGCCTGCATTTGGTGTCCATTTGTCTTTGATGATCAAGAACACAACAATAATAAGCAGAAGAAGAATTTAATCAATCATGTAAAAGAATGACACAAGCAAATATTAAGCTAAGAGAAATCAACATAATAAGTTTCCCTAGGTATTTCCCAACAATATATCAGAGTTAAGGTTAGTGGAATATGGGAGCTAGAAGATCACCATTTGGAGAACAAGAAACTTAAAAATCTATCAAAAGGACCACTGGATTCATAAGATTTGAAGACCGAACTCAAAAAGCATAATTCTGGGCATCTTCATAAGTCATAAGCACTAAGATTAGGGTCGCAGACCTAGCTAGAGGAGTGAAGGATTTAAAGAAGACAAGAAGCATCTTTTGAAGGATTTGAAAGTATAGCTCCATAAACCAGCAAAGGAAGTATATGAGGTCTAAGATATGAGGAGAAATGTGCATATATATAAAGAGGTCGAGACTTATAAGTGACCTATAAGTGACAGAGAAGCCATACTAGGAATAATAGAAAAATCACAGTGTGTTTTTGTAAAGTATATTGGGCCACTTGAGAGATCTATTTCGATGGTTGTGGGAGCCCTATCTAAAGAGTTTACAACCTCAGTTCTATACTAATCACTTCAAGTCTAGAATATTGTACTTGTTTGGAGAAGTATTGAAAACCGGAAAAGGGACCAAATCTATTTCCAAAAGTAGTACAAGATTATCATTAAATCTTTATCTATAACACTGAAAGAAGACGCCTATTTGAAGGCTTGTAGTAGCACCTACAGGATCACCCTAACCATAAATCAAGGCTAAAATCAACTTTATTATTCAAGTTATGGAACATTGAAAAGGATCAAGTGATGTAAGAAGCATCATGCATATTGCACCAAGGAACCTTGAGATCATATTAAAAATCAAGATTGGAACAAATACCTCAAGGATGAAATTAGACCAGTAAGAGGCATCTTGAAGAATCCTTTGCAACAGACATGGAGGACTAAGGTAAGTAATCATTCAGGTATGTATAATTGCTTTTATTATATAATTATCTAATCCTTATTATATTAGGGTTTTGAAATCTCTTTTTTTGGTTCTACGATTTGTAATATTGAAAACGTTGTTGGCATCCAAGTTCTTGTAAAACCTAGTTGATTAAGAAACCCTAACTGCATTTTCTTTTGTTCCCTCACAGAAGCCCTAGTTTTGGTTTCTAGGGTTTGTAGGTAGTCTAAGGAGAAATTAAAATCCCTAGTAAGTATACAATTGAATTTGAAACCCTAGAATTGATATCTTAGGGTTTGGAGTTTGTTAGATCATACTCTTGTACTTGTATACTTTTGGTACTTGTCAAGTAAATATTGCAGATACATATAGAAATGTTGATATATAAATAGTAAGAAAGGAGTCCTTCAAGTGGAATCTTCCACATTCTCATAAAATCTAAGTATTATTTTCCATTTCGTGTATATTTATCTTTATCTTTGTTACTTGATCATTATCCTTTCCTTAGAAGGACTAAACTTGCAGGTATAAGGATTATGGCTAGATTCAGAGGGAGATTTTAGAGGAAAGTCTTGTATCATGAAAGAAGCCTTGTTGCAGAAGAAACCCTACATGGTTTGTGAAAGGAACAACTCAAGGAATGTTTAAAGACTTGTAGCAGATATTCTTCATATAAAAACGCACAATCATTTTACTTATTACTAACTTTCATGTCTAAGGTTTCACTATAAATATTCTTATGTTGTTGAAGATAATTGACCTTTAGATCAAATCAATCCTTGTCATACTATCTATCCTTTGTTAACTTTGGTAAAACCATAATATTTAGGGTTCAATATAAAACCTTCTCCTACTTAGGGTTTGTTGATAAAATCTAGATAATGAAATCCTAATCTCTTGATGTTTAAGATTTGTTGATATAAAACCCTAGTTTTTTGGGGTTTGTTGTTGTTCTCTAGGTTTTATGATGAAACCCTATATTTTTAGGGTTTTATGAATTAGGGTTTGATGACAAAACCCTTGTAATTGTTAAACCTAGGAATAAAACACTAGGTGTATATGCTTCCATATGATTGAAACCCTAACTTGGTTGGGTTGTTGTGTATCTTTGATAATTATATGTAAGGTTTACGTCAAAACCCTAATAGAAATTGATATAAGTCTCTCAGGAATGATAATGAAACCTTAGATGTAATAATGCTTTCACTATGATTGAAATAAATTATTGATATCTAAAGTTTAGTTTTGATGATGGAATCTAGGTTTTATGACAAAAACCCTAGCAAAGGTTGTTGTGAGAAGTCTAGGATATGAAAATGTAACCCTAGTTGATTGCTTCTCTTTTTGCTATCTAAGTTTAGAATTTGATAGTTAGAGTTCAAAGTTTTTTTGGTAACCCTAGATGCTCTCTCTATTATAATTTGATAATATTAGTTTGACTTTTCATGCTCCTATATATTTCTTCTTGGTTGTACTTGTTGATAAATATTTGTAGGTACATAGTCTTCAAGATATGGAAGATGCTTACCACAGACTTGATGAATTGATGATGATGTTGAGCATGATGAAAATAGGGAGTTGTAAGAATATTGATGGCATTGAAGTGTACATTGATGATTAATAGATGACCGTGTTTCCATGTGAGAAGGAATGATCTTCCGAAAGGTTGAAAGTTATCTAATGATATGATGATAAAGCATGTGTGGCTAAGTTGTTGATGGATTTATCCCCTAGTAGAGAAGAAGCTCAGATAAAGAAAGTGTATAACTCCCTAGTACCAGTTGAAATTAAGATCAACCTAGTACCAGTTGAACAATTATGAATACCTCCCTAGTTAAGAGGCAGTGTTGAGAAATGTAGCTAGTATTGGTCTTCATAATTGTATTCGGTCATGATGTAATATATTTGTCAAATGAAAGTTTATTGTAAAAGAAAAGTTATTTATAAGCATGGGTTTCATGCTTTATGTATTTTTGTTTCTAGTTAAAGCCTCCAATGAAGGCTTATAAGGTTGATTCATAAGTTATTATCGATGTCTAGACCATTCTTGGGCTCTCTATGTTAAAGAAAGAAAAATATATGTGTATCAAATTTTATCTATTTCCTCCTCCACCAAGTCATCTTCCTCATCAAGCAATTCAACTTCCTCATCAAGCAAGTTGGATCCATTAAAGATGATTTGACCCTACAAAAGGTTATATATAAGTAGATATTTCGACCTAGTATGACATCAATCTCGTGAAGTAATTCAATCTACAATTTAAAGAAGAAAGAAGTGTGAAATGCTTAGAAAGGAAGGTCTACTCCATTACAAGAATAAACAAGGCTAGCGAAGTGGAAGAGGATTAAAATTTATTCTTGGTCTATCCACACGTGTGGAATGACTAAAGAAAATGTGTGAAGTTATAGGACTAAAGATATAGGCCAAGAACTTCAAAAGTTGCAGAAGAGGCCGAAACTCCATTTGACTTGGATATTGGAGATGCATTCGTGTTGACTTTTGAGATATTGACTAGTATTCTTTGGAAGTTGAGTTGGTGGATTGGAGGAGATCATACTATCAAAAGGTCTTGGTTGTCTCATTTCTTTTGGTTCCTGAAGAAAATAAGAGAATTGTTTGGGTTTTCCTCTCTAGAGAGGTTTTAGCTTTGACTTATAGCCTACATTTGGTGTGTATTTTCCTTTGATGATCTTCATGTTTTGGTATTTGTTTGATAATGAAGAACATAATAATAATAAGCAAAAGAAGAATTAAATCAATCAAGTAAAAGAATGACACAAGCAACTATCAACATAAGAGAAATCAACATCACAGGCTGCCCTAAGAATACGCATTGCAAAATATCTTTGTTGTGCTGGTGTTTGTCTCTATACATAATTTGTTCAAATGCAGTTTTTCCAAAAAGAACAAAAAATATTGTTAATTTTTTGCTTATTTGTTATATAAATAGAAAGAGAGTTGTTTCAAAAAAAAATATTGTTAATTTTTTTCTTATTTGTTATCTCTCTCTCTCTCTCTCTCTCTCTCTCTCTCTCTCTATATATATATATATATATAGAAAGAGAGTTGTGATGAACATGAAAATCCCAAGTTATATTCATTAAAAGGTATTTAAACTCAAGTTATTTTTAGTAATATTTCTCTTCAATACCTGTAAAATATTCTGAACTATGTTAAAAATGAATCATATATTCTCAACAATGTGATTAACATCTTTTACCGAAGGTGGTTACATCGAACTCAATTAGGAAGATATCAAGCAAATCCTTCTCATATTGCACTATTGATCTGTCTCTATGCAAAGATCATGTCTATCTGAAAATCAAAACAAATCACTATAATTAGGATATTCGTTTCCATCTTGTTTTTCATCATACCAATATTTTTAAAATTGTTCCATTGTGTTGTTAATCCCTGAGCAATGAGTACACATTTACCTTGTATTAGTTCTGCAATTTTATTCCAACCTACTTTTTTATTTCTACTTACATTTTCTTCTTTCCGTGTTGTATTTTCTATCTTTTTGTAAAACTAAATTACTGTGCAAGATTTTAATTAAGATTTTGCTATTGTTGGAGGTTTCTATTTGTGAGGTTCTTTATAAATAAAGACAATATGTTAATCAGACATTTAATTTTGATGGCAGTTAATCAGACATTTGTTTATGAAATCGATATGTGAATGGGATTGAATTATTATTTTTTTTAAGTAAAAAACATTTTGTAAGTAAATACAAAAGTGCAATCTTGGGAGCCACTTTGGAGCTCAGCATATGTTGGGCTTGAAAATGGCCTTTAGCCCAAGATAAAATGGCCGTCGTAAACATAAGGTGCAAATATAATGGGTGCAATAGTGGGTGCGTTGGAAAAGCCAAGTGAAACTGCGCATCGTGTAGGGTGAAGAAAGTGGTGCTCTTGAGTCACTGAGTTGGACAATAATAGGGAAACATAAATCCATAGCTCTTTTACACACATATCACTTGCCAATTTCATATTAAAAATAAAAAACATTACACACTTTTTTTACTTGAATTATATATATATATATATATATATATATATATATATATATATATATCAAAGAAAGTACGGGAAGACTAGTAATGTTGATATCAAAATTAGTCATATCACTAATGTGAATTTTAATGGGGAGGATAATAATTGTTCCATTCAATTACTCCAAATAATTTTAGTTTTGCTTTATTTATATAAAAAATTGAAATTAAATCATCATCATCATATATATATATATATGAAATACCAATTTTCAAATCCATAATAATTATAAAAGAAAATTATATGTTTCTCAAATCCATGATAATTATAAAAGAAAATTATGTATCTCTTTATAATGAAAAAACATAAATCAACTTGTTTTCTCTTTCTAAAACTTCAATTATACATATATTTTTTATATTGTTTAAATATTTCAAAAATATTATATATGCAAGAATAAAATCATTTGTTTCAATAAATTATAAATTATTTTATTTTTTCAAACACTTAAAGTATATATATTTCATTTCTTATCAAAAGAAAAAATAGACCATATTATATTTAATAATATAAACATTTATATATAACATCAAAATGAGAACCATTTTGTGTTTCATAACCATCATTTTGCATTATGAAATGAGAATTATTTTTCTTTTAAATTGGAAAAATTTAAATACCTAATTTTATATGTATTATGATTTGCACAATAAATTAATTGTGGAAGAAATTTTTTCTTGCTTGTAGTTACAATTTTGTCTTTTTTATTTTCTATTTTCACAGACACCCATATCTATCTCATAATAGCACATAACAACACATGGTACTAGTTCCTTTTATTCATGTTTTGATGTAATGATATACAATGTCTTACTTACTATGTAGGGAGTCTATACACTCCATAAAAGACTTATGGCTTTTTTGGGGTTAAAGCTAACACCCAAAACCTAGCTTTCTCCCACAATATGAACATAGCAACAACTCCCCCAAATCCAAACCCTATTCCTATACTCAATGCTGACAGTGACATATTTTCATTTACACGACTCAACCATCCCACTTTAACATGAGGATTATTGCTAGTACTATTACCCTCTATCATAGGGTTTTCCTTTTGATTACTACATCGATCTATAGGACACCCCCATAAGCATTTATTACTTTGAAATGAAGCAACATCAAAAGTTGAAAATTGTGTCCCTGTTGGAATTGGTCCACATAAGTTGTTACATGAAACATCCAGAACCCGCAACCAATGTAAGTTAGAGAGTTGTTGAGGAATTTTTCCACTCAAATTATTTTTGGCCAAGTCCAACACCTCCAAAGTAGATATGTTACTAAGAGATGTAGGTATTGACCCTTCAAATTGGTTCCCAGATAAATTTAGCCATCGCAAGCTGCTCATACTCCCTATGCTTGTAGGTATTTCTCCTACAAGATTGTTGTTAGACAAATCAAAAAAAGTGTTTTCCACATAAATATCAACATATATGATGGGTAGTGAATTTGGAGTTGGAATTGCATTTGTGCCATTTATTTCATTATTTTGTCCAAGCGCAGATACATTGGGTGCAAATCCCCTAAGTCTCTCAAGGTGAAATGGCATTCTTCCACTAAATTTATTGTTGGATAAATCCAAGGAACTCAACTTTGTGAGATTTGTTATCCATTCAGGAATATCACCATGGATATTATTATAACTAACATTTAATGTAACCAAGTTATGGAATAATGCAAGGTGATTAGGCAATTCCCCTGTCAACCTATTTGCACTTAAATCTAGCCATTGTAGAGAAGTGTAATTGCCAAAGCTCTTAGGAATTGGTCCCTCTATACTATTTTGAGATAGATCTAAAATCCTCAATGAAACTAGACCAATAATAGTATTAGGAATAGGGCAATAAATATTGTTATCGTTTATGAACAAAGCCATAAGAGATTTTAATTGACCTATGCTATACGGAATGGCAGTTAAATTATTTGAACTTAAATCTAGAAGTTGGATTGAACGAAGATTTCCTAAATCCTTTGGAATTTCACCACTAAAGTTATTATTTTGCAATGTCATAACCACAAGATTGCTCAAATTACCCAATTGAAATGGTATTCTCCCACACAATTTGTTTTCTCCTAACGAAAGCTCCTCTAAGTTATGCAACAACCCCAATTCATTTGGTATTCTACCGTCCAAAATATTATCAAATAAATACATGAACTTAAGTGCACTGCAATTGCCCAAATGCATAGGGATGTGACCATTTAAATAATTGCTTGTGAGATTAAGATAAGATAGGTTTCTCAGCGAACCCAAAGTCGAAGGGATTGGACCACTAAAATGGTTAGATGAAAGGTCAAGATAAAATAGGTTTCTCAGCGAACCCAAAGTCGAAGGGATTGGACCGCTAAAATGGTTAGATGAAAGGTCAAGGTAAGATAGGTTTCTCAGCGAACCCAAGGTGGAAGGGAGTGCACCACTGAAATTGTTCCTCCGCAGGCCAAGATAAGACAGGCTTCTCATTGAATCCACAATGGAAAAGAATGGACCACTGAAATTGTTACCTGAAATGGATAATGTACGGAGAGATGTGCAGTTGCTCAAAGAAGTTGGAATACTTCCACCCAGATGATTAAAACCGATGCTGAGCTGTTCCAACTCGATCAGGCGACCAAAGTCTGCTGGTATGGTCCCTGTGAAGTTGCTTTCTGAAAGGTCGATCCTTTTGAGGCGTGTGCAATTAGACAGTGCTTTTGGAATAGATCCTCCCAGGTTCCAATTGCCGCTAAGATCAAGTATTCTCAGCGCTTTAAGCTGCCCGAATCCAGCTGGAATACCTCCTGTAAAATTGTTACCAGAGAGATCCAGCGTGTGCAATAAGGAGAGGTTGGCCAGAAATGGGGAAAGGGTACCACTCAATCCGTGAGACTCATCATACACGTCTCTGTGATACTCATCCACATACAACTCCTCATTAGGAAGTATTACAGCGACAACTCTTCTAGTGTGTTTCCTGCAGGTAATACCATGCCAGGAGCACACCTTCAGTGAGTTCTCCGCAGTCCAGCTGGACAGCTTTCCAGATGGATCCGATTTGATGTGTCTTTTAAAAGCCAGAAGAGCTTCAATATCCCTTTTCTCGTGACGGTCCATTGATGATCGGAATTTGTCACTTTTCTCGTCCAGCACAGCACGTCCATTAAAAGCAAATTCATCAGAAGAAGAAGCAGAATCATTACTCAAATTAACAGCTGCTGCACTTACAGTTAGAGTGGCCACCATGAATAGGAAGCACGGTAGCATCACAATAACAACGCCTTTAGGATCCATTTCTCCGTCTCAGAAACTCAAAACGCCTTTAGGATGAATAGTGAGTTGTGTTGGTAGACATATGTACATATTTATAAGGAGAGGAGAGCGGCTCTCACAGCAATAACACGGAAGGAAGGGATAGAGAAATCGCCTGCTGGGCTTGCCGTATAGAGAGGGGTGAAGGAAGTTGCGGCATTGACTGCTGGTCTTGCAGCGATAAACGCGGAAATTGCCGTATAGAGCGAGCGGAATAGAAAGACCTGGGAAACTCCTATTTCCACCACTATAGCTTCATTAATGCGAGGCTACATGCACAGCAGATAGGAGTTTATAACACGCGAGGTGGGTACTACGCCGTTTTTTTTTTATTATCTAGACGCGAGGTGGCTATCTCCTGCACATGTAGCCCCGCATTAATGAGGCTATAGTGGTGGAAATAGCATTTTCCGGGTGGGTGGGGCCGTAAAAAAACGCGGAAAGTGCCGTATAGAGCGGGCGGAATAGAAAGACCTATTGGGTGGGGCCGTAAAAAACGCGGAAAGTGCCGTATAGAGCGGGAAAAGACAATGGCGTGTGGCTAAAAAGTTGACTGAAACGATGAGAGATGCCATTCGAGAAAATGCAAAAGAAAGTGGAAAGGGAGAGGAGAGATGCCATTCGAGAAAAGACAACGATGAGAGATACCATTCGAGAAAATGCGAAAGAAAGTGGAAAGATAAACGCCGTATTGAGCGGGAGAGGAGAGGGTTGAAGGAAGTTGCGGTATTGACTCGACGTATTGACTCCGTGGTGAGTGACCAATCACGAGAAAATGCGATGAGTAAGTTCGAAGAAAGTGGACACTAAAACATTTTATAATAACAATCTTTTTACAATAAAACCATCCGTTTAATATGATAAATGGATGGATGAGCATGTATATATATTCAGTTCAGTTCAAAAAAATTACAAGAGTAAGTGGTGATGTGTCTTTATTTGTTCCTTTCAAAACAAAATGCTTTCAACTTTTATTTTAGTTGACTCTTATAATAACTTGTTCTATTTGAATTTTTAAATAAATGTTAATGTTTTAATTAATTTAGACAATAATATTGGTTGAAAGAGGTAAGTTTGGATCTTTACGTGAATGAAGTTGTTTATGTTATATATTTCACAACTCAGGTTTAGAGTGTGTATTTAGTTTATAATAGTATAGTTTAATTATTAAGTGAATGATATGGTTTTAATTTCTACAATATTTTAAAATAGTCACAAAATAAAGATTGAGATTTATCTCAATTTTTTTTAATTAAAATAATTAATAAAAAAATGTCATATTAACATGTGTCATATCAACGTAAGTTATGATTTTTTAGGCAATGTGGTATTAGTGAGTAATGGTATTGGTCCATAGTATTGTAACAAAATCAATTTACAAGTTAAGAATCTCCATGATAAAGTGAAGTGGGGAACAATATCCATGATTAAGAATTTTGTTACCTATTTTTTAAAATGTATATATGTTTAACTCATATATCACATCTTTTTATAATGATTTTTTTTTAAATAAAATTATAATTTAATTATTTTTTATAAATTTTTTAAATTTAGCAATTTAAGATGTATCATAATATAAATGTTTTTAAACCTATCAATATGTACCAACCATTTTATATATAACGATTTTAGTAGTTTATACTTTTATATCATCAAAAATTTAGGTATAAATGTGAGAAAATTATTAAAAACGGAGTTGAAAAATTCAAAAGCAATAATAGAGAAACGAAAATGATCTCTTTAAATTAAGTACACATGTCATAAATTCAAGGAAATTCAACCACTACTTCAATAAAATTAATGAAGTGACTTCGAAAATTTCAAATATAATTTAATATAAAATGTAATCCTAGGCAATTGCCGTATAGAGCGGGAGATATAGCGTCATGGGTGGGGCCGTAAAAACGCGGAAAGTGGCGTATAGAGCGGGAGATATAAAGATAAAGTAACTCGACTGAAACGATGAGAGATGCGCGTAACTCATTAAAGTAACTCGACCTATTGATAGGTCTCCTAGGTGGGTGGTGAAGGAAGAAGTTGCAGCGATAAACACGGAAATTGCCGTATAGAGCGGGAGATATAAAGATAAAGTAACTCGACCTATTGATAGCGATAAACGCGGAAATTGCCGCACAAACGCGGAAATTGCCGTATAGAGCGGGAGATATAAAGATAAAGT
This sequence comes from Pinus tabuliformis, assembly GCA_031772625.1. Classification (NCBI taxonomy): domain Eukaryota; kingdom Viridiplantae; phylum Streptophyta; class Pinopsida; order Pinales; family Pinaceae; genus Pinus; species Pinus tabuliformis. Next base: position 443,331,017 of record CM062808.1, on the reverse strand, counting down.
AACTCGACCTATTAAAATTTATTCTTGGTTCTATCCACATGTGTGAAAGGACTAAAGAAAATGTGTGAAGTTGTGGGACTAAATATACAGGCCAAGAAGTTTAGAAATTGCATAAGAGGTCGCAACTCCATTTGACTTGGATATTGGAGATGGATTCTTGTTGACTTTGGAGATATTGAATAGTCTTCTTTTGAAGCTAACTAGTGGATTGGATGAGGTCATACTATTGGTCAAAATGTCTTGGTTTTCTCATTTCTTTTGGTTCCTAAAGAAAAAATGAGAATTTTTTTGGTTTTCCTCTCTAAGAGAGGTTTTGGCCTTGGCTTATAGCCTACATTTGGTGTCCACTTATCTTTGATGATAAAGAACACAACAATAATAATAAGAAGAAGAATCTAATCAATCACGTAAAAGAATGACACAAGAAAATATCAAGCTAGGAGAAATCAACATAATAAGTTTCCCTAGGTATTTCCCAACAATATATCAAAGTTTAGGTCAATGGAATAAGGGAGCTAGAAGATCACCGTTTGGAGAACAAGAAACTTCAAAATCTATCAAAAGGACCACTGGATTCATAATATTTGAAGACCAAACTCAAAAAACATAATTCTAGGCATCTTCATAAGTCATAAACACTAAGATTAGGGTCGCAAACCTAGCTAGTGGAGCGAAGGATTTAAAGAAGATAGGAAGCATATTTTGAAAGATTTGAAAGTATAGCTCCATAAACTAGCAAAGGAAATATATGAGGTCTAATATCTGAGAAGAAATGTCGATATATATAAAGAGGTTGAGGCCTATAAGTGACAGAGAAGCCATCCTAGGAATAATAGAAAAATCATAGTGTGTTTTTGCAAAGTATATTGGGCCACTTGAGAAATATATTTCGATGGTTGTGGGAACCCTATCTGAAGGGTTTACAACCTCATTTCTATACTAATCACTTCAAGTCTAGAAGATTGTACTTGTTTGGAGAAGTATTGAAAACCGGAAAAAGGATCAGATATATTTCCAAAAGTAGTACAAGAATATCATTAAATCTTTATCTATAACACTAAAATAAGACATCTATTTGAAGGCTTGTAGTAGCACCTAGAGGATCGCGCTAACCATAAATCAAGGTTAAAATCAACTTTATTATTCAAGTTGTGGAACATTGAAAAGGATCATGTGATGTAAGAAGCATCAAGCATATTGCACCAAGGAACCTTGAAGATCATATTAAAAATCAAGATTGGAACAAATACCTCAAGGATGAAATTAGACCAATAAGAGGCATCTAGAAGAATCCTTTGCAATAGACATGGAGGGCTCAGGTAAGAAATCCTTGAGGTACGTATAATTTTTTTTATTATATAATTATCTAATCCTTATTATATTAGGGTTTTGAAATCTCTTTTTTTTGTTCTAGTGTTTGTAATATTGAAAACGTTGTTGGCATCCAAGTTCTTGTAAAACCTAGTTGATTGAGAAACCCTAACCCTATTTTATTTTGTTCCCTCATAGAAGCCCTAGTTTTGGTTTATAGGGTTTGTAGGTAGTCTCAGGAGAAATTAAAAGCCCTAGTAAGTATAGAATTGAATTTGAAACCCTAGAATTGATATCTTAGGGTTTGGAGTTTGTTAGATCATACTCTTGTACTTGTATACTTTTGGTACTTGTCAAGTAAATATTGCAGATACATATAGAAATGTTGATATATAAATAGTAATAAAGGAATCATCCAAGTAGAATATTCCACATTCTCATAATATATAAGTATTATTTTTTATTTTGTATATATTTAGCTTTACCTTTGTTACTTGATCATTATCCTTTCCTTGGAAGGACTAAACTTGCAGGTATAGGGATTATGGCTAGATTTAGAGGGAGATTTCAAAGGAAAGTCTTGTATCATGAAAGAAGCCTTGTTGCAGAAGAAACCCTACAAGGTTTGTGAAAGGAACAACTCAAGGAATGCTTAAAGACTTGTAGCAGATAATCTTCATATAAAAACACACAATCATTTTACTTTTACTAACTTTCACGTCCAAGGTTTCACTATAAATATTCTTATGTTGTTGAAGATAATTGACTTTTAGATCAAATCAATCCTTCTCATACTATCTCTCCTTTTTTAACTTTGGTAAAACAATAATATTTAGGGTTCATTATAAAACCCTCTCCTACTTAGGGTTTGTTGATAAAATCTAGAACATATAATGAAATCCTAATCTCTTGATGTTTAAGATTTGTTGATATAAAACCCTATTTTTTGGGGGTTTGTTGTTGTTGTGTATGTTTTATGATGAAACCCTAGATTTTTAGGGCTTGATGAATTAGGGTTTATGACAAAATCCTTGTGATTGTTAAACCTAGGAATGAAACACTAGGTGTATATGCTTCCATATGATTGAAAACCCTAACTTGGTTGAGTTGTTGCGTATCTTTGACAATTATATATAAGGTTTACGTCAAAACCCCAATAGAAATTGATATAAGTCTCTTGGGAATGATAATGAAACCCTAGATGTAATAATGCTTTCACTATGATTGAAATAAATTATTGATATCTAAAGTTTAGTTTTGATGATGGAATCTAGGGTTTGTGACAAAAACCCTAGCAAAGGTTGTTATGAGAAGTCTAGGGTATGAAAATGTAACCCTAGTCGATTTCTTTTCTTTTTGCTATCTAAGTTTAGAACTTGATATTTAGAGTTCAAAGTTTTTTTGGTAACCCTAGATGCTCTCTCTATTATAATTTGATAATCTTAGTTTGACTTTTCATGCTCCTATATATTTCTTCTTGGTTGTACTTGTTGATGAAGATTTGCAGGTACATAGTCTTCAAGATATGGAAGATGCTTACCACGTACTTGATGAATTGATGATGGTGTTGAGCATGATGAAAATAGGGAGTTGTAAGAATCTTGATAGCATTAAAGTGTACATTGATGATTAATAGATGACCTTGTTTCCATGTGAGAAGGAATGATCTTCCGAAAGGTTGAAAGTTATCTAATGATATATGATAAAGCATGTGTGGCTGAGTTGTTGATTGATTTATCCCCTAATAGAGAAGAAGCTCAGATAAAGAAAGTGTATAACTCCCCAGTTAAGAGGGAGGGAATATTGTAACAGCCATAGTAAATACCTTGGAGAAAGAGTGAGATCAAAGAAAGGCTACAACACTACAGATGGTAATTCATGAGTTGTATTCATGATTAATAAATTTGTGATTGATGAAGTTGTGAACAAGAATTGGATGTTTTGTAAAAGTGTTGAGGCTGAGTTTGGTGTTGTTGGAGAAGTTGAAGAAGAAATATTTTGTGAAAATATGATGAACTAAGTAACATCAGAATAGTTGAAGACCCTAAAGTTTTGTGCTAGCATACAAGAACATATACAATAAAGTTTCATATTGGTTGGGGTCGTGAAGCTATTGTACGTGCCAAAAAATGAACAAGTAGTTGATGTGTTGATGAAATCTCTTCCCAACAAGAAGATAGTTTAGTTTAGGAGGATGCTCAGATTGGTGGATATCACTACTTTGGTTGAGAGGAGAGATGAAGTACCATAAAACCGCTTGTATGATGGTACTTGGGAGGATAGCATGGCCTAGTTAATATTGAGATATCAGTTGATGTCTAGATCCCAGAGGGAGGGTATCATGTGGAGCTCAGGTTTAGTACTGATACCTGGATCCTTGTAAGGGTTGGTGTCAAGGCATGGAGGACTAGATGGTATCTATATCTTGTTGGATGGATACCATTGTTGTAGCCTGATGGTACCTATAGTGGAAATTTCCTAGATGACACCTTAGCCCATTTTGAGAGGATACCTTGGTAGTGATACTATCCCAAGCATTATGTATGTTGTTGTACTCTTTTTAAGAGCATTTCAAATTGATATCAACCTAGTATGAATTGAACAATTATGAATACCTCCCTAGTTAAGAGGGAGTGTTGAGAAATGTAACTAGCATCGATCTTCATAATTGTATTTCGATCATGATGTAATATATTTGTCAAAAGAAAGAAAAAGGAAAATTTATTGTAAAAGAAAATTTATTTGTAAGCATGGGTTTCATGCTTTATGTATTTTTGTTTCTAGTTCAAGCCTCCATTGGAGGCTTATAGGGTTGATTCATAAGTTATTTTCCATGTTTAGAACCTTCTTGGGCTCTTTATGTCGAAGAAAGAAAAATGTATGTGTATCAAAATGTTTCTATTTCCTCCTCCACCAAGTCATCTTCCTCATCAAGCAACTCAGCTTCCTCATCAAGCAAGTTGGCTCCATTAAAGATGATTCAACCCCACAATAGGTTATATATAAGTAGAGATTTATAACTAGTATGACATCAATCTCGTGAAGTAATTCAATCTGCAATTTAAGGAAGAAAGAAGTGTGAAATGCTTAGAAAGGAAGGTCTACTCCATTACAAGAATAAACAAGGCTAGCGAAGTGGAAGAGAATTAGAATGTATTCTTGGTTTATCCACACGTGTGGAATGACTAAAGAAAATGTGTGAAGTTGTAGGACTAAAGATATAGGCCTATAACTTTAGAAGTTGTAGAAGAGGCTGAAACTCCATTTGACTTGGATATTGTAGATGCAATTGTGTTGACTTTCGAGATATTGACTAGTATTCGTTGGAAGTTGAGTTAGTGGATTGTTGGAGGTCATACTATTAGTCAAAAGGTCTTGGTTGTCTCATTTCTTTTTCTTACTGAACAAAATAAGAGATTTGTTTGCGTTTTCCTCTCTAGGAGAGGTTTTAGCCTTGCCTTATAGCCTACATTTGGTGTGTATTTGTCTTTGATTATCTTCATGTTTTGGTATTTGTTTTATGATGAAGGACATAATAATAATAAGCAAAAGACAAATTTAATCAATCAAGTAAAAGAATGACACAAGCAACTATCAACATAAGAGAAATCAACATCACAGGCCGCCCTAAGAATACGTATTGCAAAATCTCTTTGTTGTGCTGGTGTTTGTCTCTATATGTAATTTGTTCAAATGCAGTTTTTTCAAAAAGCAAAAAAAAAAAATATTGTTAATTTTTTGCTTATTTGTTATATATATAGAAAGAGAGTTGTTCCAAATAAAAAAGTATTGTTAATTTTTTTCTTATTTGTTATATATATAGAGAGAGAGAGAAAGAGAGTTGTGATGAACATGAAAATTCCAAGTTATATTTATTAAAAGATATTTAAACTCAAGTTATTTTTAGTAATGTTTCTCTTCAATAACTGTAAATATGTTAAAAATGAATCATATATTCTCAACAATGTATTAACATCTTTTACGGAAGGTCGTTACATCGAACTCAATTAGGAAGATATCAAGCAAATCTTTCTCATATTGCACTATTGATTTGTCTCTATGCAAAGATCATGTCTATCTTAAAATCAAAACAAATCATTGTAATTATGATAATTGTTTCCATCTTGTTTTTCATCATACTAATATTTTTAAAATTATTCCATTGCGTTGTTAATCCCTGAGCAAGGGTAAAGGCTGGGTAGTAGAGCAATGAGTACACATTTACCTTGTATTAGTTCTGCAATTTTATTGCAACTTACTTTTTTATTTCTACTTACATTTTCTTCTTTTTTCAGTGTTGTATTTTCTATCTTTTTCTAAAAAAAACTGTGCAAGATTTTAATTAAGATTTTGTTATTGTTGGAGGTTTCTATTTGTGAGCTTCCTTATAAATAAAGACAATATGTTAATTTTTTTGTGTGGTTTGTTAACAATAATTTAATTTTGATGGCAGTTAATCAGACATTTGTTTATGGAATCGATATGTGAATGGGATTTGTTGACACCTAATCCGAAACGGATGAGGTGAAGCCGGACAGTCATCTGGAAGATGAACTGATCCGTTTCTGTACATGTATAAATAATAATGGTTGAATGAATAATATTACTAAGTTGATTTGCGCTCATTAATTTCTGAGCTAACCTGGCCTGACATGGTATCAGAGCACAGGTCCCAGGCTTCAGAAATAGCGTAACTCCTCTGCTGCCATTGCTCCCTGGCGCACCAGCGCTGCATACGCTCTCTGCTATTCTGAATGGCCTGACATCCCTTCTGACATCGCTGCATACGGTAAGATGACTGCCGTTTTTATTGAACCTACGTTAATGTATTGAAGCTGGGTTAATGTATTGAGAGCTGCGTTGTTGTATTGATCTGACATTGAGGCTGTGATCTTGTATTGAGGCTGTGACTGTATTTTTAATGAAGATTGCGTTTTTTGTATAAGAAAGACTGCGATTTTTAAATGCTGGATGCGTATTTTAATGATGTATTGATGCAAGCTGAGACTGCGATTTTCAAATGCTGGATGGGTATTTTAATGGTGTATTGATGCAAGCTGAAGATTCTGTTTTTAATGTTGGATGCGTATTTTTAATGAACATTGCATGACTGTGTTTTTTTTTGAGAAATACATTGGGAGACTGTGTATATGGTGACTGGTATATGGTGAATGGTGATACCTGCCTGCGTTGTAAGAACAGCGGCATAGTTTTTTGAAACAGTGGCATTGCTTTCATAAAACAGTGGTATCTTTTTTAATAAAACAGTGGTAAGATCTGACATGGTATGGTTATGCTCACGGCTCCCCCTGTGTTGATGGCGGATTTTCAAATAGATTTTCAGTGTGTATTCATTGCATTGTATTGATTAACGCAGTTGTTATATTGACACCGGTTTGAATAGTAGCCATCCGTTTTTGTGCTCGCTGTCTTAATATACGTGTTGATCTCAGTCTCTGTCTATATAACCCTCGGCATGATCATCGCATGCAAAGTTGCTGTTGCATGTGGATATGGATGTAGGTATGACTAAGATATAACTACGATTTGATTTGATGAGAGCAGCACTTGCAATCCTTCCGCCTTCAAGGTATGTATGTGTTTGGTAGGAAACACGAATGACTGATACAGCGTTGCGATCCAATCTTCACTGCTACGATTGGAATAAAGTCCAATTCCACAACATGTCTTCATATGATTTTCATTGGATGGATTTACCCATTGATATCGACTAGCACTCACAAAGCATTTCGCATTTTCACATGTCCCGGTTTTCAAAAGCAGTCAGAGTGATATATATATATATATATATATATATATATATATATCATAATGTTTATTTCCTGAGGTTTAATTTTCACATTTCGCAGTTTTCAAAAGCAATCAGAGTGATATATATATCAGAATCATTATATCAGTCAGAGTATCAAAGCTTATGTAGTATTGCAGTGATTTTCAAAGCATATGTAGTATTGCAGTGATTTGAGCGCCCTTGTTTTGATTGAACAGTGATATATATATGTGAGCAGTGATATATATATGCTGATGGAATGTTAGAAGAAAATGCATAAGGCTATCACATAAGGATTTTTTTCTCTTAGCAGAAAATTTTTTTTATCAACAGAAGTTTTTGGCAGAAATTTTTTTTTTTACAGAATGCATTCAATCATTTCAATGGTCGGAATAGTTCTCACTGGCAAGGAGAACTATTCTAAATGGTCTCGGATGGTGAAACACACCCTCATCTACAATGAGCTGTGGAAAGGTGTGTGTGTCGGAGAAGAAGACAGAGACCCTGTGCAGCCCACATCAGACAAAGAACTCGCCATTTGGGAAAACAAGAACAGCAAAGCCTTTGCATTGATCGCAGCATCTGTCAATGAGGAAGTAAGTCGTCATATTTCCTGCTATTCCACTGCCTTTGAAGCTATACAAAAGCTGAAAGAACTCTATGATACACATTCTGCACTTGAAGTTGTGCAGCTCATGATTAAACTCTTCACTCTTGAACTGAAAAATAATGATCCTCTTGCTCTTGCATCTGAAATAAAGTCTATAATGCATGATATAAAATCCACTAAGGTTGAGCTGGATATCTCTCTTATTGCCTTTCTCAAAGCACTCTATCCTACCTACTCCAATTATCTTGAGTCTTTACATGCAAATGGAAACCTTAAAGATATAACCTTTGACTCTCTTGTGAAAAAGTTTGCTGAAAGAGAGAAAGCCTTTGGAAAGAAAACAGTCCCTGAATCTTCTGAAGAGACTGTTTGCCTTGCTCACAAAGAAAAGCATCCTGCTCAAGATTCTGCAAGAGGAAGAGGTGGACGAAGAGGAAGAGGAAGATACTGCAGAGGCAGGGGGGGCAGACATTCTCAAGCAGAAAAGGCAGATCTGCATTGCATTCACTGCAAACGAAATGGATCACATGATGCCTCTACATGCAAGCTACCATGGGACAAAGTTGAGCAAAGAAGAAATCAGCAGAAAGGTAAAACTGATGACTCAGACAAAGGTAAAGCACCCGAATCTGCACACTATATTGAGGCACAATGTAATATTGGAGTAAATGAAGATTTGTTTAATGCTTCACTTGCTTCTTCGAAAAATGACTGGTTGCTTGATTCAGGAGCAACCTGTCATATGACTCATAGGAGAGATTTCTTTGAAGATTTCACTAACAATGTTGATGGAGCAGTATACTTTGCAGATCAGTCAAAAATCAAGCCATCAGGGCTTGGCACAATCAGGCTTAAACTGCCTGGTCTTCCAGACTTTCTTCTGGATCATGTTCTATATCTCCCACAGCTGAAGAGAAACTTGTTGTCCCTGGTTCACATCCGCCAGCAAGGTCACTCCATTCACATGTTTGATGGCAAGCTTGAGGTAAGAAAGGCATCTGACCACTCACTTGTCATGAGGGGTATAGAAGAAGAAAGACTCCTTAAACTGCAAGGAACCTCTGCTCATGCACAGCATTTCTCATATATTTCTCATCATGAAGAATGTACACTTCCATCAAGTTTATTATGGCATGCTAGATTTGGGCATTTAAACTATGATAGTCTCCGCTTGTTGAAGAAAAATGGTGTTGCTGGTTTGCCTACAATTCCTAGAAAACATAAACAATGTGATGCTTGCATTCTAGGAAAGCATAGCAAACAGTCTTTTCATGATTCACATTCAAGAGCACATAGGAAGCTTGAACTTATTCATTCAGATTTATGTGGTCCAATGCCTGTTCCTTCTGCAAATGGAAATAAATATATCATGACATTTATTGATGATTACACGAGAATGTGTTGGGTTTACTTATTGAAGAACAAATCTGATGCTTTTCAAACATTTAAGAATTTTCATAAGTGGATTGAAAATGATGCACAATCTCATATTGGGTCTATTCGCACTGATAATGGAAAAGAATATACATCAAATGAATTTGAACACTATCTTCGCCAACATGGGATTAAACATCAAACAACTGTGCCTTATAATCCTCAACAGAATGGTGTAGCTGAAAGAATGAACAGAACAATTTTGAATATGGTACGATCCATGCTTTTCTTCAAAAATGTAAAGACAATGTTTTGGGCTGATGCTGTTCTATGTGCTGCATATATAAAGAATAGATGTCCATCTAGTGCTATAAGAAACAAGACTCCTTATGAATTGTGGTATGGACATGTTCCTTCGGTCAAACATCTCAGGATATTTGGTTCCACCTGTTATGCTTTAATACCAAAGGTACATAGAAACAAACTTGGTGCAAGAAGTCGTAAGTGTATCTTCCTGGGGTATTCAAACACATCTAAAGCATACCGCCTTTATGATGAAGTAAATAAAAAGTTTGTTTTATCTAGAGATGTCATTTTTCTTGAATCATCCAAATCTGACAATGTTGTTGAGCGGCAACTTGATCGCTTGGATAGATTCACAAAACAGAAATCATTTCAAGAATTTGATAATCAGATTCCACATCTTGAAGGGGGATTCCTATACTAGATCAACATGTGGAATCTTCTTCTGAAGAACAATCTCCCCTGCATGACACTCCAACAACGGATGATGCTTTAAGTGATGTAATTGATAGAATTGGGAGACTCAATCTTGATTCAGACCCAACTCAATCAACAGAACAGCCTGGACCATCTCAGAAAGGTCCCCCAAAGTGGCTGACAAAGACACTTGAAAGTGTTCATCCTGATGAAATTGGAAAAACAGGAACCCGAAATTCAAACCGACAAGATGGAGGTGATGTAGATAACTCTAATTCACCTGTTGATATGGATGTTACTTATGATTGTGAATTGAACTTGTCTACAGATTTTGAACCAACTTCCTTCAAAGAAGCTGCTTCTCATGATGAATGGAAAGAAGCAATGCGAAAGGAGTATGATGCCCTTATAAAGAATGGCACTTGGAAGCTGGTTGATCCTCCATTTGGAACCAAACCAATTGGCTGCAAGTGGGTCTACAAGAACAAGTACAAAGCTGATGGCTCACTTGACAAGCACAAAGCTAGGCTTGTGGCAAAAGGTTTTGCACAGAAGGAAGGGGTCGATTATGAGGAAACTTTTGCTCCCACATCAAAATGGGCCACCATCCGGACACTCTTTGCACTAGCTGCTCAGAACGGTTGGAAAGTCCATCAAATGGATGTAAAAACTGCATTCTTGAATGGAGATCTAAAAGAGAATGTTTTTATGTCCCAGCCTGAAGGATTTGCTGTGAAAGGACATGAACACAAAGTATGCAAACTTGTGAAGTCCTTGTATGGCCTCAAACAAGCACCACGAGCCTGGTATGAAAAACTAACTGAGCATCTTCTGAAACTCAACTTCAATCATTTTGATCTTGATGATGCAACTTTATTTGTCAAGAAAGTTGGAAAAACAGTTGTATATCTTGTGGTATATGTAGATGATCTTTTAATGACAGGGAACAATGAAAGCTATATTGCATCCATAAAGAAAGAATTAGGAAAAATCTTTGAAATGACTGATTTGGGCTATGTTCATTACTATCTTGGCATTGAAGTAACCCAACATCCAAAGTCCATATTTCTTTCTCAAAAGAAATACATTGGAGATTTGTTATACAGATTTGGCATGACAGAGTGCAATCCCCTCTCTACTCCAATGGAACAAAACTTGAAGCTCACATCTACTGAAGGAAAGGAATTTGAGGATGCAACAAAGTATAGACAGCTTGTAGGAAGTCTCATCTACCTCACTACTACCAGACCAGACATTTCATTTGCTGTTGGAATCCTCTCCAGGTTTATGCAAAGGCCTTGTGAGGGACATTGGTCTGCTGCAAAAAGAGTTCTAAGGTACTTGAAGGGAACTCAAGACCTTGGAATCAAGTATACACAGGTGGACGACTTCAACTTGATTGGATACTCTGATTCAGACTTCGATGGAGACAAAGAAACTGGGGTATCTACTTCAGGATATGCTATGAGTCTTGGATCAGGAGCTGTCTCCTGGAGATCACGCAAACAATCAGTACCAGTAGATTCCACAACAGAAGCAGAATACGTGGCAGCAGCTGAAGCAACGAAAGAAATTGTGTGGCTCAGGAAAATTCTTGAAGATTTGCAAGTAAAACAAATACAATCTACTCCACTCATGATTGATAACACATCTGCAATAAAGTTGGCCAAGACTCCAAAGTTCCATGATCGTACTAAGCACATCAATACTAAATATCATCTGATCCGACATCATGTTGAGGCCAAAACAATCCATCTCCGTCATTGTTCCACGAACGAGCAAATTGCAGACATCTTCACCAAAGCGCTTGGAAGAGAAAAGCTTGAAAGATTTAGAACGATGCTTGGACTCACCAACATCCCTTCAGATTAAGGGGGGGAATGTTGACACCTAATCCGAAACGGATGAGGTGAAGCCGAACAGTCATCTGGAAGATGAACTGATCCGTTTCTGTACATGTATAAATAATAATGGTTGAATGAATAATATTACTAAGTTGATTTGCGCTCATTAATTTCTGAGCTAACCTGGCCTGACAGGATTGAATTATTATTTTTTTTTAAGTAAAAAACATTTTGTAAGTAAATACAAAAGTGCAATCTTGGGAGCCACTTTGGAGCTCAGAATATGTTGGTCTTAAAAATGGCCTTTAGAGCAAGATAAAATGGCCGTTTTAAACATAAGGTGGAGATATAATGGCGTGAGTGGGTAAGGAATTAATGGAAACTGCCCATGATGTAGGGTGAAGAAAGTGGTGCTCTTGAGTCACTGAGTTGGACAATAATAGGGAAACATAAATCCATAGCTATTTTACACACATATCAATTGCCAATTTCATATTAAAAATAAAAAACATTACGCATTTTTTTTACTTTAATTTCATATATATATTTCAAAGAAAATGTGGGAGGACTAGTAATGTTAATATCAAAATTAGTCATATCACTAATGTGAATTTCAATGGGGGAGGATAATAATGGTTCCATTCAATTATTCCAAATAGTTTTAATTTTACTTTATTTATATAAAAAAATTGATATTAAATCATCAAATTCGTATTAAATATTTTTAATTAATGTAAATATTAAAATATTTTATCTATGTTTTTCATTAAAATAATATATATATATATGAAATACCAATTTTCAAATCCATAATAATTATAAAAGAGAATTATATCTCTCTCAAATCCATAATAATTATAAAAGAAAACTATATATCTCTTTATAATGAAAAACATAAATCAACTTGTTTTCTCTTTTTAAAACTTCAATGATACATATATTTTTTATATTGGTTAAATATTTCAAAAATAATATATATGCAATAATAAAATCATTTGTTTCAATATATTATAAATTATTTTATTTTTTCAAACACTTAAAGTATATATATTTCATTTCTTATCCAAAAAAAATAGACCATATTATATTTAATAATATAAACATTTATATATAACATCAAAATGAGAACTATTTTGTGTTTCATAAGTATCATTTTGTATTATGAAATGACAATTATTTTTCTTTTAAATTGGAAAAATTTAAATATCTAATTTTATATGTATTATGATTTGCACAATAACTTAATTGTGGAAGAATTTTTTTCTTGCTTATTAGTTACAGTTTTGTCTTTTTTATTTTCTATTTTAACAGACAAGCATATATATCTCATAATAGCACATAACAACACATGGTACTAGTTCTTTTTATTCATGTTTATATCTCATAATAGCACATAACAACACATGGTACTAGTTCTTTTTATTCATGTTTTGATGTAACGATATACAATGTCTTACTTACTATGTAGGGAGTCTATACACTCCATAAAAGACTTGTGGCTTTTTTGGGGTTAAAGCTAACACCCAAAACCTAGCTTTCTCCCACAATATGAACATAGCAACAACTCCCCCAAATCCAATCCCTGTTCCTATACTCAAAATATATGTGTATCGAAATGTATCTATTTCCTCCTCCACCAAGTCATCTTCCTCATCAAGCAACTCAGCTTCCTCATCAAGCAAGTTGGATCCATTAAAGATGATTTGACCCCACAAAAGGTTATATATAAGCAGATATTTTGACTTAGTATGACATCAATCTCGTGAAGTAATTCAATCTGCAATTTAAGGAAGAAAGAAGTGTGCAATGCTTAGAAAGGAAGGTCTACTCCATTACAAGAATAAACAAGGCTAGTGAAGTGGAAGAGGATTAAAATTTATTCTTGGTCTATCCACACATGTGGAATGACTAAAGAAAATGTGTGAAGTTATAGGACTAAAGATATAGGCCGAGAACTTTAGAAGTTGCAAAAGAGGCCGAAACTCCATTTGACTTGGATATTGGAGATGCATTCGTGTTGACTTTTGAGATATTGACTAGTATTCTTTGGAAGTTGAGTTGGTGGATTGGAGGAGGTCATACTATTAGTCAAAAGGTCTTGGTTGTCTCATTTCATTTGGTTCCTAAAGAAAATAAGAGATTTGTTTGGGTTTTCCTCTCTAGGAGAGGTTTTAGTCTTGACTTGTAGCCTACATTTGGTGTGTATTTTCCTTTGATGATCTTCATGTTTTGGTATTTGTTTGATGATGAAGAACATAATAATAATAAGCAAAAGAATAATTTAATCAATCAAGTAAAAGAATGACACAAGCAACTATCAACATAAGAGAAATCAACATCATTGACCGCCCTAAGAATACGTATTGCAAAATCTCATTGTTATGCACTTGTTTGTCTCTATACATAATTTGTTCAAATGCGTTTTTCCAATATATATATATATATATATTGTTAACATTTTTCTTATTTGTTATATATATATATAAAAAGAGAGTTGTTCCAAAAAAGAAAAACGAAATTTTTTTTTTTTTCTTATATATATATATATATATATATATATATATATATATAATGTTGTGATGAACATGAAAATCCCAAGTTATATTCATTAGAGGGTATTTAAACTCAAGTTATTTTTAATAATATTTCTCTTCAATAGCTCTAAAATATTATGAAATATGTTAAAAATGAGTCATATATTCTCAACAATGTGTTGAACATCTTTTACGGAAGGTCATTACATCGAACTCAATTAGGAAGATATCAAGCAAATCTTTCTCATATTGCACTATTGATTTGTCTCTATGCAAAGATCATGTCTATCTGAAAATCAAAACAAATCACTGTAATTAGGATATTCCTTTCCATCTTGTTTTTCATCATACCAATATTTTTAAAATTATTCCATTGCGTTGTTAATCCCTGCGCAAGGGTAAAAGCTGGGTTGTAGAACAATGAATACACATTTACCTAAAACCTACTTTTTTATTTCTACTTACATTTTCTGTTGTATTTTTTATCTTTTTAAGAAAAATTACTGCGCAAGATTTTAATTAAGGTTTTGTTATTATTTGTGAGCTTCTTTATAAATAAAGACAATATGTTAATTTTTTTGGTGCGGTTTGTTATCAATAAATTAATTTTGATGGCAGTTAATCAGACATTTGTTTATGGAATCGATATGTGAATGCGATTGAAATATTAATTTTTTTGTTAAGTGAAAAACATTTTGCAAGTAAATACAAAAGGTGGAATCTTGGGAGCCACTTTGGAGCTCAGCATATGTTGGGGCTTGAAAATGGCCTTTAGAGCCAGAAAACAATTGTAAAGCCATACAGTAGTGGGTGTCGCGTTGTAAGCCGTACAGTAACGGGTGTGTTGGAAAAGTCAAGTGAACGTACAAAGACAGATGGCGTGAGTGTTAAAGAATGGATGGAAACTGCGCATGGTGTAGGGTGAAGAAAGTGGTGCTCGAGTAGTGGGATTTAGAGGGAAACAAAAATATATATTTAAAGTATATATATTTCATTTCTTAAAAAAAAAATTGGATCATATTATATTTAATAATATAAACATTTATATATAACATTAAAATTATAACGATATTGTGTTTTATAAGTATTATTTTATATTATGAAATGAGAATTTTTTTTTTTAAATTAGAAAAATTTAAATATTTAATTTTATGTGTATTATGATTTACACAATAACTTAATTGTGGAAGAATTTTTTCTTTGCTTATTAGTTACAATTTTGTTTTTTTTATTTTCTATTTTAACAGACAAGCATACATATTTCATAATAGCACAGAACAACACACGGTACTAGTTCCTTTTATTCATGTTTTGATGTAATGATATACAATGTCTTACTTACTATGTAGGGAGTCTATACACTCCATAAAAGACTTGTGGCTTTTTTGGGGTTAAAGCTAACACCCAAAACCTAGCTTTCTCCCACAATATGAACATAGCAACAACTCCCCCAAATCCAACCCCTATTCCTATACTCAATGCTAACAATGACATATTTTCATTTACACGGCTCAACCATCCCACTTTAACATGAGGATTATTGCTGGTACTATTACCCTCTATCATAGGGTTTTCCTTTTGATTACTACATCGATCTATAGGACACCCCCATAAGCATTTATTACTTAGAAATGAAGCCACATCAAAAGTTGAAAATTGTGTCCCTGTTGGAATTGGTCCGCATAAGCTGTTACATGAAACATCCAGAACCCGTAACCAATGTAAGTTAGAGAGTTCTTGAGGAATTTTTCCACTCAAATTATTTTTGGCCAAGTCCAACACCTCCAAAGTAGATATGTTACTAAGAGATGTAGGTATTGACCCATTAAAGTGATTCCCAGACAGATTTAGCCATCGCAAGCTGCTCATACTCCCTATGCTTGCCGGTATTTCTCCTACAAGATTGTTGTTAGACAAATCAAAGAAAGTGTTTTCCACATAAAATTCGAGAAAGGAGTAGGACAATACATCATCATATAGAAATGGTAATATGTCAGTTATTTCACTATTTTTTTGTCCAAGTGAAGATACATTGGGTGCAAATCCCCTAAGTCTGTCAAGGTGAAATGGCATTCTTCCACTAAATTTATTGTTGGATAAATCCAAGGAACCCAACTTTGTGAGATTTGTTATCCATTCAGGAATATCACCATGGATATTATTATAACTAGCATTTAATTTAACCAAGTTATGGAATAATGCAAGGTGATTAGGCAATTCCCCTGTCAACCTATTTGCACTTAAATCTAGCCATTGTAGAGAAGTGTAATTGCCAAAGCTCTTAGGAATTGGTCCCTCTATATTATTTTGAGATAGATCTAAAATCCTCAATGATACTAGACCAATAATAGTATTAGGAATAGGGCAATAAATATTGTTATCATTTATGTGCAAAGCTATAAGAGATTTTAATTGACCTATGCTATGTGGGATGGTAGTTAAATTATTTGAATTTAAATTTAGAATTGTGATTAAGGGAAGATTTCCTAATTCCTTTGGAATTTCACCACTAAGATTATTATTTTGCAATGCCATCACCAAAAGATTGCTCAAATTACCCAATTGGAATGGTATGCTCCCAGACAATTTGTTTTCATGTAAAACAAGCTTCTCTAAGTTATGCAACAACCCCAATTCATTTGGTATTCTGCCGTCCAAAAGATTATCAAATAAATACATGGACCTAAGTGCAGTGCAATTGGCCAAATGCATAGGGATGTGACCATTTAAATAATTGCTTTGGAGAGTAAGAGAAGCTAGGTTTCTTAGGTAACCCAAAGTCGAAGGGATTGGACCACTAAAATGGTTAGATGAAAGGTCAAGAGAAGTTAGGTTTATCAGCGAACCCAAAGTCGAGGGGATTGGACCACCCAGAAGAGATGTGCAGTTGCTCAAAGAAGTTGGAATACTTCCACCCAGATTATTACCAGGGATGCTGAGCTCTTCCAACTCGATCAGACGACCAAAGTCTGCTGGTACGGTCCCTGTGAAGTTGCTTCCTGAAAGGTCGATCCTTTTGAGGCGTGTGCAATTACAGAGTGCTTTTGGAATAGATCCTCCGAGGTACTGATTGTCGCTAAGATCAAGTACTCTTAGCGCTTGAAGCTGCCCGAATCCCGGTGGAATCACTCCTGTAAAATAATTACCAGAGAGATCCAGCGTGTGCAATAAGGAGAGGTTGGCCAGAAATGGGGAAAGGGTACCATTCAATCCGTGTTCCATGCCAGGAAGTATTACAGCTACAACTCTTCTAGTGTGTTTCCTGCAGGTAATACCATGCCAGGAGCACACCTGCTGTGAGTTCTCTGCTGTCCAGTTGGACAACATTCCAGATGGATCCGATTTGATGTGTCTTTTAAAAGCCAGAAGAGCTTCAATATCCCTTTTCTCGTGACGGTCCATTGATGATCGGAATTTGTCACTTTTCTCGTCCAGCACAGCACGTCCATTAAAAGCAAATTCATCAGAAGAAGAAGCAGAATCATTACTCAAATTAACAGCTGCTGCACTTACTACCACCATGAATAGGAAGCACGGTAGCATCACAATAACAACGCCTTTAGGATCCATTTCTCCGTCTCAGAAACTCAAAACGCCGTGCAAAGTTGAGTGAGTTGTGTTGCTAGACATATGTACATATTTATAAGGAGAGGAGAGCGGCTCTCACAACAATAACACGGAAGGAAGGGATAGAGAAATCGCCTGAACTTAATGCGAAGTTAACTATATGTAGGGAATTAGACCTGCATTGAATGCCACCTTCCCATCCTACTTCAAACTCAGCCAGGCGCACCGGAATTTTAAAAAATCTGCATTATTATCTTTCAGAAAGTTGAAATGCGTGGCTTGGCTTACTTTCGGAACAGTGTCTGGCCTGCTATTTGTCACAAATAAATCGAACGTCCGTAGTATCAACTTGTAGTGGAGCTCGAGTTGTAGTGGTGCTATTTGTCGTAAATTAAGATTGGTCTTAATAATTAATGGGATAACAAGTTGTTATTTGCTAAATATATTGCAGTTTAACCAGTTCCTTGAATTTTTTTTTTCTTATTAGTCTCTGGTTCCTAGATTTTTTAAACTAATACATTAAATGATTTTCAATGATTTTTTCATTATTAGTGTGTTTTTTGGTTTGTAGGTTTTTTTTAATATTTAATGGGCTAATAAGTTGTTATTTGCTAAAAATATTGTAGTTTAACTAGTACATTGAATGTCTTTTTCCTTATTAGTTTGTATTTTTGGCTCGTAGATTTTTTTAAACTAATATATTGAATTTTTTTTTTCTTCTAGTGTGTTTTTTTGGTTTGTAGATTTTTTTAAGAATAATAAATTTAAGTTGTTTAATTTATAAAGTTCTAGTGTTTTATGGAAATTTTATGATGTTAAATTTATTTATGTATTTAAAAGTGTATTTTATATAATAAAAAATCACAAAATTTCTAGAAATTATATTGCCCATTTTAATTAAAAATATATATCTTATTTATTAGTTAAAATAATTTATTTTTTCTATAAATCTGTCTAGATCCATCTAATTCAGGATCTATCATGCTTCGAGATCAAATCCCTCTAAGTGCAACAAGGTTTTGAATTTTTTTAATAAAAACAAAATTAAATTTATCTACTACTTAACTTGTTTCATTTTAAATATCTAAATAAATTGTAACATATATTACCTTTATATTTTAATGCACAAAATAGTTATTTTCATTTTCTTTAGACTGACATGAAGTAAATGTTTTTTTATTGGAGTCTTTACATACTTACACATCACCCACATTTTAGACTATAGAATGCGCCTCTCAACCCAACTATTTTCACAATCCATTGCTTCCCACTAAAATTTAAATCTAAAACTTAACAAATATTACATTAATTTAACTTTATATTGTTGTAATTTAAATCTAAAACTTAATGAATATTATGTTAATTATAATATATATGTCATTTAAAAATATTTTACTTTATATTGAAAATATAAATAATATATTTTTATTTATTATAAATAATAATTATATTTCAAAATGGTTTGTAAATTTTTTATATATAATTTTAAGGTAAAAGTGTCTAATTCTTTATAATTTTAATATGTTTACGATAAAAAAAATTCTAAATTTTTATCATTTTGTTAATTTTTATAGAGTAGTTTAAAGAGGCCACAAATTTGTCGAGGAAAAATGTGGAAATTCCCCATAATTTTTGTTAAATCTAGCAAAACATTTGGTAAATTTGGGTTATAGCTATTAAACTTCAAGATTTGGGGTGACGTTGGAGGTTTTGATAGTGTTGAATCTATTTTCACCATAAAAAAATCATTCAAACATTCCTATAATCAAATATTTTGAAAAAAAACAAAAACAAAATGCTTTATAAGCAAATTTGTGGCATCAGTAAAAAAATGTCATTCTTTATTAGGATTTTTTTCTTTTCAATTTTTTATTTATTTTTTAAATAACAAGTGTACTTCTATGAGCTCAAAAAATCAAGTTTGAATATATGTATTAGTTAAACTAAGTTTATGCGAAATATTTTAAAATGGAACATTTTTTTTAAGTTTCTAATCCAATAAATATATTATATTGTTTTGACTTTACACTAATTTATTAATTATTATTTTATATATAAAATATATATTCTTATAAAATTTTATGAATTTATTAATTTTAATTTCTAGAACTAACTATTATAACACTCAATTATGGTGTTTGGTTTGATTTATGTCTCTAGTAGAAATTTTCTATGTTTCCTAAAATCGCTTCAAAAAACAAGTTGTAACTAGTCATAAAATATTACTTGGGATTTAATTTGGAAAAATGTTAATTATATTGCACTCACGACATCATATTTCATCTATGGCTACCCATATCCCACAAATTCATGAATCTGGCCTAGTTTTAATTGAGTATTTTGGAGCCTGGGTTTTGTTAATTATGAATCAATGAAACTTTTGCACTTAAAGGTCTAATTTTGAAAAATATGGAACAAGAGACTTTGGATAACATGTTAGCATGAGACTTATCTAAATTCGCCTATTGTAAATTATGACACTAATTCTTTTCTTTTTTAATTTAGTTTCTATACCCCTAGTACAAAGTTGCCATGTGCACATAAAAACTTTTGAAATTAAGTTGCAACTTATCATAAAACAAAAACTAGGACTCTGATGGATTAATCTTCAATTTTTTTGGACTAGTGTCATAGGATTACACCTATTCACACCCCTCCCATGACTCTATGACAAAAAAAAAAAAAAAAATTTGATTACTAGAACTATGGTTTTGATCAGTAAGAGACAATGCATTTTTTTCACTTTAAGGTCAATGTTTTAAAACTCTAGATTGGGAGCTTGTAAATATCTTGGTCAAATTATCCTTAATAAAATACATGTATAGGAGCTTCAAACACGCAATTCTATTACATATCTTGATTTTTGTTTTCCCAACACAAAAATTTTATGTGTCCTTTCATGGCTTCAAGAAGTGAGCTACAACTCACCAAAAGATGGTAATTGGGACTTGAATCGATGAATTATAAAAAAAATTACACTTACGACATTATATTAAAGCTAGAGTTCCCCTCCCCCATGAGTCCATGGCATGGAACTTGTTTAATTTGACAAATTCCTATTTTTAACCCTTTAATACAAAAATTAAGTTCTTATGATGCGTATTGTATGTGCCAATTGTCACTTGGAAAAAAAACCCGTGGATATTCAGGTTCCACAGTCCGTTCTTCACAATACCATATTGGAAGCAGTTGTTAAGATCCCCTATGGTACGCAAATGAAACAAGTTCTTGCTAATGGCAAGAAATGGGCTTTAAATGTAGGAGTTGTTCGAATTTTACCCGAGGTCTTTGAATTAGCTCCTCTGGATCGTATTTCCCCCGAGATTAGACAAAATATGGGTAATCTTTATTTTCAAAACTATCGTCCCAATAAAAAAAGCATTATTGTAATAGGTCCTATTCCTGCTAAAAAATATAGTGAACTTGTGTTCCCCATCCTTTCACCAGATCCTGCTACTAATAAAGAAGCTCACTTTCTGAAATATCCTATATATGTGGGTGGTAATAGAGGAAGAGGACAAATTTATCCCGACGGGAGTAAGAGCAACAATACGGTCTATAGTGCTTCAACAACAGGAAGAATGAGAAAAAATTTACGTAAAGAAAAGGGTGGATATGAGATAACTATCGATAATACATCTGATGATGGGCAAGTGGTTGACATTGTACCTCGAGGACCAGAGCTTCTTATTTCCGAAGGTGAATTGATCAAGGTCAATTAGCCATTAACAAATAACCCTAATGTAGTGGATTTGGTCAAGGAGATGGAAAGATAGTACTTCAAAATCCATTACGTGTTAAAGGTATTTTATTATTCTTAGCATCTGTCATTCTAGCACATATATTTTTCGTCCTTAAGAAAAAACAATTTGAGAAAGTTCAATTGGCCGGGATGAATCTTTAGGTGCATAGATTTTTGAGCATGAAGTTTACTTATTGATTCAAAAATGAATACCCCTTTGGAGCCTTTTATCCTTCTTTTCCCTTATATATTCTTGAGAAAATGTTCATGTAGATATATCTAAATTGGAATAAATTTGAAATAGGGAGTGACTCCATAAGCATTGGAACATATCAACTTGTTGAACGATCCCCATATGTTATATTGTGTACTATATACATGTCATTCCCTCCTTTCCTTGTCCAAATGATCTAGAAAATAGAGATAGATCGCAGGGAGGAGAGATGAGGAGAATAACTAAGAAATATTGGAGAAGATTCCTATTTTCTTTGATCCCATTCTTTATCCTATTTCATTATTCAAGGAACTAATTGGGTTTCTGATCCTGTCCTATTCGTCAATTCCTTCGTAAACTAAGATTATTTTGTATGTTATACTGAAAATTTGTAAAGAAGGAAGAGCAAACAAGTAAGAGGCAATATCAATAAAAAAAAAAAAAAAAAACCATAAAACTTTTGATAGGGTTCATTCCTAATGAGAGAAAATGAATAAAAGGTGGTTTTCCTCCTCTTTTATTTTGTAATCCAAAATAAGAGAAGAAAAGATTCTATATGCACATTTAGATTCTCATAGTTCAGGTTTTTACAAAAACTTCGCATAATCTCCCATCATAGAAATGAGAAAATATTTAGTACTTAATATTCTTCATTTTTTATGTTGTTCCTTTGAAAGAGATTGAAATTGGATCAATCCAATTTATTTATTTATTTTTATTTTTTTTGGATCATATAACGGATGAATAGATTCACTCATCACTTGACTGAAAGGCATTGAATGAAGTAAATGACAGAGTCATTTTATTTATATGAATCCTCTCTTCTAATTCATATTAATATAGAAATAATCTCAAAAAGAGATTTCGATAAGGCCTTACCCTTCTTTGAAGGGTAAGGCCTTATCAATTTTTCACTTTCGCATGTATACTATTTCCCATAGTAAGTGCATTTCCACTATTATAGGGATGACCCTAATTCGGAATATGAACCATAGAGAAAGACACCCATTGGACCATTCACGATAATACCAGTTACCATACCTATCAACCAAAGAGGGATCCTTCCAATGGTATCGGCCATTTCTCTTACTCCCTTTCACATTTTCTTAAGTGGTCATACTCAAGACATAAATAGTCATAGCAAAGTAATTATGCGTATTGGATCTCTTCGAA
The DNA here is from genome assembly GCA_031772625.1 of Pinus tabuliformis. NCBI lineage: Eukaryota > Viridiplantae > Streptophyta > Pinopsida > Pinales > Pinaceae > Pinus > Pinus tabuliformis. Next base: position 443,308,137 of record CM062808.1, on the reverse strand, counting down.
TGGGGTGAGAATATTCTCATTTTTCCTAATTGAAAAAATAATTGGAGAATGGAACAACAAGTACAAAAATTAGTAGCAACCCCCAGTAGAGACTGGTACGATTCAATTCAACATTTTGGTCATTCGGTTTTAGTTGTGTCATATCTACATACTTCCTCTTCCTTTAGTATATATTTTATTGTTGGATGATCTGCATTGTCGATATTGATCCCAAGAAAACAACTATAGGGACAGCTAGCTCGTGAACAACCAACCATCTAACTGTAAAAATTGGATAAGTTTTATCTATAGTCATTATTGCCTTCTAAGAAGATCTAGTAAATTCATCGAGTTGCTCTAACAGAACAAAACTGCCAGTTACTAATGGGACCTCTTGTCGACTTTCTGTGAAACAGTCATTTGGCTAGGGGCTCCCGAACACATCATAAGCCAATCCCGTGTTGACAAATAACTAACTTGCAATGAATAGGGAAGGCATGGTAATGCTTTGGATAACCCAATATCTAATACTAGTAATAATGTCAGAAAAGGAGTGTTCTCTCATATTCCTAGACATGTTCAGCTCCATAAATTATTGTAAAGTCACTCAAGGGAGAATTGATCCCATGAAAGATAGATATTAGGAAATGGAAAACCACTGATATCTTCTCCAATCCTTGTTTGACTGTCAATGTTATACCAAGGGTATCTTTGAAGTCTACTGGACTAGTATAGCTAGATTTCTTCTAACACAACAATACAATTTTGATGAGTATCGAGAAGGAATGGGATAGAATGATTTTGTTCCTGCTAGCAGTTATTCTATCTCTGTTTGGTCGACTAAATCCCAATAGAAATAAGAGAATATTGCATGTTCTAAGGTCCGAGCGTAAGGAACCCCCTCAATTGATGTTGTAACAATTGCATAGACCGTGGAAATTTTCGATTGGAATTACCTTCTACATACAAGTGGCTTTAGAACCGAAAAAGAGGATGAGTGTCGCTTGCAAAGGATATCAATCACTATGAATAAAACTCATCCAGAATATGATACTTTTACTTCTCTCTTTCTCATTCTGACATGACATTATGCCCATGTAGATGACCCCAGCAATTTAGATTACATGGGGATCATTGGTGCTACGCAGATGTCTGTTGCTTTTCCAATGGTATTCGGCATAGATTGAGTTATGCCACAAACTTATTATCTAGTAACTTGTATTAACGAGTAGTTGTTACTTATTAGATAAAACCAAGTGGATTTTGCAATAGAACCTAGTCAATTTTAGGTATCTAAAATTACAAGTTACTCTTTGCAATAGGTGGAATTTCTGTAATATGGAGATCTACTCTCTCTAAGAATGAATATTGAAAAACCTAATCTATCTATAGGGATGAATGCTTGAAAAACCTAATCTGTCTAGAGGGACGAGTGATTGGGTCAACCATTGTCAATCATAGCCAACCATGGTCAACCATGGTTGAATGTCACATTGTGACATGAAAATAAATAATGTTTATTTTAGTCTTTGTAATATTTATATTTGGGTTTACGAATTTTGGGTTTATAATATTAGTCCCTTGGGTTTAATATTATTCCCTTGGGTTCATAATCCCTTGGGGTTTTAGTATTATTCATTTGGGTTTATAATATCAATCCCTTGGGTTTATTATTCCCTTAGGTTTATAATATCAATCATGTTCAACCATTGTCAATCATAGCCAACCATGGTCAACCATGTTTTAATGCCGCATCGTGACAAGGATTGTCTCACCATCTTAGTGTTTGTAATATTTATATTTGGGTTTACTAATGTTGGTTTTATAATATTAGTCCCATGGGCTTAATATTATTCCATTGGGTTCATAATCCCTTGGGGTTTTAGTATTAATCCCTTCATTTTATTATTCCTTTGGGTTTATACTATCAATCCCTTGGGTTTATTATTCCCTTAGGTTTATAATATCGATCATGGTTAACCATTTTCAATCATGGTCAACCATGGTTGAATGTCACATTGTGACAAGGATTATCTCACCATGAAAATAAATCATGTTTATTTTAGTCATTGTAATATTTATATTTTGTTTACAAATGTTGGGTTTATAATATTAGTCCCTTGGATTTAATATTTTTTGCTTGGGTTCATAATCCCTTGGGGTTTTAGTATTAATCCCTTGGGTTTATTATTCATTTGGGTTTATCATATCAATCCCCTGGGTTTATTATTCTCTTAGGTTTATAATATCAATCATGGTCAACCATTGTCAATCATAGCCAACCATGGTCAACCATGTTTGAATGTCGCATTGTGACAAGGATTGTCCCACCATCAAAATAAATCATGTTTATTTTAGGGTTTGTAGTATTTATATTTGGGTTTACCAATGTTGGGTTTATAATATTAGTCCCATGGTTGATTGTCGCATTTTGAAAAAGATTGTTTCACCATGAAAATAAACCATGTTTATTTTAGTGTTTGTAATATTTATATTTGGGTTTACCATATTAGTCCCACGGTTGAAGGACACATTTTGACAAATATTGTATCACCATGAAAATAAATCATGTTTATTTTGGTCTTTGTAATATTTATATTTGGGTTTACGAATGTTGGGTTTATAATATTAGTCCCTTGGGTTTAATATTATTCCCTTGGGTTCATAATCCCTTCGGGTTTTAGTATTAATCCCTTGGGTTTATTATTCATTTGGGTTTATAATATGAATCCCTTGGGTTTATTATTCCCTTAGGTTTATAATATCAATCATGGTCAACCATGGTTGAATGTCACATTGTGACAATGATTGTCTCACCATGAAAATAAATCATGTTTATTTTAGTATTTGTAATATTTATATTTGGGTATACGAATGTTGGGTTTATAATATTATTCCCTTGGGTTCATAATCGCTTGGGTTTTAGTATTACCCAAGGGTTATTATAATACATTTGGGTTTATAATATCAATCCCTTGGGTTTATTATTCCCTTAGGTTTATAATATCAATCATGGTCAACCATTGTCAATCATAGCCAACCATGGTCAACCATGTTTGAATGTCGCATTGTGATAGGATTGTCTCACCATCAAAATAAACCATGTTTATTTTAGTGTTTGTAGAATTTATATTTGGGTTTACCAATGTTGGGTTTATAATATTAGTCTCATGGGTTTAATATTATTCACTTGGGTTCATATTCCCTTGGGGTTTTAGTATTAATCCCTTAGTTTTATTATTCCTTTGGGTTTATAATATCAATTCCTTGGGTTTATTATTCCCTTAGGTTTATAATATTGATCATGGTCAACCATTGTCAATCATAGCCAACCATGGTCAACCATGGTTGAATGTCACATTGTGACAAGGATTGTCTCAAAATGAAAATAAATCATGTTTAGTTTAGTCTTTATAATATTTATATTTGGGTTTACGAATGTTAATATTATTCCCTTGGGTTCATAATCCCTTGGGGTTTTAGTATTAATCCCTTGGGTTTATTATTCATTTGAGTTTATAATATCAATCCCTTGGGTTTATTATTCTCTTAGGTTTATAATATCAATCATGGTCAACCATTGTCAATCATAGCCAACCATGGTCAACCATGGTTGAATGTCGCATTGTGACAATTTTTTGTCTCACCATCAAAATAAACCATGTTTATTTTAGTGTTTGTAGTATTTATATTTTGGTTTACCAATGTTGGGTTTATAATATTAGTCCCATGGTTGAATGTCGCATTTTGACAAAGATTGTCTCACCATGAAAATAAACCATGTTTATTTTAGTGTTTGTAATATTTATATTTGGGTTTTACCATATTAGTCTCATGGTTGAATGTGGCATTTTGACAAATATTGTCTCACCATGAAAATAAATCATGTTTATTTTAGTCTTTGTAAGATTTATATTTGGGTTTACAAATGTTGGGTTTATAATATTAATCCCTTGGGTTTATTATTCATTTGGTTTGTAATATCAATCCCTTGGGGTTTTAGTATTAATCCCTTGGGTTTATTATTCATTTGGGTTTATAATATCAATCCCTTGGGTTTATTATTCCCTTAGGTTTATAATATCAAGCATGGTCAACCATGGTCAACCATGGTTGAATCTGACATTGTGACAAGGATTGTCTCACCATGAAAATAAATCATGTTTATTTTAGTTTTTGTAATATTTATATTTGGGTTTATAATATTAGTCCTTCGGGTTTAATACTATTCCCTTGGGTTCATAATCCCTTGGGGTTTTAGTATTAATCCCTTGGGTTTATTATTCATTTGGGTTTGTAATATCAATCCCTTGCGTTTATTATTCCCTTAAGTTTATAATATCAATCATGGTCAACCATTGTCAATCATAGCAAACCATGGTCAACCATGTTTGAATTTCACATTGTGACAAGGATTTTCTCACCATCAAAATAAACCATGTTTATTTTAGTGTTTGTAGTATTTATATTTGGGTTTACCAATGTTGGGTTTATAATATTAGTCCATGGGTTTAATATTATTCCCTTGGGTTCATAATCCCTTGGAGTTTTAGTATTAATCCCTTAGTTTTATTATTCCTTTGGGTTTATAATATCAATCCCTTGGGTTTATTATTCCCTTAGGTTTATAATATCGATCATGGTCAACCATTGTATATCATAGCCAACCATGGTTGAATGCCACATTGTGACAAGGATTGTCTCACCATGAAAATAAACCATGTTTATTTTAGTCTTTCTAATATTTATATTAGGGTTTACCAATGTTGGGTTTATAATATTAGTCCCTTGGGTTTAATATTATTTCCTTGGGTTCATAATCCCTTGGGGTTTTAGTATTAATCCTTCGGGTTTATTATTAACTTGGGTTTATAATATCAATCATGGTCAGCTTTATTAATCTCTTGTGTTTGTAATATCAATCCCTTGCACTTCTTAATCCCTTAGGTTTTTAATATTTATCCGTTGGGTTCACTAATTCCTTGGATTTATAATATTAAATGGTTGGGTTTATTAGTTCCTTGGGTTTATAATATTAGTCCCTTTTGTTTAATATTATTCCCTCGGGTTCATAATTCCTTGGGATTTTAGTATTAATCCCTTGGTTAATAATAATATAATAATATTATTATAATAATAATATAATAAATATATTATATTATACCCTAAGGGATTTTAGTATTAATCCCTTGGGTAATTATTATTATAATATAATACAGGGAGGCATGTCCGGTGGGGCAAATTCAGGACTCACGAAACTGACAAAAGGTTAAATTGACAAAACGTACCAACTGATCCTCTGAAGCCTTTTTATTAATGAGGCCTCTATTTTCTTTATTTTTCCATTATTTTCCTTCATTTTCCTCCTCACATGCAACCTCTGACCTTTCACCTTCCTTTTCTCCTAACTTCCATTATTTTCATAAATAAATTGTCAAAAATGTCATTTTTCCTTTTCAAAGCCTTTTCCATTGCCTTTACCAATTTCCTTAGCCATAATAAACCAAATGAACACCCACACTAGGATGTCTTGCCCAACATTCAACTTGGAATACGTGTCCCATGACCTTAGTTATTATTTTTCCTTTATTAACTTTATTACATGGAATTTTTCCTTTATTAACGCCCACCCCCACCGGCTAAGCCCCTGAACATTAGGCACGTTGTCATACTAGCACTACGGGACTGAGGGTCGGGCTCACAACCCACCCTTCAAAGATCTTCTTGTAGTGTTCCTGCCACATTTTTTACAGTACCTTGCCATTTGGAAAAGTACCCTCAGGGAAAGTACCTTGGCATCCATCCTTACTTCCTCCCTTATTCTTTGCCCCAATCCTTCTTATTCCCTTCTTGTTTGTCTCCATCCTCCTCCCGTGGGATAATCTCTATATAATTCATGGTCTTTATACAAATATATAACATCTTCTACACATGGTCCTTCTCTTTTAAACTTTTGATCTGGAAATGAGCAAGGAACATTCAAACTCAAATATCTATTTTATATCATTTATAATTGTGAATCTAAAGCATTGAGATAACAACATTAAATTTTAATAATGACATAAAGCCACAAAAGGATGTAGTACAATACTTTTTTTCTTTGGAAAACCATTGTAGCCACCAACAATTGTATTAAATATTGGGTCTAAAGGCATGGGGGAGACATGGATAATTTTTCCACTCTCTTTTCAATATCTCTTGGGATCCAACAACCCATTCCATAGATAAGTAGGAACTAATGGATCTTCTCTTTAAGAACTATTGAGCTTCATGCAGTAAGTTGAGTAGCTCCTTCCAATGTTGGTTTTGCAAGGGTTCACTTCTAATGCCCTCCCAAGGTATTTATGGATATCCTATGTATCTTGAGTGGGGACTACATTGTCATTTCAATATAATTCTTACTTCATCATCACATTTTCCAATCAACATTATCATATATTATTGCATGGTGTAGTATGCTTTAAGATTCATGACTTGTAAACACAAATTATAGTTTTGTCCTATGGTGGACAAAATGGTAGCAATACATAAATTATGATACAAGTGAAATAATTAAAAATGCATTCCAAACAATGTACAAGATAATCCTATGTTTCGAAAATCATATTGGAGACTAAAACAAAATCCTTAAAAAATACCTTTCTACAAGAGATGCCCTTTGGAAGTATCATTTTATATACCATGGAGCATAAGACAATAGATAGGGATTATCATTCTTTGTCAACTAGAAGTTTTGGACGCTTGGAAAATTAACTCAATTAAAAAATGTTCCTTTCTAGAAGATCTTCCTACATATTGCTTAATGTTGGTGCATACGAAGGGATCCTTCCCAACGATAAAATAAAGCAAGGTAACACTAGGGAACTATATAATGACTTTGCAATTGGTGCAAATATATCATATATAATATTTTCAAGCATAGTTTCCACATATTTCTTCACAATCATCATCATGTTATCATGTTTGGCAATAATGAAACAAACAATTTGACAAATCCTACGAACCCTTCTGCAAAATTTTAGAATGGCAGTCTTTCCTACACTAGAAAAAAGGAAGCCCTCTTTGCTAAGCAATTCAATTTCACTTCCAATAAAATGATAAACATAGTTAGAGACCATAAACCACCTTGTAGAAATGATTATTTATCTTCCTAAGAGGAAAATTAGCAAGGATAAAGGACACTATATTATTTATTTAACAATCAGCTTCTCAACCCCTAGAGTAAAATTAGCAAGGAAGAAAAGACACTAGATTATTTATTTAACAATCAACTTTTCAACCCTTAGATTAAAGAGGATCCTTCTCAAATTGTCTTCATAATTTTCAAGCACTAAATATCCCACTTTATCAACTCTTGCAGAATTAATAAGTAGCATTGGATTTTCATCCCAATTCTTAATGCAACATTCCTTTGATTACTCCTTCCTCCTCATCATTAGTTTGAAACTTTTTGAGCGAAAGCTTCACCTTAACATGTTTCACCAAGCCAAAATAGAGAACAAAACCTACCCAAAAAACCCTAATAGTCATTACTTCCAAATACCATTTTCTTTATACATGCACTTCAACCATTATTATGAAATGTAGGTTGTATAAGTAAACCAGCTATCATCACTCATAGATTCTAAAGGAATTGGGCCACCATATCAATCACCACATTTTAAATATTGCATAATTGATCACCAAAATTTATAGTAATATTGAGGTCTTCTAAGGATAGCTACAATTATAAGCTAACATATAAGCATTCACTTATAGGTAGCAAAAGTTACTAGAATTCATTACACTTACTATGAGCCAAAAATGCTAGTCAAGGTCATAGAAAATATGGAAGTAATGCAACGTGACAAAAAGAAACAAATTCTAGACAATGCAACAATAACATCACACCAAATGAGATAAATGTATACAAATGAATGTGCAAATTGATTTATTTGCTTGAAATTCTTATTTTTCCTTGTCTTTAATATATGAATCTCTTATATTAATTTCTCTTGAGAATATATTTTCTTTATCGTATAGATTTAATACTCAAAATTTTGACTAGATTGTTTCTAGTTGAAGTTGGAAAAATGTTGCTCAAGAGTAGAATTTGAAGATTAGACTTGCAAAAGCAACAAAAGTCTATTTCATGTACACTTTCCTTGCAGCATAAAAATATCATCCAAACATCTTTGCAACATGACTCATAGCTTTCCACAAATATATCGTGGAGCATACCATATAAATGCAAGCTAGAATATTGATCTCAATTCGAATGGGCTAGACCAAGCAATTTTGTCAAGTCATAATTGAAGTTCCAATCAAGTACTTATCCCAAATGACATACTATTCTCTCTCGATGTACCTCTTCATCCTTTTACCTTGATTTATGCCTAAAGATGTCATTCTTAAAATGGGAATTGGAAAACACAGTTCCTATAGTTTGTAAATAAAAATTGCTTAAGAGTCAAAACCAAAATTCCATAAAAAAATTATTGGAGTTTTGTAGGTTTTGATGCATATGTGTTCAATCATATGCTTCCATAATCCATATTATATTCCTCATCTATTGGACTATCTTGAAGTCAGTTATTTGCCTCTATATATCAAATATCAAACATTTCATTGGCTTGTGTGATGCACATAATTAATTTTACAAACTAATCACGACAAAATTTTGTGATAATGTTAGATGTCTTCCTCATTAAGCTAAAATATGAAGGAAAACTTACATCATTCCAATAATGGCATGAGGACTCTATTGAGAAATGTAGCTTGAGGAAGAAATTTTTGCATAGGTTGAATGTCACAATATGTAGGAAGTAGTTCAAGAAATGTCTTTAGTGACCACTTAGCAAAAGTGGAAAATTACTCGATTTTGTAATTGCACTTCATGAATAAAAGAAAAAGTGAAAGCTTTTATGCTTTGAAGCCAACTAGTATTAGAAATCTAAATGAAATGTTCTAGAAGCTCAAGAACATTTATGAATTGGATTAACATTTAACCTCAGCTATATATCTCAAGATTAAGATAGGTGGCAACTAAGATTGAGGAGATTAGTTGCTAAGATTCAAGGCATTAGTTATATTATTTCAAAATCATAAATAGGACAAGATAGGAGAGGTCAATCTCGTAATAAAAGAGAGAAAGAAAGATAACATAGGACAAAGTGCATTCAAGGAGAAAGGAATAGATTGTTGAAGTTACTAGCCAATACAATAGACTCTACACAACTATAGCAATATTTTCCATATATGTCATACTTTGTCTTTAATGATTGCTTAAGTGTGCTTCAGTGTTGATAGAAGAGGAAGAGTAAAAAATGGCACGAAGGAGCAATTCATACTAATGTATCATATTTTTTCAACTTTTTCCTTTCTTACATGAGGTGTACACTTCAAATCTAGGGGATTTAATGACCATACAATTGCTAGTTAAAGGTAGGTTGTAAAGGTCACCTTGTCGGCTTTTCCGAAGGAATGGGAATATGATTCAATGGAAAAATACCTCTATGTGTTTTTTATTTCATCCATTATTCATTTTTCAACTAGTGTGACATTAATTGAATGTTCAAAAAATTATTCTTTTGTTAAATACATTTTTTTTTACTTATCTAATGAAAGAGCACTAAAACAACAATCAACTAGGATCGAAAAATTTACATGGTATCAAAGCTTTTCTCTTACTGATATTCTCAATGGTTTATAGCGATCAATTAATTGCCAAAAAGAACTAGTAGTTAGAGGGTTTCAATTTTTATTTTAAGGATTAATTTTTAGATTTGGGAATTTATGCATTAGATCTAAAAAATGGCCTAATCTAGCATCAAATTTGAGAATAGATTAGATGGAAACTCAAATTTATTGTCATACAAAGTGAGTGTTACAATTTATTAGAAGAGAATGATCAGTGTGATATTGTCAAGGATGTTATGCTTAGCCTACAGATTTGTGGTAGTGGTAAGCTCATAAGTAAGCGAAGGCAAAGAGGAAGATTATGAATACCATAAAGGATCATTTGATTCCTCATATATTAAAAAATAAAACAATAAAGGAGATGTTTGATGCCCTAGTTGGCATCTACCATAGTGATAACATAAATAAGTAAGAAAAGGTGAAGAGGAAGATTATATATACCATAAAGGACCATTTGATTCTTTGTATATTAAAAAAGAAAACAATAAAGGAGATGTTTGATGCCCTAGTTGGCCTCTACCATAGTGAGAACATAAATAGGTAGATGATATTGCAAAATGAACTCATACCCCTAGAGATTACTATACCATATTCACCAGTTATATTAGCAAGGTCATTTAGATTCGTGATCAACTTGCAATAGTTGGGGATAATATTACAAATGCAAAGTTGGTATACATGGAATTGAATGGATTACAACTTCACAGGAACCATTTATCTAAGATGTTTCTACGCACGACAACGTTCCTAACTTTGAAAGGTTGTGGGAGGATTGTATTTAAGAGGAGACTCTGATGCAGTTAAAAACCAACGATAAGTGTGATGACAAGATCCCAACCACATTTGGTCAAATAATTAAAGGCAAAATTAAATGACTCAACAAGGATAAAGGAAAGAGTAACAAGTCAAACTCAAAGCCAGGAAAGGACATGAATCAAATCAAGTGTTTCACTTGCCATAAGCATAACCATTATACATCATAGTGTCTAGATAAGGAGAGTAAAGGGAAGCAATAGCAAAAAAAGGTAGCAACTTTTACAAAAAACTTGTATGAACAAGTTTCTACCAAGTTTGAGAACGATTTCTCAATGGTATCATTCCTTTCTACCAATATGGTTACTAAAAATGCATGGAATGTGGACAATGAGGTATATTCATGGGGGATTTCTCAATGGCATCTTTTCTTTCTACCAACATGGTTCCTGAAAATGCATAGGACAACCTAGGGTGAATTTTGTTTTAACAATGGCTATCTAATTGATGTATCTTGATATTTTGCTATTCTAAGGTAATATTAATGTGTATATGTGTGTGCGCCTCACACCCCATTTTTGTCTTTTTAATTAAATTGATTAATTAAGAAAAACATAGTATAAACATGTGGCAATATAAATTATGTTTTTTTTAGATATTTAGTATTAACAAGTCATGATCTTGCAAAAAATATATTTACAATAAAAAATCTACCAAATAAAATGAGAGTATATGTAAAACTAACTCAAATTAATTAATTTATTAATAATAATAAATTATAATTTAATTAATTTTTATGATTTTTTGATCTAGATAAATAATATGAGAGGGATGTTTATGCACATTTATTTATACTAATTTAATTAAACATTAAAAATGAGATGGATATTTATGCGCATTTATTTATACTGATTTAATTAAAAATTAAAAGTAAATTGAGAAAATTTAAACAAATTCAACCTCAATAACGTTTAACCAAAAAAAATAAAAAATAAAATAAAAACCAAACTAATGCTAAAATAACTAGCAATAACTAGGCAACCAAAAATCCTCCCAAAACATTCTCACTGCACGCTTACATGCGATAGGAAAGAGATCCTTAAATACTTCGAGTCTAAAATGCCAAGGAAGTCACAAACAATTAAAATATATCTACAGATTTCACAATGCAGCGATTAGCATTTATGATTGTTGATATTTGGATTGGAACGATGGTATTGCAGTTTAAGCAAGACAAAGATAACATTGCCACTATGACGGGAATGTCATAACCATAATATAACCATGAAGATCATGATAAAGAAATATCTTGCAAACCTATGTTGTTTATTAAAGGAAGATTGCATCCTCATTGAAACTATCTCTCTTCAAAGTTCATGCTAATACACTACATTGAATAGGATTGAACTACTGATCCTGTAATATTATGAGACTGTGATTAAAAAGCTATGGTGAACATGACTCCAATTCTGGACTTTGCAATGCCATTTGTATTGCTGGTTCTCGTCCTCCACAAAGGATAAATAGGAGTGTGGACATCACACATGCTTATACAGAAGGATTTGCTGTGAGAGGTTCATCTCCGGAGCCAAGTAACCCCATAATGCTCATCGCCGTTGTGCGAGCATCGATATTTTTGAATGTGGGTTAGTCCCGGGGAACTGTGGATAAGAATGAATTGCAGCCAAACATGAAAATATCCGTGCTGGGAACTTGCAGTCTGGTGAGAATTTTGAGATTAATAGCTTTTGTGTTGGGGTTGTAGCTGAAGCAAAGCACACAAAGATATGAGAGGAAAAATCAAGAAAAATGGTTTAATGACTCAGAGATTTAAACGGCACTGGCAGCGAGTCAGTGGTTGATATAGTAGTTATTAGCAGCATCCAGGTTCCTTGACAATTTTCAGGTTTACAGCGTTAAAATATCACAGCTTTAAAAAATAATTACTGAGTTCGGCCGGATTGGCAAATGTAATTCGCAAATTCGTCCATTCTATAGGGTTCGATGTAATAATGCAGTTGTTAAAAAATAGTAAATTCAAGTATGGTAAGTTTGCAGTTCATATGAAAGTACGACAAAGAATGGTAAATTTTATTTGTAAAATCGTGTAAGATAAATACATAGGCCAATACATAGCAGGCGGATTTGGCCTCAGCTCATAGAGTGATCTCTGGGAGAGATTTGAAGTCCCAGAAGCCGCTGCTGTTCCACGGCGGAAGAGAAGAAAGTGGTAACGGATAGCAGCTCGCCACGCTGGTACGCGCGCAGCGCCTCGAGCAGATATTGATGGTCTACATACAGATGGAATTTCATCAAATTTTGACAGTGAATGTCAAGCCGAATTTGGCACTGCCCTAGAAGATGGCTTGTCGACGGGACGATAGACGAGGACGGGAGCAGCTGCAGCGGCACTGGCAGTCAAGGTCCGAATTCTAACGTCGACGGAATTTGCGAAATCAACATGATGTCGTTCGGTGCCGAACAGGAGCTTCGCAGCATAGCAGAGTTCATGGTGACTGCTGGGTATGGAAAAGAGTTCATTCGAACTGCAAGAGCTGAGTGGTAAATATAAATTCAAAATTCAAATTTCGAGTGGGCTGGCAAATTCAAACTTAAAATTCAAAAGGAGCATGTACATTGTATCGATGGTCTGTCGTCCGTATCGTATTGGATGTAGGCAAGAAATATTTATTGCATCATTAATTCCAAGTTCGGCCTGATCGGAAAAATGGAACCATCCGAAAACATGGTGTGTCATGCATGCTCAGCTCGTCACATCTCAGATGCGCCTCCGGATGCATAGCATGGTTTGAGGTTTTTATGTATGGTTAGCATGGCATCTGGTACTATAAGATATTCTCTTAGAGACATTAAATACCCAATAGCATAGGATTTATTGGTTGCCTTGACTGCTGGTCTTGCAGCGATAAACGCGGAAATTGCCGTATAGAGCGGGCGGAATAGAAAGACCTATTGGGTGGGGCCGTAAAAAACGCGGAAAGTGCCGTATAGAGCGGGAAAAGACAATGGCGTGTGGCTAAAAAGTTGACTGAAACGATGAGAGATGCCATTCGAGAAAATGCAAAAGAAAGTGGAAAGGGAGAGGAGAGATGCCATTCGAGAAAAGACAACGATGAGAGATGCCATTCGAGAAAATGCGAAAGAAAGTGGAAAGATAAACGCCTTATTGAGCGGGAGAGGAGAGGGTTGAAGGAAGTTGCGGTATTGACTCGACGTATTGACTCCGTGGTGAGTGACCAATCACGAGAAAATGTCATTCGAGAAAATGCGATGAGTAAGTTCGAAGAAAGTGGACACTAAAACATTTTATAATAACAATCTTTTTACAATAAAACCATCCGTTTAATATGATAAATGGATGGATGAGCATGTATATATATTCAGTTCAGTTCAAAAAAATTACAAGAGTAAGTGGTGATGTGTCTTTATTTGTTCCTTTCAAAACAAAATGCTTTCAACTTTTATTTTAGTTGACTCTTATAATAACTTGTTCTATTTGAATTTTTAAATAAATGTTAATGTTTTAATTAATTTACTGTAGATAGCTTGAGACAATAATATTGGTTGAAAGAGGTAAGTTTGGATCTTTACGTGAATGAAGTTGTTTAGGTTATATATTTCACAACTCAGGTTTAGGGTGTGTATTTAGTTTATAATAGCATAGTTTAATTATTAAGTGAATGATATGGTTTTAATTTCTACAATATTTTAAAATAGTCACAAAATAAAGATTGAGATTTATCTCAAATTTTTTAAATTAAAATAATTAATAAAAAAATGTCATATTAATATGTGTCATATCAACGTAAGTTATGATTTTTTAGGCAATGTGGTATTAGTGAGTAATGGTATTGGTCCATAGTATTGTAACAAAATCAATTTACAAGTTAAGAATCTCCATGAGAAAGTGAAGTGGGGAACAATATCCATGATTAAGAATTTTGTTACCTATTTTTTAAAATGTATATATGTTTAACTCATATATCACATCTTTTTATAATGATTTTTTTTAAATAAAATTATAATTTAATTATTTTTTATAAATTTTTTAAATTTAGCAATTTAAGATGTATCATAATATAAATGTTTTTAAAACTATCAATATGTACCAACCATTTTATATATAACGATTTTAGTAGTTTATACTTTTATATCATCAAAAATTTAGGTATAAATGTGAGAAAATTATTAAAAACGGAGTTGAAAAATTCAAAAGCAATAATAGAGAAACGAAAATGATCTCTTTAAATTAAGTACACATGTCATAAATTCAAGGAAATTCAACCACTACTTCAATAAAATTAATGAAGTGACTTTGAAAATTTCAAATATAATTTAATATAAAATGTAGTCCTAGGCAATTGCCGTATAGAGCGGGAGATATAGCGTCATGGGTGGGGCCGTAAAAACGCGGAAAGTGGCGTATAGAGCGGGAGATATAAAGATAAAGTAACTCGACTGAAACGATGAGAGATGCGCGTAACTCATTAAAGTAACTCGACCTATTGATAGGTCTCCTAGGTGGGTGGTGAAGGAAGAAGTTGCAGCGATAAACACGGAAATTGCCGTATAGAGCGGGAGATATAAAGATAAAGTAACTCGACCTATTGATAGCGATAAACGCGGAAATTGCCGCACAAACGCAGAAATTGCCGTATAGAGCGGGAGATAAAGTAACTCGACCTATTGACTCCTGGTCTTGCCGTGCAAACGCGGAAATTGCCGCACAAACGCGGAAATTGCCGTATAGAGCGGGAGATATAAAGATAAGTAACTCGACCTTAGAGTGGGTGGTGACTGACAAGTCACGAGAAATGGCGTGACAGAGTGGGAAAAGACAATGGCGTGTGGCTAAAAATTTGACTGAAACGATGAGAGATGCCATTCGAGAAAATGCGATGAGATAAATGCGCGTAAGCTTCCGGTCTTTACGTGAGTTGGAAAAATTAGGGAAAGGTGACACTAAATCATTTTCTAACATCTCTAATCGTATACTGTTTCGTTTATAATAACAATCTTTTTACAATAAAACCATCGGTTTAATATCATAAATGCATGGATGAGTATGCATATATACCTCCTCACCTTACCAAAATTTCTTTTATAAGAATAAGTGGTGATGTGTCTTTATTTGTTCCGTTCAAAACAAAATGCTTTCAACTTTTATTTTATTTCTTCAATTTGAATTTTTAAATAAATGTTAATGTGTTAATTAATTTATTTTAAATATTTAGAGACAACCATATTAATTTATTTTAAATAGTTTGAGACAATAATATTGGTTGAAAGAAGTAAGTTTGAATCTCTTAGATTCACTTAGAATGACATTGTTTAATGTTTTATATTTCATAATTTAGGTTTAGTCATGTATTTAGTTTATAATAGCTTAGTTTAACTATGTGTCATTTTTGTTAGAAAAATAATGAAAATTTCAGCATGATTTTGATTATAAATCTGATTGAATTTTTTGGAAATTTAGGTTACTATTGTCAAGCTTCAAGATTTTGGGTGCCCTAATAGTTTTTTATGGTGCTCAATCTATTTCCACCATCAAAAATGGGTGTACCGTGTGAGACACTAAATCATTTTCTAACATCTCTAATCGTATACTCTTTCGTTTATAATAACAATCTTTTTACAATAAAACCATCGGTTTAATATCATAAATGCAGGGATGAGTATGCATACATACCTCCTCACCTTCTCAATTTTTTTTTATAAGTGGTGATGTGTCTTTATTGGTTCCGTTCAAAACAAAATGCTTTCAACTTTTATTTTATTTTACTTTTATAATAACTTGTTCTATTTGAATTCTTAAATAAATGTTAATATCTCAATTAATTTAATTTATTTATTTTAAATAGCTAGAGACAACCATATTAATTTATTTTAAATAGCTTGAGACAATAATATTGGTTGAAAGAGTAAGTTTGAATCTCTTAGATTTATTTAGAATGACATTGTTTAATGTTTTATATTTTATAATTTAGGTTTAGCCGTGTATTTAGTTTATAATAGCATAGTTTAACTATGTGTCATTTTTGCTAGAAAAATAATGAAAATTTCAGCATGATTTTGATTATAAATCTGATTGAATTTTTTGGAAATTTAGGTTATTATTGTCAAGCTCCAAGATTTTGGGTGCCCTAACAGTTTTTTTATGGTGCTTAATCTAATTCCACCATCAAAAACAAGGTTCAAGCACTCTTAATGTCAATTTTGTTGAAAAAAATGCTGTGATTCCGACTAAAACTCATGCTTAAGTTATGAATAATGTGATAGTTTAAATATTTTTATCAATCTTAAATTTATTATTGGTATTTGGTTTTCTTTTACATAATTATGGTGATAGCATTTAGAATAAGACTTTAAGATTTTAATTTAATTATCAATAATTATTAACTGAATCATATGATTTTAACTTCCATAAATATTTTAAAAGAGTCACAAAACAAAACAAAGATTGAGATTTATCTCAAAAGTAGTTATGCTATTTTTAATTTTTTTATTAAAATGATTAATAATAAAAGTGTCATATTAACATGTGTCATATTAAAATGATATGATTATACAAAACCCCAACAACATGTATGACCTATATCATTTAATGATGTTAATTACGTATGCACAACAAAAATTGATAGATCATTTATTGTAATAAATAACGATATCATCATATAAACATGATAAATTAAATATGGAGACTCGAAGAAAAAAAAACACTAACAATGTGCTTAGCCTCTTTTCTTTATTTATTAATCATTTTCTACATAAATATTACAAAACTAGCCTTAATTTCCTTTTTGCCTAAATTTCAAAGATGATTGGGTTGTCAAGCCAAAGAGCATTGTAGCCTCAACCATTCTTTAGTCTCTTCATTCTTCAACCATTTCTTTCTTCATGGGATTCTGTCATTCCTACATCGTACAACTTCCATGTCCGACACTTCATGAATGTTACTTTCTTCCCCTTCTCTTATTTTTGTTGGAAAAATGTAAAGTTGCAGCTATTAATTCCAATTTTCCTTAACCTTAATATTTGCTTGTGAATTTATTTAGTCTTCTTGTGTTCTTTATTTAATATTTTCATCAAAAAAATATCAAGAAAAAAAATAGTAGCAACATAGAATGCAAAACCGAGGCTCTCATCCAGGGAAAAAAACCCTCCAAGGGGAAAACCCAGAAAAATCTTCTCTTCTTATAGAATCTACTTCAAATGGGATAGCAAAGACCCAATCTCTAGACCAAGTCCTCCTCCAAGTACTAAGTCAACCCTTCTAGTCATGTCTTTCAATAATCTAGCACCAACCAACTTCAAATTGCAACTTCAACTTTCCAACTTTAGTACTATTGCTTTGACTTTACAACTTTAGTCCTGTAGTTGTTGCAAAAAATATAAGTCAACGCTTCAAGAAGTCTTCCTTAATCAAGCCACCTCCTTCCAAGATCAACAAAGTCAAACCAGAATATCTTTCTCTCCTAGCTAATTGATACTGCAACTCGAACCTGCAATTTTGGCCTTCTTGGAAGCTACAGAAACCCTAATCCTTTGCATGTGTGCGAGAAATAGAGCCGAAACACAAGATTTTCATCTTTCCTTTCTTCTTTTAGACCTTCGCTATCTTTTTCTCTTGCTTCCCACCTATAGATCCAACTTCCTTCTTCAAATCGAACTTGTGAGTGAGTGAGTCACAAATGCGGTCGAAGTACTTGTATTTATAGCCTTTACAAGGGGTTGAATTGACTTCTTTAGGCTGACTTGAAGCTGCCAGGACTGACTTGTACTTTTGGAGTTTCCAGGACTTTCTAGACTAAAAAATAATTCCTTATTTAATTACATTTTTCCTAGAAGGGTCTTATAAACATGATGTTGACTTTCTTGACTCGTGACAGTAACTCCTATGACCTAACAAACCCTAGAAGCATGACGAACATGCTTTTACCTAGAATACCATCAATAATGAGCATGAAACCTATGCTTTAAAATAATAACTTTTTATTTTCTTCTCTTATTCGTTACATAGAATACATATTGAAATGAGTACAACAACAATTATGAAGACCGAAACTAGTTACATTTCCAACAAGTCTAGCAACAAATCTTCCTTACGCAACATCATATTATCCTCTATGAACATAACATTTGCTTCCTCATTTTTATTTTATTCTTCCCATTTCATAGGCTCTTCTTACTTTGATACCATTTTATATCAAAGTTATCACCCCCTACAATATCAATGTATCACAATGGACCACCCATCTATATAGTCATCATGAATCACATGATTACATAGAAACCTAAGATTTATGATCTATGTAATTTACTAACATTAATCAACTATTCAATAATAATAAATAGGACATTTACTATCTGCATATGGGGTAACTAAGGTGGAAAAATGGGGGGGAGGGGGGAGGGCAATGTTGTGTTTTTATTTCCCCACCAACCGATGACTCGATGGGACGTGGCAACACCCCCTCCTCCCCCCCCACCCCTAGAGAACATTCATGTAACGAATAGCATGACAACCATTGTTACAAGGAAACCCATGCAAACAAACACTTCAAGAGATATACGGAGGTATGTAATCGGTCACAGTATTGCACCCATGCATCGACTTGCTCACTGCAATCCTATCAATCCATCGACATTCAATCAGGATCCATTAATTGATGCCTCATTGGGATTCTACATGCTACCTATGACTTTTCTCAGCAAACACATAGATGAAGATCATTATATTGAGGTGGCCTCGATAATTATTTTAACGTATATAAAGCGATGTATTAATATCAATTATGGGCAAAAGCATGGAGATGGGTCAAATTTTTTGGTGAAATAGGTTATGTTTTGGAGGGAAAAACAATGGCTCAAGCGATCCATTCAAGCGCTAGATCGAGCTCCTTGGGCGCTAAAAAAATAGCTCGATTGAGGGTTAAAAACTAACCCTTAATCTTTGAGAACGACGTCGCTCCCTTCAGCTGATCAAACAAGTCATCAATCCTCAACAAAGGGTACCTATTCTTAATCGTCACCTTGTTCAACTGCCCATAATCGATGAATAACTTGAGGGTACCCTCTTTCTTCTTCACAAACAACATTGGTGCACCCCAAGGCAACACACTTGGCCTAATGTAACCCTTGTCAAGCATTTCCTTCAACTGCAACTTCAATTCCACTAACTCTAGAGTGCTCATCCTATACACTGCCTTTGATGCTAGTGCTACTCATGGTACCAACTCAATAGAAAATTCCACTTCCCTGTGAGGTGATAACTCTGAGATATTTGTTGGGAATACATCCTGAAACTGTTGTAAAATTGGGTACCTGTTCAAGACCTCAGCATCCTCAACATCCTTACCTTTGTCACTGGAAATATGCACTACAAATAAGACACACCCTTTCCTACAATTGTGCTTTGCCTACATACCTGTAACCATTCTAACCTGTGTCGCCTTCCTCTTATCATGCAAGAATCTCTACTCTCCATTGTCATCAAAGCACTCAATAGCCCTATCACAGCAGTCCACCTTAGTACTATGAAGATACAACCAATCCATACCTAGAAGCATACTATATGAACCCAATGGAAGTACATTCATATGCGTTGATGTAGACATACCATTCAACTCAAATGCACAAACTCTTACCCAATGATGAAATCATTTCTTAGTACCTGTAGCCAACTGCACTAACCAAGAATATGCATGTACTTCTTTATTCAAACCACGCTTATCCACCAGGTCATGATTGATATAACTATAGTTAGATCCAGGGTCAATCAAAATAGAAACAACTTGATCACAAATCTTACCTTCCATCTCAATAATATATGCATGTTGATCAACCTGCTTATTATCCAAAGATGCATAAATTCGAGGAATACTCTGTCCAACATCCCCAACCGTCTGTGCTTCTTAAGCACTGTAAATCTGCAGTATGCCACCCTAATGTTGCACACAATCTCTCCTACGATGATCCTAGCCACAAGTCCAATACTGTAAAGGCTTCCTGCCATCACCCTTGTTCTACTCCTCAAACTAAAATCCTTGTCCTTTGTCAGTTGTATTGAACCTCTTATGTGACACTACGTTCTCTTTGTTGCTTGTATCTGATAATATTCCTCGCTTCTTATCCCACTTTCCCTTTTTATTTTCATTACCATTCCACTCCTATTTGGATTCATACATATATTTCGATTGCTCATATCTTACGACTTCCATGTCCAACGCTTCATGAATGTTACTTTCTTCCCCTTCTCTTACTTTTGTTGGAAAAATGTAACGTTGCAGCTATTAATTCCAATTTTCCTTAACCTTAATATTTTCTTGTGAAATTAGTTAGTCTTCTTGTGTTCTTTATTTAGATATTTTCATCAAAAAATATCAAGAAAAAAAATAGTAGCAACATAGAATGCAGAAATGAGGCTCTCAACTAGGGAAAAAACCCCTCCAAGGGGAAAATCCAGAAAAATCTTCTCTTATTATAGAATCTACTTCAAATGGGACAGCAAAGACCCAATCCCTAGACCAAGTCCTCCTCCAAGTACTAAGTCAGCCCTTCCAATCATGTCTTTCCATAATCTAGCACCAACCAACTTCAAACTACAACTTCGACTTTCCAGCTTTAGTACTATTGCTTTGACCTACAACTTTAGCCATGTAGTTGTTGCAGAAAATATAAGTCAACACTTCAAGAAGTCTTCCTTGATCAAGGCATCTCCTTCCAAGATCAATGAAGTCAAACCAAAATATCTTTCTCTCCCAGGTAATTGATACTGCAACTCGAACCTGCAATTTTGGCCTTCTTGGAAGCTGCAGAAACCCTAATCCTTTGCGTGTGTGTGAGAAATAGAGCCCAAACATAAGATTTTCATCCTTCCTTTCTTCTTTTAGACCTCCACTGTCTTTTTCTCTTGCTTCCCACCTATAGATCCAACTTCCTTCTTGAAATCGAACTTGTGAGTGAGTGAGTCACAAATGGGGTCGAAGTACTTGTAGATGTTGACTTTCTTGACTCATGACAGTAACTCCTATGACCTAACAAACCCTAGAAGCATGATAAACATGCTTTTACCTAGAATACCATCAATAATGAGCATGAAACCTATGCTTTAAAATAATAACTTTTTATTTTCTTTTCTTATTCATTACATAGAATACATATTGAAATGAGTACAACAACAATTATGAAGACTGAAACTAGTTGCATTTCCAACAAGTCTAGCAACAAATCTTCCTTACACAACATCATCTTATCCTCTATGAACATAACATTTTCTTCCTCATTTTTATTTTATTCTTCCCATTTCATAGGCTCTT
Source organism: Pinus tabuliformis (assembly GCA_031772625.1). Lineage (NCBI taxonomy): Eukaryota > Viridiplantae > Streptophyta > Pinopsida > Pinales > Pinaceae > Pinus > Pinus tabuliformis. The sequence continues at coordinate 443,286,385 of CM062808.1, read as the reverse complement.
CTTACTTTGATACCATTTTATATCAGAGTTATCACCCCCATACAATATCAATGTATCACAATGGACAATCCCATCTATATAGTCATCATGAATCACATGATTACATGGAAACCTAAGATTTATGATCTGTGTACAATTTACTGACATTAATCAACTATTCAATAATAATAAATAGGACATTTACTTTCTGCATATCAGGTAACTAAGTTGGAAAAATGTGGGGGGGGGGGGGGGGGGGGGGTGAGGCGCATATTGTGTTTTTATTTCCCCACCAACTGATGAATCGATGGGATGTGGAAACACCCCCTTCCCCCCCCCTGCCCCCGCCCTCCTCACCCCTAGAGAACATTCATGTAATGAATAGCATGACAACCATTGTTACAAGGAAACCCATGCAAACAAACACTTCAAGAGATATACCAAGGTATGTAATCGGTCACAATACTGCACCCATGCATCGACTTACTCATTGCAATCCTATCAATCCATCCACATTAAATGAGGAGCCATTAATTGATGCCTCGTTGGGATTCTACATGCTACCTACAGCTTTTCTCAGCAAACACATAGATGAAGATCATTATATTGAGGTGACCTCAACAATTATTTTAATGTATTCATGTAAATTATATAAAGCGATGTATTAATATCAATTATGGACAAAAACATGGAGCTGGGTTAATTTTCTTGGTGAAATAGGTTATTTTTTGGTGGAAAAAAAATGGCTCAATCGATCCATTCAAGCGCCATTGGGAGCTAAAAAAATAGCTCGATTGAGGGTTAAAAACTAGCCCTTAATATTTGAAAACAACGCTGCTCCCTTCAGTTGATCAAACAAGTCATCAATCCTCAACAAAGGGTACTTATTCTTAATCGTCACCTTGTTCAGCTACCCGTAATCGATGAATAACTTGAGGGTACCATCTTTCTTCTTCACAAACAACATTGGTGCACCCCAAGGCAACACACTTGACCTAATGTAACCCTTGTCAAGCATTTCCTTCAACTGCAACTTCAATTCCACTAACTCTAGAGTGCTCATCCTGTATGGTGCCTTTGAGGCGATAACTCTGAGATATTTGTTGGGAATACATCCTGAAACTGTTGTAAAACTGGGTACTTGTTCAAGACCTCAGCATCCTCAACATCCTTACCTTTGTCACTGAAAATATGCACTACAAATAAGACACACCCTTTCCTACAATTGTGCTTTGCCTACATACCTGTAACCATTCTAACCCGTGTCGCCTTCTTCTTATCATGCAAGAATCTCTACTCTCCATTGTCATCAAAGCACTCAATATCCCTATCATAGCAGTCTACCTTAGTACTATGAAGATACAACCAATCCATACCTAGAAGCATATTGTACGAACCCAATGTAAGGACATTCTTATGCGTTGATGTAGACATACCATTCAACTCAAATGCACAAACTCTTACTCAATGATGAAAACATTTCTTAGTACCTGTAGCCAAATACACTAACCAAGAATATGCATGTACTTCTTTATTCAAACCACGCTTATCCACCAGGTCATGACTGATATAACTATAGTTAGATCCAGGGTCAATCAAAATAGAAACAACTTGATCACAAATATTACCTTCCATCTCAATAATATATGCATGTTGATCAACCTGCTTATTATCCAAAGATACATAAATTCGAGGAATACTCTATCTAACATCCCCAACCGTCTGTGCTTCTTGAGCATTGTAAATCTGAATTATGCCACCCTAATGTTGCACACAATCTCTCTTGCGATGATCCTAGCTACAAGTCTAATATTGTAAAGGCTTCCTGTCATCACCCTTGTTCTACTCCTCATACTAAAATCCTTGTCCTTTGTCAGTTGTATTGAACCTCTTATGTGATACTACGTTCTCTTTGTTTCTTATATCTTGTAATCCTCCTCGCTTCTTATCCCACATTCCCTTTTTATTGTCATTACCATTGCACTCCTATTTGGATTCATACATATATTTCGATTGCTCATAACCACACTTTATATTTTTTATGGCTTCCTCCAATGATCTAGGCTCATCAATATCAATCTTGTCCTTCAATGTTACCGACAACCCAATGATGAATCTCTGAATATTAGGTTTCTCCTCCTTAAGACAAGGTATATACCTCAATAAATCCAAGAACCTACTAGTATACTCCTCGTTATTCATAGATCTTGTAATAGCACTGGTGAAAATTCAATGTAATAAAAGTAAATAAAGGAAAAATAATAACCACAGAAGATGGGACACTTATTCCAAGTTGAATGTTGGGCAAAATCCTAGTGATGGGGATCACTTGTGATTTTTTATGGCTAAGGAAATTGGCAAAGGCAATGGCTAATGCTTTGGAAAGGCAAATTGGCACTTTTGAAACATTTAATTATGAAAATAATGGAAATTGGGAGAAAAGGGATATGAAAGGTCATAGGTTGCATGTGAGGAGAAAATTGAAGGGAAATAATGGAAAATGAAGAAAATAGAGGCCTCATTCATAAAAAGGCTTCTAAGGATCAGTTGGTAACCTTTTGTCAATTTAGTTTTGGAACTCTCTCATTATTCTCTCTCTCTCTCATACTCTTGGAGACTTCGAGTTTTCTTAGACACTCTTGGTGGGTGTGGTATACTTGGATTCTTGGATCAAGAAGGTAAAGGAAGAGTAGGAAAGAACAAGATGGCATCGAGATCAATAGTTACATCATATTTTCTTGCAGGTACTGAGTTGCTATATTTCCTTCACTAGTTCTGGCATGCATCGCATATAAACGTGGATTTTCGGTTGTGATTTGTCGTTAACATGGAGGATGGCCAAGATTGACAGTGGACTCCCTAGCATTTTCATCTCCTGGATATCCATGGTGATTGTGGGTTTACTTTCATTGTTTGCTTTTGATTGGTTCTCATGTTTCCTTAGCTTGGGTTAAGTTACTAGTCCTAGAAGCCTTGGTTGGCCAAATTCTCTAAAATCCCTCGGTGGGTTGAGTTACTAGTCCTAGAAGCCTTGGTTGGACAAATACTCTAGAAACCATACATAATATGTGGGTTGAGTTACTAGTATCGGAAGCCTTAGTTGGAAAAATGCTCTCGAAGCCCTGGTAGGCTTGGATGGAGACGAATCTAATGATGGTTTTGTGATGTCTGATAGTGAGGTGGAATCACTATCTTATGGGTTGACGTGGATGGCCTCTGGAAGCCTTGGATGGTTTTGATTGATGTATTCTATGAGATCCCACATTCATGCTTGGAATATGGCACAAGGGTGAATGGATGAAGAGAGGTTTTTCTTAGCCATTCTAGGATTGGGTGGAATGTGGAAGTCCCATCCCGAGTTTGGATTTTGTATCATTAATGAAAGGTTATTTCTCTTTTTATTTCTATGAGTATTATGATGGATTATATGTGGTATATATGACTATGATTTCATTGATATTTTTGTCCCTATTATGTTGGTTATGTATGTGTTTTATAATAGCAGCCATGTGTGGCTCTCATCATGTTTTTACTTGTAATTGAATGATTAATGTATCTATGACCTAATGGATGGAATGGCAGTTGATGTGTTGAGGCATCAATGATTCTTAGTGATTCTCAGCTAGGTATGAGACCCCTATGCTCAGAACTCTTATTTACACCTGTAGATTACATATTCGCGATATGTTTGACGAAATGCATGTCATGGCTAGTAGGGGTCGAGTGAAGGTCTTGAACAAGTATTTTCTTTAGTATTGTCATTTCCATGTTATTTTATTGATATGAAGAGATGGTTCAATTCTTGGCAGTGACCTGGGCTCTGGGCCTGAAAAAGTGACTCAAATCATGGAGTCGTTGGCATATCATTGACAAATTTAGTTTCTAATCGCTAGCAGGTAATCTTGTGAGAGTGAATTTCGGTTTCTTGACACCGTCATGCCTACAACATGAGAGCGACTGAGGCTTAAGTTGTCCAAACTTTCAGTGGGACCCAAGGGCAAGATGTCTAGAGTATTGGATTGGTTCCTAAGAGTCCTATAGTTGATATTGAATGTTTGTATGGTGTGTTTCCACCGGTTGCACTTCCTTAATGTGACTTAGGAGGTCGAGTCATATCATAGTGGCCTCTTGTTGCATGTTTACCCTAGCTGGCCAGTTTCTTGGATAGATGTGGGAAGAGGGTGTTACAGAGTGGTATCAGAGCATGGCTCACCCCTCGAAATCGATGGGCTATGTGTTGGTCATGCATGCATGTTAATTTCATGTGTTTCTCTCACACTTGAATTCGATGTGCTTGTTGCATTTGCATGATGTTGTTCATGGTTGAAGTGATCTTGTCATTTGAAACTTGATGTTTTGTTGTGGAATGCATCGTCATGAGTATATGACTGGTTACATGTCGATTTATGTCACTTACATGTATCATTATAGTATGATTGGTTACATTATTATATGCTCGGTTACATGTACCATTCTTGTAGGTTTGATTTCAAGTATCGTGCACCCATGCTTGATCAAACGTGTTTAGGAATATGTGTGGATGGTTATGCATCACTTATTCATGTTCATTTTTTCTATGGCCAAGTGTATAGTGACTCAATGATGGTGGTTTTCATGCATGAGGTTTTGGTGTGTGTTGTTATTGATATCGTGCATTGATGACTAGACCCTAGCTAGAATCATGGTTGCATGGTCATGTGCTTATGTGTTAGGTTCCTATAATACTAGTGATTCCCCCATTACTATTGTTGTTGTATCCCTTATTGTTATTGTTTTGCCCCTGTTGTCTCCATATTGTTATTATTGTGCCCCATATAATCCCTCTATTATTATTTTTGTGCCTTTATATTATTATTGTTAGGTCGGCTTGGTTATATTGTGACCCCTTAGACTCCTATATATAGAAAGGAGGTTTTCTCATTTGAATCATCCAAGAATTGTTCATTTATGTAATGTAAAGGAGGTTTCCCCCTCGAAGAGGTTGAATTCTAAGACGTTGATCTATCTTTTCTATCTTTTTGTGGGCTCGTCCCATAACATTTGGTATCAAAGCTTTGGATTCTATGGTTTCGCTGCTCCAAACAAGTCATCATGGAATTTTTGCTATAACTTTTTTTCTGTGATGTTTCAAAAGCTAAAAAAAAACCCATTTGAGACTAAATCTCACTGAACCTTTGGTTTGAATTTCAGATTTTGTCTCGCTATATTTTTGGAGATAAGATCTGAGGAGCTTAGGGTTTTCTGCAAGCTCCAGAATCTCATCTAAAACAGGTTATCGTGGAATGTTCACTATAACTCTTTCGCTATGAAGTTTCAGAAGCTAAAAAAAAATCCCATTTGAGAAGAAATCAGTCTAAACCTCAGCTTCGAATTTTAGATCCTGTCTTGCTATATTTGCGGAGATATAATATGAGGAAGTTAGGGTTTTTGTAAAATCCCGAATTACATTCCAAACAGGTCACCTTGGAAAAATCATCATAACTTTCTCTGTTAGCATCAGATTGAATTTCGTAAGAAGTTACAGAAAGAGGACGGAATGTAGTTTGTTTGGGTATCATTTTCAAAACCTAAGGTTGAAACAATGACCTGTAGCACATCGTACAAGTTTGCTCTACTGAACGAGTCTATACTTAGGTCATCGTAGGAGATTTGGCATAACTCTTCATTGGAGAATCCAATATTGATCAGACTTGGGGGTTAGAAATATTACTCAGAGGGTCACTATAAGAAGCAATTTTAGACCTGGGAGATCCAAAATTATAGAGATACATCAAATTCAATATCGAGCTCCTACAAAGTGAAAAAAGGTGTGTAGTTTTTTATTTTTGTTTTTGCATAAACTTGGTTTGAAAAATTATTTTGAAGCAATTCAAAGGGCATAGTGAAGCATTATTAGTGGTAATTGATGCCCTGAAGAAAGAAAATGGAAACACCTTGTAAGCAACCTGAAAGCTCTAGCATGACTCTTGAAGAAGAGGAAGAAATGCAACATGATATATCAAAATTATGAGACCAAGTGCAACAAATTTCACTTGCACAAAAAGTAACAGAAAATAAGATGGATGGTTTAAAGAAAGATGTAGAATCTAAGATGGATGGTTTAAAGAAAGGCGTGGAAGCTAAGATGGATGGTTTAAAGAAAGGCGTAGAAGCTAAGATGAATAACATGGAAGCTAAGACGGACGGCGTGGAAGCTAAGATAGATGGCATGGAAGCTAAGATGGATGATTGAATTAAAGGCATGGAAGATTTGTAGACATATTTGACAAAGTTTCTACAAGAAATGCTTACTAATGGCGAAATGGTAGTAAAGGAAACTCATGATGAGAATAAAATAAATGTTAATCATGATTTCATAGACTCTGATATTGGATGAAGAACCACCATGTTCCAAAGATCGATATGAGAAAGTTTGATGGCAAGGATCTCGGAACATGGATACTATAGATGGAGCAATTTTTTGATCTCCATAATGTGCAAAACAGACAAAAGGTATGCATTGCAACTTTATATTTGGAACCATATCAGTTTGTATGGTATCGAAGGCTTTGCTCTCGTAAACAAATTGTCACTTGGGCTATTTTTGCAGATGAAATGATAGCACATTATGAGGATACAAAATGAAACACTTTTTTTAAACAAATGATAAGTCTCAAACAAAAGGGTTCAATGATGGATCACATTGAGGACTTCCAAAAATTGAATATAAGAGTAAAAGATATTTTAGAGGAGCTTAGGATTGATGTGTTCATAGGGACTTTAAAAGATAACATCCAACATGAGGTTCACCTTTGGGAACTATATTCATTGGAGAAGGCATTCAGGTTGGCAAGAAAATGAAAAGAAAAATTATGGCAATAAGGAAGCCTACCACTCACAATCATAAAGATGGAAGTGTTACTGCCCCTAGCCATCCACAACCTACAAGGTTGACACCACAACAATTGGCAAAAAGAAAAGCAAAAGGGCTTTGTTACAGTTGTGATAGCAAATACACTAAAGGTCATAAGTGTGCCGAGAAGAAATTATTTTACATAGACTGTGAAGAGGAGGAAGAAAAGGAACAAGAAACGTCAAAAGAAGTGGACATACACCAGGAACAAACCCTAGAAAAAGAAGAAATGAGTCCGACCATATCTTGTAATGCATTGGCTGGAATTACCACGCCTCAAACTATCAAGATAGAAGGGCATATGAAGAAGAAAAAGGTAATAGTGTTGATTGATTCGGGAAATACCCATAATTTTGTTCATTGTAAGATAGCCAAGGAATTGAATTGCTTCCTATATCCAACACCAAAGTGTCAAGTGATGGTTGCAAGTGGAGAAACTATAAATTTCTCAGGAAATTGCCATAATATAAGGTTATCCATGGGAGAATATGTATTGAATAGCCGAATGCTTTTCATTCCAATGGGTGGTGTTGATATTGTACTAGGAGTCTAATGGCTACAATCCTTGGGTACAATAACTTTTAATTTTCAAGAACTTTTCATGAAATTCTATTTAGAAGGAAAGGAAGTTGAATTAAGGTGTATCGCAGGGAAACCAAGAAAGATAATCAGCTCTAATGGAATGACAAAGCTTCTAAAGAAATAACAATGAGGCATAATTGCACAATTGTGTTCACTAGAGGTTCCCACATCAAAATCATCTATTTCTCTAGATCTCCAAAAAGTCTTGGACAATCATTCCAAGGTATTTGAGACTCCCAAAGGTCTCCCATCTATTCGTGATCATGATCATGCTATTAATCTAATTCCAGGAAGTGTTCTTCCAAACATCGGGCCTTACAGATATCCCTATGTCCAAAATAGTGAAACTGAATGTATGGTTGCAGAAATGCTAGAGGCTAGTATAATTCAACCTAGTCAAAGTTCTTTCTTTGCTCCAGTAGTATTGGTTCACAATAAGGATGGATCATGACACATGTGTCCAGATTATAAGGAGCTCAACAAGATCACTATTAAAGGTAAATTTCCCATTCCTGTCATTGATGAATTATTGGATGAATTGCATGGATCCACTTACTTCACCAAGTTGGATCTTCGTTCAAGATATCATCAAATCAAAATGAAAACTAAAGACATTCCAAAAACAACATTTAGAACTCATGAGGGTCATTATGAATTTTTGGTCATGCCTTTTGGCCTTATTAATGCACCTTCCATATTTCAAGGTTTGATGAATTCCATTTTCAAAACCTTCCTTAGAAAATTTGCGTTAGTACTTTTTGATGATATATTAATCTACAACAAGTCTTGGAAGGATCATGTCCAACATGTTGACAAACTATTGGAGGAGAAACAATTATATGCAAAAATCTCCAAATGTTTCTTTGGAGTACAAGAAGTGGAATATATGGGTCATATTGTATCTCATGAAGGTGTTAAGGTAGACCCTAGAAAAATTAAAACCTTTAAGGAATGGAAAGTCCCCACATCCATAAAGCATCTACGAGGATTTCTCGGGTTAACAGGGTATTATTGCAAGTTTGTTAAGAATTATGGGAGAATAGAAACACCTCTAACAACATTATTGAATAAAGATGCATTTTCATGGACTCCATAAGCAATGAAGGCCTTTGAACATCTTAAAGAGGCAATGTGCCAAGCACTAGCCTTAGCTACACCGGACTTCACAAAAACCTTTATTATGGAATGTGATGCCTCAGGAATGGAATTGGTGTTGTTTTAATGCAAGAAGAAAGACCCATTGTTTTCGAAAGTCGTCCAATCAAAGGAATGTATTTACACAAAGCTATTTATGAGAAGGAAATGTTGGCAATACTACATGCACTTAAGAAATGGTGACCCTACCTAATGGGAAGACACTTCAAGGTAAAAAAATATCATGATAATCTTAAGTACTTTTTAGAAAAAAGATTATCTTCAGAAGAGTATCAAAAATGGGTCACAAAGATGTTGGGTTATGAATTTGAAATCATCTACAAAAAAGGGAAGAAAAATGTTGTTGCAAATGCACTCTCAAGAAAGGATGAGGATGTGGAAGCATTTCTTTGTGCCATTTCTATTATCCAACCAGATTGGATAAATGAAGCAAGGGATGAATGGAAGAATGACGAGGAAGTGTGGGCACTCATTCAAAAGATACAACAAGATCCCAGTACATCTGATACATTTAGCTGGAAAAATGATTCGTTATGGTACAAGGATCGATTATACCGATGTAAGAATTCCAAACTCAAACAAAATATTCTTAGGGAATTGCACACCTCTCCCTTAAGAGGGCACTCATGATTTCTAAAAACCTATCACAGGGTTAAGAAGGAATTTTTTGGGATGGACTTAAATCGGATATTCAAAATTTTGTGGCGGAATGTTTGGTTTGCCAACAAAATAAAGTTGAAACAATTAAGACCCCAGGACTATTACAACCTTTATCCATTCCAAGCCAATGTTGGGAGGAGGTTTCAATGGATTTTATCACAGGTTTACCCATGTCCGAAGGAAAGAGTGTTATCATGGTGGTAGTTGACAGACTTACCAAGTATGCACACTTTTGTGCATTATCTCATCCATTTAAAGCAAGTACAATTTCTACTGCATTTATGGAAACAATTCAAAAGCTACATGGAAACCTAAAGATTATTGTAAGTGACAAAGATCCCATTTTCACTAGAAATTTTTGGACAAAATTATTTTCTTGTCTTGGTACTCAGTTAGCTCATAGCTCATCTTATCATCCTCAATCTGATGGGAAAACTGAGATAGTAAACAAATGTTTGGAAGAATATCTTCGTTGCGTTGTATCTGATAAATAGACACAATGGATCAAATGTTTGCCTTTGGTTGAATGTTGGTATAACACTTCCTTCCATACTGCAACAAAAATGACCCCATTTGTGGCACTTTATGTATATCATCCACCATCCATCACATCATATTTAAGAGAAAATTATAAGGTTCAAGTAGTGGAAGATCACATTGAGCATCAACAACAAGTTCTCCAACTCTTAAAGGATAACCTCACCTTGGCACAAAATAGAATGAAACAACAGGCAGAACAACATCACAATGAAAGAAGTTTTGATATAGGTGATTGGGTATTCCTACGACTACAAACATATAAACAAATGTCCCTCAAGCAAGCTAAGAAGGATAATAAATTATCACCAAAGTATTATGGTCTGTACAAGGTGTTGCAAAAGATAGGCACTATGGCATACAAATTGGAGCTTCCTGTAGCTTCCCAAGTGCACCCAGTGTTCCATGTTTCATGCTTAAATAAGGTTATAGGTGATAAGCTTCCAGTTCAAACAATATTGCTAGAACTTGATGAAGAAGGAAAAATCATATTGGAACCTGAAGTAGTTAAAGAAACAAGAACTCGACAACTACGAAATCGATCAATTTCAGAGTATCTCATCAAGTGGACGAACTTACCCATTGAAGATTCCACATGGGAGGATGAGAATATTATACAGAAGCATCCAGAACTACTCAAGCATTGAGGACAACACATTTTTGAAGGAGAGGGGCATGTTAAGTCCCTATAATACTAGTGATTCCCCCATTACTATTGTCGTTGTATCCCTTATTTTTATTGTTGTGCCCCTATTGTCCCCATATTGTTATTATTGTGCCCCATAGAATCCCTCTATTGTTATTTTTGTGCCTTTATACTATTATTATTAGGTTGGCTTGGTTATATTGTGACCCCTTAGACTCCTATATATAGAAAGGAGGTTTTGTCATTTGAATCATCCAAGAATTGTTCATTTGTGTAATGTAAAGGAGGTTTCCCCTTGAAGAGGCTGAATTCTAAGGTGTTGATCTATCTTTTCTATCTCTTTGTGAGCTGGTTTTATAACATTATGTTTTATGTTTCTATATGTTGTCATGATTGTTGTATACATGTATCACATTGATTTGTTGATCTTGCAGACTTACAATTAACAAGACTTTTAACCATGGATATTACCAACCATACCATGGGTCATCAATACCACATGCCCAAAATCCATTCACATTTCACAATCAAAATATTTTATAAATATTTCTTTTTAATTTAATTCTATTACAGTTTTGGGCCAAGAGACACTCTCCACCCCAATATGGAAGAGTTGTTGTAATGTCTAGTTATATTATGTTATCTAATCATTTTGACCAGGTCAAATTACATAAAAATAAAAAATAAGATTATTAATTAAACCATTTTGACTTAGTAAAATGATATAAAAATAAAAATTAAACTAAAAAATAAAATTAATAAATAAACCAACCTAGATCCATCTGAACTACGAATATATGAAGCTCCGACAGGGATCAAATCTATCAAGGTGCAAACCTTTCTTCAATTTTTGCACTCAGAAAAGAGGTTTTCACCTTGAGAGATTTGATTTGTAACATGTATATCCCTTCTAATACTACTCATATGGAGAAATTAAAACTTAATAAAATAAAACAATTTATTTATTCCTTATTTATCGCTTTATTGCTTAATCAACCATAAATGTTTATAAATTGAATTCCACCATGATAAACATCAATAGGAGTCTAGTATTTAGGTTATCTGTAAAGTTTCCAAAAATATGCAATTGATTAAATTTCCCTCATTAATTTTTAGGTTTTCATATGCCTCACACCTAACAAATCTACAGGTCTAAGGTTTGTGCATATTTAATGGTTGGTATTCACATGTTTTACCTATAATGTGTATATGTTATAATTGTTTTGGCAACAAATATTAATCTAGACCATACTGACACATCATGTCGATCTATAGATCATTGACACGCTGTGAGGAGTACCTACTATATTAATGACGATCCATCTCAATCTCATTGCTAGGGTTGCTTGCCCTAATATGGGCCATATATCTCGAAGGAGTGAATCTAACGGTGGAGGTTGCTCTGGGATGGTTGGGGCAACTGACTGCCTCCCTAGCCTTGACCGAAATTCCCCATTCTCATCGAAATCGCTTGGAGCTCTACAACCTATCTCTTGTAGGGTTTTGATAATGCTTGAGAACTGTTCACCACAGGTACAAAATTTTTCTCTCTAAGTTTTTCTAAGCCACAACCATCAACACCATAGCTCGTTTAGTAGGTTTTTTTTTATATCCCTTGCTTACCATACATTGGTGATTGCAGGCTCAGCACCCAACATCCTTGACAGGTTGTTCACTAGAGTCTTGGTTGCTCTTGTGACACAAGTACTCACAACAGAGTTCTTTGATTATCCTTATTGAAGATTTCAATGATTTTTACTAGCATCCTTACCTATTCTCCTATGGGATTTTCCTATCCCGCTACACCAAGGCCAGCTACCCTTGATAGGTGAGAACCAACACCAATTCTTTGTTGTGTTTTACATTTTTCCTTATTACTAGGTTTAAAGCTAAGACTTCAATTAACTTGCACCTTTATTTATTTGCAAGTAAATGGTTACGAGTTCCAATTGTTGTTGGCTATCAAGGAATTTTCACAGCGATCACATTAGCTCCCCCGCTCTTTATTGTACCAAGTTATCCTACATGGCAATGTTAACTTACCCAAATTTTCTCCCTTATTGGCTTGTATAAAGCTCATGGCTAGGGTTTCATTGTTTGTTTTATGAATCCATCCAATTTATGAACAAAGTTTTGATTAGCCAACCCTAGGGTTTGATAGTGATATAGCTTGTACGGTCTGAGTTATAAGTTAGGGTCTATCTCGATAATAAGATTGTCAAATGTGTTTCTATTATATCTAGTTCTATAAATTATGAGGCCTCATTTTCTGCTATAATTACCCAACAATATTTTATGTGCAAAGATCTTTTTGTTACGTATTCCTTGGGTAGTAATATGATCTAGGAGAAGATATCATTCTCACTATTTACAATGGTTTGATTTTTCTTAAAAAAGTTAATTATGCAGCAATAACCTATAATGCATGAATGATAATTTCCTCTCTACAAGATATGGCAAGGGAATATGAATTCTTGTATGAAACTATCTAAAAGTTCTGCTTTGTTGTTTCTTTTTCATTGTGTAGTTGTGATAAATTGTCTTCCCTTTTATGTCCTACAGGTTCTTGAAATAAGCTAGTTTCTCGACATCTTGACACCTAAATTATTCTATTAAAAGTTCCATTAGTTTTTAATATATTCTGTTAACAAATTAATGTAACTATAAAAAGAAAACTCATCGTCTGGTTACTAAGGTCCAGCTCTTCTGCATCAGAAGAGAAAGGTGGTAGATTTTTCTATAGTAACTATGATATTTCTCTTTGGGTGTTCAAGTGAATATACACATTTATTGTCTTGTTGGTAATTAATTTCCAGCGATTTAATGAAATTCATTTGTTTACTATCTTGAATTGAAAGTTGCATGTTTTAAATAATTACAACTATTTGTAGTAGTGTATCAAATGGTTATATGTTGGATATTTCAAGACATTTCTACGTTATTGTCTGCAGTTTCAATTCATCTATTTGTATATCTTGATTGTTTACCCTTTTAAAAGTCCTGGAGCTGTTCCTAGCACCCAGTGAACTGTCTAGCTTCATGAACTAACCTGATTCCTTATTCAAAGTCATAATTTACAGAAACTTGGTCACTTAGTCACCCTTTAGGTTACCCAGTGCTTTAGCTATACATATTATTTTCCTTTTGATGTTTAATTCTGGAAAATTACTTTTTCAATTGTGTCTTTGCCCTCTTATTACTTACTTCTATATGGTGACCACCTAACCTTGACTGTAATTCCAGACAATACATTCTACATATATTTAATCATTTTCTTTTTCTATAACTGTCTTAATCACATATTTCTTTTTTGAAAACATTATGTACAAATAATCAATCAGTTGTCTGGAACATTTTTCCTAAAAACCATTCTTTCATCAGTTCTTTACTAAATGTTGACAAACAAAAAATTCCAAGAGATTCTACCAAACCTTTTCCATATCCATAATTATTTAGTCAAAAACCTCCTCTTACACAGACATATAAAAATAAATAGTAGGGAAATTTCAGTACTTATCTGCATCCTGATAATCTGTTCCGAAAAACTCGTTCAGGAAGACCACTCCTCCCTATCAATGAGAATGACTATTACATCCATTTCTCCCCCCTAGCTCTCCCAATTTCTAGAGATTTTGTTCGACTGAGAGTCCTTTTGGTAAATTAATTTGCATCAGAGCTTCACTTAGCCTAGCAAGAACTTACAATCTTCTATTCGACTTAGAGCCTTCCACTTGTCCTAACCAGCTTAGGAATTCACTCTTAGGGCAACGTCATGCCTCCAATGAGTATCCTCCTCTAAACTCCTTTCAGCCAAAAAGAACAAGAGAAACATCCTTCTCTCTGAGATTTTCCTTTAAATCTATAAGTGGTAGGAGAATAACTGCCCTTCCCAACCGTCTAGAAATTGGGAAATCTTGTGGGTCTTCTTGTGAGTTTTCCTTTCTAGATTAAAACATTAATCATAAAAATAATAAAAAGCTTCTTTTAAGATTGTATCAAAATTTCATTAGGTTCTTAACCATCCTAAAAAATTACCAAATTCAAAGTAAAGTAATTAACAATAATTCTAACTATTTTTTCTCAAAAGCAACTTGGGGTGTTACATCTCCCCCCCTTTACGTGTAACACCATCCTCGGTGTTGACCCAATCTTGAAGAAAACCAAGATAATATTGTTGTACAAAGATTTCATATTCCCAAGTAGCTTCCTTTGAGCTAAACTGCTTCAACTGCACTTTAACTTGGGTGATAGCTCGCCTCCATAGCATTATTTCTCTCTAAAACTCTTCATGTGGCTCGACCTGTAACATCAATTATGTATGTCATTAATCATTCGGTACTAGGTCAAGGAAAGAAAGAAATACACACACACACATATATATAGATATAGATATGTTGTTAATACCCTCTTTACCTACACATCTTGCCAATTAATGATGTGTCTCATGTCATATACATATATTTTTAACAATGAGACATGAAATACATTGTGGACTCATATGTGACTGGGTAATGCAAGTTGATAAGCTACTGGACCAATTCTTTCCAAAATTTTAAAGGGTCCACAGTAGCAAGGAGCTAATTTCGTATAACCCCCCATCTTAAGGAACTCTTTTTGGGCTTCACTGTCACATATACATGATCACCAACATGAAATTCTCTATATGTTCTTTTTTTATCAGCATAAGTTGTTTTTATTTATTTATTTATTTTTTTATTTATCCCGAGCAACTTTTAAATTTTGTCGTAGCTTTCTCACTATCTCCATTTCTATCAATGTATTTGGCCACGATATTATCTTATCCTCAGGATTGCTCTAGTTAGTTGGTGTTCCACACCTTTTTCCATACTGTACTCTAAATGGGCCCATCTTTAGAGATTCATGATAGTTGTTGTTGTATGCAAATTCAACTAAGTGAAGGTACTCTTCTCGCTTATTTGGTTGTTGCATTGCACACATCCTTAACATGTGTTCAAAGACTTTATTTGCTCATTCAATTTTCCAGTCAATTTGTGTGTGATGTGTAGTGTTAAACTAAATTTCAGTTCCCAAACCATAAAATAAGGCTTTCCAAAATGCAAAGATGAATTTAACATCTCTGTTGAATATCACTACTTTAGGAAGTCCATGTAATCTAAAATTTTATTTCATGAATATATCAACAATTTCTACAGTTTTATAAGTGGATTTGACAAGAATAAAATGAGTTGTTTTTCTTAACTTTTCCACCACCACCATGATGGAATTGTTTTGTTTCCTGAATATAGGAAAACCTACTATAAAATCCAATGTAATTATATCTCATTTCCACTCAGGAATAGGAAGCAGGTGAAGAAAAACAACTAGATGCTAATGTTCCGCCTTAACCAGCTGACACTCTAAGCATTTAGCTAGGTATTCTATAATATCTCTTCTCATAACCAGCTAAAAGTGGCCCTTTTTAATTGTAGAAAATTACTTTGATAGCTCAGATGTGCCATATATAGACTCGTATGAAATTCATCTAACATATATTGCCTAATAGTTTTTTGATTTGGCATATAAATCGTCCTTGTAAAAGTCAGCAACTAGTCTTTATTTATTCCATAATTAGTTTGTTCTCCAGAATCATGTATTTGCTTAGCTTACTCCCATAGGAATTCATATTCGGGGTCTTTCATAACAACTTCCCTAATTTGATTTGAGAAATTAATTTCTATATGGTTGAATGATATTTCATATACGTGATGCAATTTCCTACTTAAGGCATTCGCAACCCGATTTTCCTTTCCTTTAAAATGTTTGATGTCGAAATCAAATTCGGCTAGGAAGGTAGTCCACCTTGCTTATCGTGCATTTAAATTGGGTTTCTTAAAGAAACTTGTTAAACTACTATGGTCTATCATTAAGAGAAACATTTTTCCTAATGAATAATGCCACCACATTTTCAGGTTTATGCACCACTACTATCAACTCTAGATCATACGTTGGATACCTTTGTTCATGATCCTTCAACTTATGTGATTTATAAGCTATCACTTTTCCTTATTGCATCAACACACCACCAACTCCCTCTTGACAAACATCCATGCATACAATAAATTCCTTCTCAAGGTCCGCTACCTTTAGTACAGGGGTTGTGGTTAATAACTGCTTCAAGAGTTTAAAGTTGTGCTGACATTCAGTTGTCCACCAAAAGGCTCTTCCCTTTTTCTGCAAAGAGGTAATAGGATAAGCAATTTTGGAGAATCCCTTTATAAATCGTCGGTAGTAACCTGCCAAACCCATGAAAGGTCTAATATCTACCACATTTTTGGGTACAGACCATTCCATGATGGTTCTAATCTTCTCAGGGTCTACGGCTACACCCTCTGAAGAGATAATATGTCCTAGATATTGGATCTGGTCTTTATAGAAATCACATTTGCGGTATTTAGCGTACAACTAATTCTCCCGCAAAAATTGCAATACTATACGGAGGTGTTCTTTATGTTCCTCCAAATTCTTGGAGTAGATCAGAATATCATCAATAAATATTAAAACAAATTTGTCTAGATAAGGGTGAAAGACACCATTCATCAGACTGATAAAGGTTTCTAGAGCATTGGTGAGTCTGAATGATAACACAATAAATTCATAATGCCCATAACATGTTCTAAACGTTGTTTTGCAAATATATTCTTCTCTTATTCTAATCTGATGGTAACCTGATCGAAGGTTACCGTTCTAGGAGCAGATATCATTCTCGCTATTTACATTGGTTTTTTTTTAAGGTTAATTATGCAACAATATCCTGTAATGCATTAATGATAATTTCCTCTCTACAAGATATGACATGGGAATATAAATTCTTGTACAAAAATGTTTGAAAGTTCTACTTTGTTGTTTCTTTTTCGTTGCGCAACTGTGATAAATTTTATTCCCTTACATGTCCTACAGGTTCCTGAAATAAGCCAGTTTCCCGACATCTTGCCACCAAAATCATTCTATTAAAAGTTTCATTAGTTTTTAATAGATTCTGTTAACAAATTCCTTTAACTGTAGAAAGAACCCTCGTCGTCTGATTACTAAGGTCCAACTCTTCCGCAACAAAAGAGAAAGATGATAGATGTTGCTATAGTAACTACAATATTTCTCTTTAGGCATTCAATTGAATATACACATTTCTTGTCCTGTTGGTAATTAATTTCCAGCGATTGAATGAAGTTCATTCGTTTACTGTCTTGAATTTAAAGTTGCATGTCTGAAATAATTACAACTATTTGTAGTAGTTTTAGTTCATATATTTGTATGTCTTGATTGTTTACCCTTTTAAAGGTCTCAGGACTGTTACTAGCAGTCGGTGAACTGCCTAGCTTCGGGAACTAACACGATTCCTTAATCAAAGTCACAATTTATAGAAACCTAGTCACCTAATCACCACTCTAGGGTACCTAGTGCTTCAGCTATACAGATTATTTTCCGTTTTGATGTTTAATTCTAGAACATTACTTGTTCAATTGTTTCTTTGTCCTCTTCTTACTTACTTCTACAGGGTGACCACCTAACCCTGATTGTAATTTCAGATAAGAAATTCTACATATATTTAATCATTTTCGTTTTCTGTAACTATCCTAATCAAAGATTTCTTTTATGAAAACATTTTGTACAAATAAACAATCAATTCTCTGAATCATTGTTCCTAACAACCATTCTTTCATCATTTCTTTACTGAATGTTGACAAATAAAAATTTCCAACAGAGTCTACCAAACCTTTTCCTTATTCATAATTATTTAGTCAGAAACCTCCTCTTACATAGACATATAAAAATAAATAGTAGGGCAATTTCAGAACTTATCTGCATCTTGATAATCCATTTGGAAAACTGGTTCAAGAAGACCACTCCTCCCTACCAATGAGAACGCCTATTACGTCCAGTCCCCCCCAAGCTCTCCCAATTTCGAGACAATGAGTTCGTCTGACAGTCTTTTTGGTCAATTCAATTGCATCAGGGCTTCACTTATCCTAGCGAGGATTTACAGTCTTCTATTCGACTTAGAGCCTTCCACTTGTCCTAACCAGCTCAGGAATTCACTCTTAGGGTAGCGTCCTACCTCCAATGAGTATCCTCCTCTAAACTTCTTCCAGCCAAAAAGAACAAGAGAAGCTTCCCCCTCTCCGAGATTTTCCTTTAAATCTCTAAGTGGTAGGAGAATAACTGTCCTTCCCAACCGTCTGGAAATTGGGAAATCTTGTGGGTCTTCCCGTGAGTTTTCCTTTCGAGATTAAAACATTAATCATAAAAATAATAATTTTTTTTAAGAGTGTATCAAAATTTCATTAGGTGCTTAATGAGCCTAAAAAATTATCAGATTCAAAGTAAAGTAATTAATAGTAATTCTAAGTGTTTTTTTTTTCTAATGGAATTTGGGGTGTTACATGATTGGAGTTAAGATGGATCTAAACTGGTAAGGAGAGATAAATTGGAGAAATGATAATTGTAAAGATAATAATAAGGAAACATAAATGGGGTCGTGGACAATAAGAGGGGAAGATAAATGGGGTCGTGGCCCAGAAATGACTCACTTGTCTAGTGGTAGTTGTTGGCAGTTGTTTTTGAAGTGAGAGAAACAGAAAAGGTGAAGCTCGTGGTGGTCTTGCAACAATAGGCACATAAATTATGTAATGAATTTTCCATGGTCTAATTAAACTTATTTTTTGTTCTGAAAGTTATGGAAATTCTGGCGATATTTTGAAAAAACTTGGCAAGGATTTTTGTAAATCCAAGTTACAACACTGTGTAATGAATTTTTCATAATGTAACGAGATTGTTTTTTTGCTAAGTTATGGAAATTACGGCCATATTTTGAAAAAAATTGGCGAGGATTTTTGTAAATCCAAGTTACAACATTGTGTAATGAATTTGTCATAGTCTAACGAGACCGTTTTTTTGTTTTAACATATTTTGAAAAACATAGGCAAGGATTTTTGTAAATCCAAGTTACAACATTGTCTAATGAATTCATCATACTCTAACGAGACCATTTTTTTGTTTTAAAAGTTGTGGAAATTTCGGTCATATTTTGAAAAAAATTGGCAAGGATTTTTGTAAATTCAAGTTACAACATTGTGTAATGAATTTTTCATAGTCTAATGACACTGTGTTTTTGTGTAATGAATTTTCCATAGTCTAATGAGATTCAGGTCACTTTTGACCGTCTGGACAATTCCTCCACCTCGACTCCAATAAATTTTCCCTCTTCACTGTTGCTCGTCCTAGGCCGTGATTTTGACTCCTAGTCATCTTGGGGCAGTGGTGAGTGAAAATTCAGTAGAGATGTTGTGACTGAGTGGTAAAAATAAAAGGGAGCATCTTGAGACAAATGTTGTGAGTGGGTAACAAATTGATATTTAACAAATTTGATTGAAATGATCCAAGATGTCGTGAGTAGATTGGGAAAAAATTGGAAAGGACTATAATAGAGAGATAAATGTGCATACGCTTCCGGTCTTTTGGTAAGTTGGAAAAATTAGGGAAAGATAAATGGGTGTCAGACAGTAAAACATATTTAATCATATAATATCAACTTTATAACATCTTTTTATTTATCATAACAAAATTCTATATCATAACAATTGGAAATGGCTATAATAGAGAGATCAATGTGCATACTTTGTTAGAAAAATTAGGGGTCGTAGTTTTTGGAGTGAGAGAAACCGAAAACGGGAGATAAAAAATTGAAAGCTCTGGGTGGTCTTGCAGCGATAAACACGGAAATTGCGGAATGAAAGGTAACGAAGTTTCCCTATTGAATTTTGTTCATCTTGGGACAGTGGTGAGTGAGAAGTCACCAGAGATGCCATGACAGAGTGGGGAAAAGCAAAGGGAGAATTTTGAGATAGATGCTCTAAGTGGGTAAATTGGAAAATTTTGAAAAGGACATCAATAACAGATGCTTCCTGTCTTTTCATGAGTTGGAAAAATTAGAGGAAGATAAATGAGGTGTCGGAAACTAAAACTCATGAGTTGTAAAAATTAGAGAAAGATAAATCATAACATATCAATTTTATAACATTTTTAATCGTATAACTTTGGTTTATGATTATGATGATAACAATCTTTTACAACAAAACAAAACATGCATGATAAATGGATGGATGAGCATGTATATGTATCTCCTCACTCACCATTCAAATAAATGTAGGTGGTGATGCATCTTTATTTCATTTGTTCAAAACCAAATGCTTTTATTTTCAACTTTTATTTTATTTATTATAATAAATTGTTTTATTCGAATTTTAAATATAATGTTAATGTGCTAATTCAATTATTTAGATATTTTGAGACAATAATATTGGTTGAAAGACATAAGTTTTGATTTTGTAGATTCATTTAGAGCGATCAAATCTCTAGAGGTGCAAACCTATTTTTTTGAGAGCAAAACTTGAGGAAAGGTTTGCACCTCAAGATTTGATTCATCTCGGTGCTTGGTAGATCCAGAGTTAAGATGGATATAGACTAGTTTCAGTGGTGTGCGGCCAAAGAAAATCTAACGAACATATGATTAATTTGATCAATAATATGTAAATTCATGTAATATTAATATAATCATTTTAAATATGTTAAATATTTTAATTTTAAATTTTCTTAGTTACCTCAGTTTGTTGAGATGATAAATAATGTTAATAACTTTGATGATGAAAAATGATGAAATAAAATTTTTGAATGTAAAGTGACAATGTAATAGTGTTGTTGAGATGATAAATATTGTTAATAACTTTAATGATGAAAAATGATATAAAAATTTTGAATGTAAAGTGACAATGAAATAGTGTTGAATGATAGAAAATGTGAATAATAAGAATATATTCAATTACAAATAGTCTTTATTGTGATTAATCTCAAACTATTTTCATCTTCAATGAAGACACAGTTGAAACCAAGTAATACGGGTAGGCCACACTGCACATCAGGTTGCAAGAGGGTCGCTACACTGTGCAAAAGACGAGTCTACACGTAGGTCGCAACACAAGTGTGACGAACAGACTACACAGGTCACTAGAGTGTTTGATTATGCGGGCGCGGTGGTGAGCTGAGTAGCTAGGCCGCTATTGCAGGCTGATAGCGGACACACTGCGATATACAAGTCTGGGTGAAGAGCGCAGGACACCGAGTTGTATTATGTCGTGCAACGTTGAATGATAGGCACATGGGTGTGCCAAGGGGTTAAGAAGTGTAGGTAAGTTGCCGAAGGAAGGACGAGAGTGCGGGTAGGCTGAGGAAGAAGTGCAGTGGGCATGGTTGTGTCAAGAGGCAGTCCAGTATTCAGTTGGGCATGCACGAGGCACAAACTCGGCAAACACGATTTGTAAAGTAAAGGTGTGCAGGCCAAGACTTGTTGGCAACACTGAATTGTATGATTTCATGTACAATTTAATTACATTATATATATATATATATAGATATTGAGCATACTCTAATTTTTGGGAGTTGCCCCTCCCACTTATGATGATGTATTGAATGATTTTCTGCTATGCATTTATATTGATGAATGATTAATTGAAGAGTTCATTCCGCTGCGATAAGAACACTTGAACTAAATAATTGATTAAGTGTTTGGTTAGGCATAACTTGTACATTTGAGTATTGGTGAAGAGAAAAAGTGTAGCAGTGTTGCACTTGCCTATGTTGTCAGAGTATGCACAGTAGAAACAAAATAAATCATACACATAGCAGAAATCATGAGACAACTAATTTAACGTGGTTCACCCAACCAATCTGGGCTACATCAACCAAACAGAGGCATCGACAATCTTATTATTCAACTGGAGATTACAACACATAATTCCTCACAACCTCTCAGCACAAATATCCTCTACGGGCTTACATTTTATAGCTAGGAGTAGAAAACTGAATCATAAATTCTCTCACAACAAATATAGGATGCAATAACTCCTCCTCAGGAATAACTGGAGCTAATATAGCAACAAATCCTATTGTTGTCACATACATGAGATTTTTTCCAAAATTAATTAACAAAAAAATCTCAACAATCTCCACCTTGAAAACAATTAGCCTGATACCCTGTTCCTTTATTATTTTATCTTTTCTACAAGCCAAGAGAAGCCAGACACCAACGTAGCTTCTCTAACAAAACTGGTTTCGTGAACATGTCTGCACAGTTTTCCCTTGTATGCACTTTTTCAAGAGAGACACCCCTTTCAGTGATAACCTGTCTTACAAAATGGTACTTGATAGGTATATGCTTTGATTTACTATGATAGGCTGGATTATTAGCCAAATGAATTGCACTTTGACTATCAAAAAATAACTTGATGTTGTCCTGAAACCTACCAAACTCACCAAACAAACCTTTCAACCAAATCGCCTCTTTGCAAGCATGTGAAGCAGCTATGTATTCTGCTTCAGTAGTAGATAAATCAACAATGTTCTGTAGCTTTGACATCCAGCTAATAGCTCCACCTGCAAGAGTAAAGACATACCCTGAAGTTGACCTTCTCTTGTCCAAATCACTTGCAAAATTGGAATCAACATATCCGCAAACAAATTCACTAAGATAATGAACATGCAACATACAACACTAAGATAATGAACATGCCATTACTTAATTTCTTAAAGTAAACACAATGATCATATTCACTTCTTATATAATTTTGACTCATCATGAAAGAATCAAATTTCTTGTACCATTGTCGAGGCGACTGCTTCAGACCATACAATGATTTCTTGAGCCTGCAGACAAATTTCTTGTTGCAATTTTGAACAAACCCTTCCGGTTGTTCCATGTAAATCTCTTCATCTAAATCTCCATGTAAAAATGCAGTTTTAACATCTAGTTGCTGTAATTCTAAATCAAGTAAAGCAACTAATGCTAATACAATTCGAATTGAAACAATTTTTACAACTGGTGAAAATATCTCATGAAAATCAATGCCTGCTTTCTGAGAAAAACCTTTTGCGACCAACCTTGCTTTGTACCTGTCCTCTGTATCATCAACACCCCTTTTCAATTTGTAAACCCATTTACATCCCACAGTTTTTCTGTCTTTAGGAAGTTCTACCAGATCCCATGTGCCATTCTTAACTAATGCCATCATCTCGTCCTTCATAGCTTCTTTTCACTTTTCACTTTTAGAACCTTCTATAGCTTCCTGAGAGCATAAAGGTTCATCATCATTAGCGGTTAAAGCAATTGAAGTAACATAATCATCATACATTTTAGGAGGACGTTTGATTCTAGTGGACCTCCTTAAAGATGTTTCTGGTACTTCCACAATTTGCTGATTATTATCTGTAGGAACTTCTTCATGATCTGAATCTGAAACAAGTTCATGATCTGCATCTGAAACTTGTTCATCTTGACTATCATCAGTATTTGAATTAGTTTCAAATTGAATGGGTTGAAGCTTAGATATATTATCCTATTTCAATTTATCATCTACATCTGGATTTTCAAGTGAAGATTCATTAAATTTAACATCTCTATTAATGATGATCTTGTGAGTAGTAGGATCCCACAATCTGTATCCCTTAGTCCCATCACCATATCCAACAAAGATATATCTTTTTGATTTAGGATCTAATTTAGAACGCTGATGTTTCGGAACAAGAGCATATGCATCACAACCAAAAACTTTCAGTTTAGAATAATCACAAGCATGACCTTTCCATACCTCTTGAGGAATTTTGCATCCTATTGCAGTTGATGGTGATCGATTTATCAAAGAGCAAGTTGTAGAAACCGCTTCTGTCCACAATTCCTTTTGCAAATTGGCATTACTAAGCATACTTCTTGCTCTATCTAAAAGAGTCCTGTTCATGCGTTCAACAACTCCATTTTGCTGGGGAGTATATACAGTGGTTTTATGTCTTTCGATCCCAGCATCCTTGCAATAATTATCAAATTCCTTTGAAGTAAACTCACCACCATTTTCAGTTCTTAAACATTTAATGGTTCTTCCAATGATGTTTTCAACTAATGCTCTAAACTGTTTGAAAACTGTGAATACATCAGACTTCTTCTTTAACATGTAGACCCACACTTTTCTAGAGAAATCATCAATAAAAGATACAAAATATGACGATCCTCCATATGAGGTTGTAGGAGATGGACCCCAAACATCAGAATGGATATAATCAAGGATTCCCTTACTAGTATATTTTCCATTTTTAAACTTCTGCTTGCTTTGTTTCCCAAATAGACAATGTTTGCAGAAATCTAACTTAATAGACTTTAAATTAGGAAGTAACTTACGATCAGATAAAATCTTTAAACCTCTTTCGCTCATATGGCCCAACCTTTGATGCCATAAACGAATAGAATTACTGTCATTTTCAGATACTGTAGAAGCATGATCTGACTCTGTTCTTCCTTCTAACTGAAAAAGATTTCCATCTTTCTTTGCTTTCATTACTAGTAAAATTCCTTTATAAACTTTCATTAGTCCACCTTGAATAAAAGTTTTATAACCATTAGTGTCTAGTACTCCTAGTGAAATGAGGTTTTTTCTTAGTTCAGGTACATGTCTTACATCAGTTATAATTTTATTTGTCCCATCAAACATTTTAAGCTGGATGCTTCCAATTCCCACAATGTTACATGTGACATCATTTCCCATGTAAACTACTCCATCATTGATTGATTTATAAGTTTTAAACCATTCTCTATGAATGCACATGTGATTTGATGCACCAGAATCTAACAGCCAATGTTGATCATGATTAGACAAATTAACTGATAACACTTCATCACTCATACCTGAAATGGATGCCGAACCTGTATCTGTCGTGTTTGCTTCTTTCTTCTCTGTCGAAGAGTCTTCTTTGGATGTTTGTTGTCTCTTCCAACAGTCCTTCTTCAAATGTCCCAATTTGCCACAAAACCAGCACTTTACCTTACTCTTCTTCCATTTCGATTTTGAACGTGAGTTGTTGTGCTTATTGAAGCATCTTTCTTTAGAACGACCTCTAACCATCATTGCTTCTG
Source organism: Pinus tabuliformis (assembly GCA_031772625.1). Taxonomy (NCBI): domain Eukaryota; kingdom Viridiplantae; phylum Streptophyta; class Pinopsida; order Pinales; family Pinaceae; genus Pinus; species Pinus tabuliformis. The sequence continues at coordinate 443,260,966 of CM062808.1, read as the reverse complement.
ATGTAGAGGTTTCTGAATTTGACCTCTTCCTTGTTTCTTCGGACAACAAAGCTCCAACAACATCATCAAATTCAAGGGTTTCTGATGCACTAAGACTTATAGAAGTAACAAAATGATCCCATGGCTCGGGCAATGAGCATAATAAAGTTATAGCTTTATCTTCTGATTCAAATTTTACTTCTATACTTTCTAACTACACCAGGAGAGTATTAAAGGTATTCAAATGATCAGAAATAGATGTACCTTCCTTCATGCGCAAATTGTATAACTGTCGCTTCAGAAGAATCCTATTGGTTAAGGATTTTGTCATGTACAATTTTCAAGCTTTGCCCACAAACCAGCAACAATTTTCTCTGACACGATGTTAAACAAAACATCATCTGCCAAACACAGTCGAATGCTGCTCAATGCTCTTTCATCCAAGTCACTCCATTCATCATCTGTCATGGTGTAAGGCTGTTTGGCTTTTCCCAACAATGCCTTCGCCATGCCTTGTTGCACGAGTAGATCATACATCTTCACTTTCCAGATCTCAAAGTTGCTTTTGCCATTGAACTTCTTGATCTCAAATCGAGCACTTTGAGTTTTTGCCATGTTGTGTCACACAAAATCTCCAATTCCAACTTTTAATAAATGAAGTTAAAAAAAAAAACTGCCCTTCATACAAATCGTTTCTTTTTTGTTTTGTAAAAAACAAAAACAAAAAAAACATTTCATAGCACCCATCTCACCTTTTGGCTTCATTCTTAGCTAGTAGCTCCATTCTTACTAATTATGTGAAAAAATATTATAATCTTTGTAATTATGTGTTTGGTTCCAATTTGAAAATCGTACCCCGAAATTTCAAGTCATCTTCCCATATCAATAAAACAAAATGCAAGGGAGCCACATTGATGTAACAAACTTCTTGAATAAACTTTACTTTGTTACCTTAAATTAATGGATAAACATTACTCTGAATCGTAGAAGATAGTGAAATTTAGGAACATAACCAACGGTTGAAATCGTTTTTCAAACCTCCATCGGTTGCCGTGCCACACAGTTCCAACCTCCAGTCCACCGCCCTGATCAATGCTCAGTTCAACGCGCTGGCAGTCTACTGCTCCAACGCACAGGCAATTTACTGCTCCAACGCACAAGCAGTCTACTGCTCCAACGCACAGGCAGTCTACGCACATGCAGTCTACTGCTCCAACGCACAGGCAGTCTACTGCTCCAACGTACAGGAAGTCTACTGCTCCAACGCACATGCAACAAACGCCACGATATTGTGTAGTTGCTTAGCAAACTTGGCCTCTCAGGCTCTGCTACCAATTGTCAGAGTATGCAGAATAAATACAAAATAAATCATACAGACAGCAGAATCATGAGACAACTAATTTAACGTGGTTCACCCAACCAATTTGGGCTACATCCACCAAACAGAGGCATCGGCAATCTTATTATTCAACAGGAGATTACAACACATAATTCCTCACGCTCTCTCAGCACAAATATCCTCTACAGGCTTACATTTTATAGATGGGAGTAGAAAACTGAATCATAAATTCTCTCGCAACAAATATAGGATGCAATAACTCCTCCTCAGGAATAACTGGAGCTAACTTAGCAACAAATCCTATTGTTGTCACATACATGAGATTTTTTCCAAAATTAATTAACAGAAAAATCTCAACATATGTGTCATTAAAAGACTACCTGCGACATAGGGGTGTGACGTTCCCTCTATCTCTCCACCTCTATCACTTTATGTCTTTGTTCTTCCCTCCCATATATATCTAGAGTTAATATATATCATAATATATTAATATATATTATAATATAGAAAGTTTAATATTGTATTAGTCCAAGTTATTAAATTCAATAATATTAATATTATAATATATTAATATGAATATTAGATCATCTAATAATAATAATAATAATATTTTTTTTGCATGGTATTAATAATAATTTGACCCACCTAAATAAAACTTCTTTTTTGAGTGCTAGTAAGTATAAAGAGGTTTGTGGAGTAAATACAAAAAGAAGTTTTATTTATTTAACATACCTCTATCTCTTTTATTTACCATGGTATTTGGCCCAAAGGCTTTATATATAATTAGATATTGATTTATAATCATATTTAATATATTTTTATTTATTTATGATACCTCTTTATGCCTCTTTTATATTTATTTGTTTACCATACTTCTTTATATATTTATTTATTTACCATACCTCTTTTATAAATATGGTATTTCGCCCATGCTCTTAATAATTATTTGTCCCATGGTATTTGACCCATAGGCTTCACCTAAATAAAACCCCTTTTTTGCGTGTTAGTAAGTATAAAGAAGTTCATGGAGTAAATATAAAAAGAGGTTTTATTTATTTACCATACTTCTAGTTTATTTATATTTTTATTTATTTACCATACGTCTAGAGTAAATATAAAAAGAGGTTTTATTTTTTTACCATACTTTTAGTTTATCTGTATTTTTATTTATCTACCATACCTCTTTTTTGAATGTTCCTAAACCTCTTTATATTTTAAATTTATATTGAGTTTACGTTTTTTCCCTGAGATCTATCTCCATACTAGTCTAGGGAGAGCTTGATGTAATTATGATGATAGTCATATTTATTTTAGAATAAAACTTTAATATTTTAATTTAGTTATCTAGTATTATAAAGTGAGTAATATATTTTAATTTCCACAAATATTTTAAAATAGCTATAAAATAAAGATTAAATTTAAAATAAAGATTAAATTTTATCTCAAAAAAAATTGTGTACTTTCTACTCTTTTAAATAAATTAATTAATAAATATATATATATATATATATGAGAAAACCACTTTTATAGCATGAATCCTCACAGCAATAACACGGAAGGAAGAGATATAGAAATCGCCGTATTGAGCGGGAGAAGAGGGGTGAAAGGACGAAGTTGCGGTATTGACTGCTGGTCTTGCAGCGATAAACGCGGAAATTGCCGTACAAACGCGGCAACTGCCGTATAGAGCGGAAGATAGTAAGATAAAGTAACTCGTTAAACGCGGAAATTGCCGTACAAACGCGGCAACTGCCGTATAGAGCGGGAGATAGTAAGATAAAGTAACTCGACTTATTGACTCCTAGTAACTCGACCAGAAATGGCGTGACAGGGTGGGAAAAGACAATGGCGTGTGGCTAAAAATTTGACTGTGAAGACAATGGCGTGTGGGTAAGATGCCATTAAATTACATTCACATAAAATTACGTTGTTTAATGTTTTATACTTTACTATTTAGATTTAGATTTAAGTTGAGGTGGTGTATTTACATTACAATGGCCTAATTTAATGAGGTATAATTTTTTATAGAAAATAATGGAAATTTCAGCATGATTTTGATTATAAATTTCATGAATATTTTTGGAAATTTAAGTTATAGTTATTAAGCTTTAAGATTTTGGGTGTTTAGCTATTTTTGTTGGTGTTGAATCCATTTCCACCTCGAAACCACAATTCAAAAACAAGATTCGAGCACTCCTCACGTCAATTTTTTGATAAAAAATGGCCACATTCCAGACTACCATGATACATAGTTTACATTCTCATGCTTACTTTATAAATAGCATTCAGAATAAGACTTTAAAATTTTCATTTAATTATCAATAATTATTAAGTGAGTGATATAGTTTTAACTTCCACAAATATTTTGAAATAGCCATAAAACAAACACTGAGATTTATCTCAGAGGTAGTTATATTCTATTTACTTTTTTAATTAAAATGATTAATAAAAAGAAGGCATATTAACATGATTCATATCAATCTCAGCTATGGCTTTTTGCCCAATGTGGTATTAGTGAGCCATGGCATTGTAACAAACTCAATTTATAGGTTGAGAGTCTCTCTGTTAAAGTGGGGGACAATATCCATAGTTAAGGATTTTGTTACCTATTTTTTAAATGTATATTTGTTTAATTCATATATCAATCATTTTTATTTTTAATGGTAATAATTTAAATAAAGTTATAATTTAGTTATTCTTAATGAATTTTTTTAACTTTGGAAATTTGAGATATCATGTTGTAAGTGTTTTGATGGCTATCAATGTGTACCAACCATTTTTAGGCCGATAGGCCTTTCTTTGAAAGGGACTTTCGTCGTCCTTTTCTTTCAGATGTTGACACCTGGCATCTATGCCATTCAGCGAGCATTCAGTGTCTTCTTCAATTACTTGTCATGGTATCAACTGAGGATCTTTGCATCTGGCGCGAGTTCTATTGCCTGGGTCTCGCAAAACGGAAAACTGTTATGCCAACGCCTTTCTCCATAATGATGGCGTACTCGAATCTTCACCCACTACATGAAGCCGGCAGAAATATCCGCAAATTTGTTACGAATTCCTGTAATCCCTGAACAAATCGTCCCTGAACAAATCGTTACAAATTACTGAGAAAGCAGTTTAAAGTTAGCAGCGATTCTCCATGTGCCTTCAATGGCGTCCACTGTGACAGAGGAGGGCACATATTCCTGTAATCCCTGAACAAACCATTACAAATTACTCTGAAAGTAGTTTAAAGTTAGCAGCGATTCTCCATGTGCCTTCAATGGCGTCCACTGTGACAGAGAAGGGCATGTTGTGAGATTAGAATTTGACAATTTTCTGGTCGCAGGGCCGTTTCCATCAAAAGTCTGCAGCCTGAGATATCTCACAGTCCTCTCATTTGCCAACAATGAAATCAAGGGGGAAGTCCCAAAGGATCTCGCCGACTGTACTAATCTGACGCGCTTGGATTTGTCTCAGCATTATCTAGTAGGCTCTCTTCCCAGCTTTGTATCAGAGATGCCCAACCTGGTCGACATCGATTTTGTCATCTAATTCTGCCAGAACTCTGGAATCTGCTGCAGACTTTTAGCACTGGTTAAGGAAACTGGTTACTACGACATACTTGTAGTGAGTGCGACGGCCACTGAAGCAGAGATCAAGAATGCTTATTACATGAAGGCCAGGCAGGTTTTTCCTCTTAAAAATACAAATGATGCTCAGGTGGCACAAAATTTTCAGGCATTAGGAGAAGCTTACCATGTTCCCAGCGATCCAGCACATGGAAATGCAGGTGTATCAATGGAAACAATAATAGAGGCAACAACAGTCTTTGCGATGCTGTTTGGAAGCAAGTTATTTGAAGACTGTATAGGCCACCTCACAATTGCTTCTATGGCTTCTTTTGAGAAGATCTTTACTGAAGGCGAGCACACGGATAACAGGAAAGTACAAGAGGAAAGAGAAGAAAATCTTGCACAAGTTTTGAAAGATTGTCTTTATCCGTACGTACAAGGTGAGAAGGGTGGGTTTATAGAAGAAGCTAAATCTGACGTTAAAATTGCTGGGCGGTGCAGCTAATGGAAACAATATACTGCAGACAATTGGTTACATGTATGAAAGAGAAGCGGCGAAGGAACTTGGAAAGAACAGAGACTTATATTTGGGTTTGTCATTTATAGCCTAATGGCTCAGAAACAGCGGGAACAGGTGCTTTTGCTCTGTTGCAGTTATTAGAAGATATCAAAGAGCAGCGGAGTACGGGGGAGAATTACAGTGAAGCCGATTTTAGAGCATTTTTATAGTCCAACAAAGAATTGATTGTCAACTCACTTTGGAAAGTAAATGTGCCTGACATTGAACGCACTCTCTCGCACGTTTGCCAGATCGTGCTGCAAGATAAGACCCTCTCCTATGTGTGCCACACGGTGTTGCAAGATAAGAGTGCAAAGAAAGAAGATCTTCAAGCTCGCGCGGAAGGTTTAAATATTCTGGGAAAGATTTTACAAACCGCAAAACTATAAAACGGAGATTGAATTTCAGAAAAGGACACTTCTCGTGGATTTTATTTTTGTTCAAAGACATATCTGATGTTATGAAGAAACATTTTCTCACATTTTCATTAAATCTTTATCACTGTTAATTGTTCACATGACAAAAAATGTAAAGGGACTCAAAGATATCCTCCTCCAGCTGGTGGAATTGAATGGCATATATGAAGTAATGAAAAATATTCGCATGGTTTGTTTCTCACACATTCTCATAAATCCAACGCGTTTGTCCATGGTATTTAGCTCTTTATGAGGCTTTTGTAAATTGAGGAAACAAATTTGGTGAAATACTTGAATAAGGTCACGTGAATCTATTGTATATGTTCTTGCAATTAAATCAAGAAAACAAATTCTTGTAGCTGTTTAGCTAATTGTTCTTTACTTCATTTTTTTTTTAAATATTTAGTATACGCTTCCTTTGCATCGAATTTTATCACATTGCTTTGATTAGAAGTCGGAATTCAGGTGCAGAAATTTATAACTGTCTATGCATAATAAACTAGCCCAAGCTTCAGTCTTATCATAATTAAGTCTGATGCAAGAGCATCAACCCACTAACGAAAATGATTTCTAGAAGAAATCAAATGGAAGGCACAAGTGTCAAAAGGAATACAAATTATTAATTTGCAATTTAAAAGCATGGTGAAAATTAAATATGCTAGGGATCTTGGGTTACTTTGTAGTTAATTTTCAACCAAACTTTGAAAAAAAAAATGTCATATTTAAAATCACAAGGCTGTGCGGCCTTGTTTGATGTTTCAGACATCAAATCATCATGCTAATTTGAAATATTTCCGCAAAGTTCATGAGGCTTGCAATAAGTTTGTCATTCTCTTCATCCCCTTTTTCATAGATGTCTCTTTACTTATTGTCATTCTCTTCATCCCCTTTTTCATAGATGTCTCTTTTTTTTATAAGAATTTCATTTACAATTACATTGATTGGAATTTCGTTGTTATTACCTCATGAGGAAACTCTTTATCATCTACAACTACATGATTTGTATTCGCCAACAGTTCACTAGTTTTAAAATCACAATATCTTTGGATCTCATCAACTTCTTCATCCTTATCTTTACTAAGGATTGCTCTGTGTTTAAGTTCACAAAAGTAAACTTCCATCTAGGTTGTTGTGAGCTCTTCATCATTCAATTAAGCATTAAACCTACGCTCCAGCTTCACTTGTAACCTATGCCACTTTAATTTCTTCCACATAATCCATTAAACATTTGGTCTTCTTTACCTTCTTGTTACATTAGTACATTCAGGTGCACTTTTATCTCAACAACTTCTCAGTGAACTTCCTTTTGAGTCATCCTTCTTCTTATGTCATTTACTTTGGCATCTTATTTTCATCTACTATGACTTCTCCTTGAACCCATGTCATGACTATCAATAGTTTCTTTGTGAACTTTACCTTGTCCACTTGTACATTGCAATAACAAGTTACTCCTTAACTTGTTTCAATACTTAACCAAGCTATCTCTAAGCTCGTCCTTTTGGTATAGTTGGTTTTCTCTTTTAGGACCTCTTGAGCTTCTCTAAAGAATATGAGTTTTATCCAAAAGGAAACATAAGAAACACTTACACATATCTTGAAATATCTTCTTCATCATTACTTACAAGGTGACAAGGTAGTGTTTATGCAAGAAGCTAAATCAAAGATTCAGTTACTCGGTGGTGCAACTTATGGAAGTAATTGTTAAAAAATGGAAGAAAAAGAATTTATTCATTAAACATAGCAAATCTCAGGTGAGGAGCTTCACTTGGAGACTGCCTCTAGCGGAACGATCTACGATCTTCTCACTAAAAATCAAGAATATATAGTTTACAATCAAATAAGGAAGTTAGAACAGCCACCTGGAATGTAGGAACAAATTCCTAATCCAAGTCTCACATGAAACTAATGAACAAACTCTCTCCAAGAATACATTTGTCCATTAATTTTAACACTACCTTTTAATGGAGAAAGGGTTCCATAGCACTCTTAACATCTCCCTAAATAACTCATATTTAATTCTTACAAGAGGCTTAGTAAAAATGTCTACAACATCATCACAAGTATTACAATATTCAATATGGATTTCCTTTTACTGAAACTTCTCACTAACAAGGTGAAACTATGTATCAATATGCTTGGTGTTTTTATGAAACACTGGATTATTTGCATGTTTGATTGAGCTCTAGTTGTCACACCTGATAACTGTTGCATCCTTTTGTTCTTCTTTAACATCCTGGTTCAATGAAACTGCCGCACATGTTGCTCCTCACATTGTTTGATACTCTGCTTCAGCTGAAGATAAGGATACATTGTTCTTCTTGTCGCTGCTCAATTCAATAACCCCGAACCCAATGTTGAATGCATAACTTGTTATGGATTGTTGGTCATCTATATTTCCGACCCAACCTGAGTATGAGAATCCTGTCAATCTAACATCAAACGAATTAGTATATTTAATACCAAAGTCTAAGGTTCCTTGAAGATACCTTAAGACGCCTTTCGCTGCAACCCAATGATTCTCAAGGGGCTTTGACATGAATTGGCTCAATAAACTGACTGCAAAAGCCAAATCGGGCCTACTGGTAGTCAAGTAAATTAGACTCTCAACCAATTTTCTATACAGTGTTGCATCGAACTCTTAGAACCATAATTATTTTGAAGTCTAGTATTCTGTTGTAAAGGCACCGATGCATCTTTGCACTGATCCTTTCTGAACGTTTTCAAAAATATCCTAATATACTTTCCTTGAGACAGAAAAGTTCGAGCAAAGTCTCTCCAGACTTCAAGACCCAAACAATAGTGTAATTAGTAAGGCCTTTAGCTAGCTCAAATTGCTCATCTGTTAGGCTTGAACCAACATCTCTTCTAGAGAAATTCAACAATTCTAATTTAATAATCATATCGGCCTCTCTTTGTACCTTTTGGGACAATTGCTAGTATATATATGGTCGGATTAGTAGTAATATTTTTTATGTCATCATAAATTTTGGTATAGATTTAGGTATAGATGTGAGAAAATTATAAAAAGCTAAAAAAATATTATTATAATTTTTTTTTAAACGAGTTGAAAAATTCAAAGGCAATAATAAAGAAACAAAAATAATGTCATTAAATTAAGTACAAATATGAGAAATTCAAGGAAAATCAACCATTACTTCAATAAAATTTATGAAATAACTTGAAAATTTCAAATGTAATTTAATATAAAACTTTTAAGGAAATTGTAGTACTAATTGTGTGTAGGTGTGAGAAAGTGATACAAGAGAAACCATTTTCTACAATGTCAATTTTTTATAGTGAACCACTTCTACATAGTCTTCATGAATCCCATGATTATAAGAAACCCCAACAACTTGTATGACCTATATCATTTAATGATGTTAATTAAGTATGCACAACAAATTGTTTTCATGAATCCCATGATTATACAAAACCCCAACAACGTGTATGACCTATATCATTTAATGATGTTAATTAAGTATGCACAACAAATTGATAGATGATGTGTTACAATAAATGATGATATCATCATATAAACATGATAAATTATACAAAACCCCAACAACATGTATGACCTATATCATTTAATGATGTTAATTAAGTATGCACAACAAAAATTGATAGATCATTGGTTGTAATAAATAATGACATCATAGTATAAATATGATAAATTAAATGTGGAGACTCAAAGGAAAAAAACACTAACAATGTGCTTAGTCTCTTTTCTTTATTTATTAATCATTTTCTATATAAATATTACAAAAATAGCCTTAATTCCCTCTTCCTCTAAGTTTCAAAGAGGGTTGTCAAGCCAAAGAGCATTGTAGCCTCAACCATTCTTCAGTCTCTTCATTCCTCAACCATTCATTTCTTCATGGGTTCCTCTTATTCCTACATCTTACAACTTCCATGTCCAACACTTCATGAATGGTACTTTATTCCACTTCTCTTAGTTTTGTTGGAAAAATACAAAGTGGCAGTTATTAATTCCAATTTTTCTTAACCTTAATGTTTTCTTGTGAATTTAGTTAGTATTATTGTGTTCTTTATTTAGATATTTTCATCAAAAAAAAATAGTAGCAATAGAGGATAGAGAAATTAGGCTCTCAACGAGGGAAAAAAACCCCTCCAAGGGGAAAAATCAGAAAAATCTTCTCTTCTTATAGAATCTGCTTTAAATGAGACAAAAAATACCCAATCCCTAGACCAAGTCCTCCTCCAAGTACCAAGTCAACCCTTCCAGTCAAGTCTTTCCCTAATCTAGCACCAACTAGCTTCACACTGAAACTTTGACTTTCCAGCTTCAATACTACTACTTCGACCTAGAACTTGAGCCCTGTAGATGTTGTAGAAACTCTAACTCAACCCTTCAATAAGTCTTCCAAGATAAACCAAGTTAAAACAAAATATCTTGCTCTCACAGCTACTTGATACTACAACTCAGACCTACGATTTCAACCTTCTTGGAAGTTGCAAAAACCCTAATCCTTCACATGTGTGTGAGAGATTGAGCCCAAAAACAAGATTTCCTTCCTTCCTTTCTTCTTTTAGACCTTTTCTATCTTTTTATCCTTCTTCCCAGCTATAGGTAGAACTTCCTTCTTGAAATTGAACTTGTGAGTGAGTGAGACACAAATGAGGTTGAAGTGCTTGTATTTATAGCTTTTCTAAAGGGTTGAATTGCATCCTTTAGGCTTACCTGAAGCTGCCAGGTCCGAATTGTACTTTTGGAGTTTCCTGGATTTTCTAGGCTCAAAATCATTCTTTGTCCAATTACATTTTTCCCGGAAAGGTCTTATGAACCCAATGTTGACTTTCTTGACTCATGACAATAACTCATATGACCTAAAAAACCCTAGAGGCATGATGAACATGCTTTTACGTACAATACCATCAATAATGAGCATGAAACCCATGCTTTAAAATAATAACTTTTTATTTTCTTCTCTTATTTGTTACATAGAATACATATTGAAATGAGTACAACAACAATTATGAAGACTGGAACTAGTTACATTTCCAACAAGTTTAGCAAAAAAAATTCCTTATGCAACACCGTCTTATCCTCTACTAACATAATATTGTGTTCCTCATTTTTATTTTCTTCTTCCCATTTCATAGGCTCTTCTTACATTGATACATTTTATGCAAGAGTTAGCACCCAGCTACAATATCAAAGTCTCACAATGGACCATCCCATCTATATAGTCCTCATGAATCATATGATTACATAAAAACCCAACATTTATTCTCTGTGTAATTTACTAACATTAATCAACTATCCAACAATAATAAATAGGTCATTTACTCTCTGCAGATGGGGTGACTAAGGTGGAAAAATGGGGGTGGAGGTCCTCTTTCCATTTCCCCACCAACCCATGATTCAATTGGACGTGGAAACCACCCACCCCCACTAGAGAACATTCATGTAATGTATAACATGAAAACCACTATTACAAGGAAACCCATGCAAACAAACAATTTAAGAGATATTCCAAAGTATGTAATGGGTCACAGTACTGCACCCATGCATCAAATGGCTCACTAAAATCCTGTCAATCCATCCACATTCAATGATGAGCCATTAATTGATGCCTCATTGGGATTCTACATGCTACCTGATGCTTTTATTAACAAACATAGAGATGAAGCTCATTATCTTTAGGTGGATTCCATAGTTCGTTTAATGTATTTGTTGGACACCTAATCCTCTAAGGGTTGGTGTGGAAGCTGAATAGTCTAAGAAAGTCCAAGAGACCTTCGAATATGAAACCAAAGGTGATATGAATGTACTATAAATGTATATCATTTGTTAATAATAGATACACACTCATGTTTATCATTCATCTTTTGTGTTTCCCATGTATGCGTCTTAACATGGTATTAGAGTTACCGTTAGGCCTGGGCATTTTTAGAGATTGTCAGAGCTGCATTCTTTCCAGAATTTGTCTACCATTTCCCTATTTATAGAAATATACTAATGCTACTATATTGCACCTGGGCGCTCTAGCAGACTGTTTCATTTTGTGAATGTATATGCGTTGAATCTCTTTTTATTATGTGCACTAGTTCATATGTTGAATGTATATGCATTGTATTCATGTCTGTATTCAAGGTTGTTTCTCTATTTATCAGTTGCTCATGTCATGTCAGAATTCTTCTATTCTAAGCCTTGTCAAAATCTGCATTCTACAAACCATATATCTATGTAAAACACTTTTTTCTTAAATGTGTGTGATCTCTGATTTAGGTCATAAAACTAGACACCATTGTTGTAATCCATTAATCCAAAGAAATAAAACTCATACCTCACATGCACAAAGAATGGCTGGGTAAAGCAATTGGTGGAGCGATATGTAAGACTCTCATCCTGGATATATCCCTCCTCCCTTTCTTCTCCTGCACCAGTTATCTCATTTATGTCAAAATAACCAGTGCCATTTCCACGATGATAGTTAATTTCAAAAAGGCCACCTGCAGCCCTGCCTGATGTGCATATACGTGAAATAGGTTTGCAATTTGTATATACCAACTTCCATTGCCCATCGAAAACTTTTGCGGCGGCCACGTCTCTCTCTGTTCAGGGAAATGAGAAGGGGATGAGCGTGCCATGGCAGGCGAGGGAATATGTCCTCCTGAATGATATCAGGGATCAACATATCGGCCATGGAAATAGAATGGAAGTGTTCTATGGACTGTGGAGATGCAACAGCATGTTTTCATCTATGTTCCTTATTTTTGATGGACATAGAAAATATGTTGAGAAGGTCACTCGGCCCTTCGCAGCAATGGCATCAGAAGTATTGTGAAGGCACAAAACCATGACCATCTAACCATCTATCAGTGAGGAATTTTATCATCTTGCATCAGAAGAATCTACATTCTATTTCTCTGATTTCAAATCGAGTCTTCACCTTCATATTTTGTGCTCATGTTCATCGCCAAATGTCACAGAGAGTTGTAGGGTGTATAGAGATTTATCTTGTCAATGCCTTAGATCTTGAGATTCGAACATTTCTCTACAAACAATAGAATTGTCACTCAAATCCCATTGTTTGAGTGTTTTCTCTCCTTTGCACCCTAAAGGTCCAAGAAATCAAAGTTAAGCACCGACTTGAAGAAGGAGCTAGTCCACTTTGATGCACCTGTATATTGATATCACCACGACCCCAACTTGATTCATCAATGACAAGCTCTGATTCTATCTCCTCTCTAGCCTTGTGAATCTCATCAGAGGAGTCGGAACTGGGATGTCCTCCATGCGGGTGGAAACCCTGAGATGCATTTGCAGCAAAGGAAACAATAGTAGTGGCAGAGGCGGTGTCGGTGCCAACAAGTGCAGAGTCAAGACGAGGCCCGAAGGAAAGACCTTTAACTCCTCCTCCTGGCCTTAAATTGATTGGCTGATTTGCCTGCATAACTCTCTTCTTCTTCACTGAATTTGAGCGAAATAGATGTACCCCTCGCTTCACAACAAAACCACCTGCAGGGAGCCTTTGATTCAGAGCTCTCCTCAACCTTCTTGGATGAAAGAATGTGCTCTGAATGGAAGAAAAATATTTATATGTATATGTATATATATTTATATATAAATGTTGTCTAAATAATTTTTTTATAAATAGATTGCATTCAATCCAGGAGGAGAAGAATCCATGGAGCGAAGAACAAGGGCTCCAAAGGCAACCAGAGAAAGAAACAAGGAGATGAAGAAGAAGGGATGATGGGAAACGGGCTACCGGTATCTGAAAGCTTCCCATGTTTTTGCGCACGTGGGAAGTGTGCTCCATTAATGAATGGTTTGCAGAGTCATTGAATTTAGAAATATTTAAATTGTTGAATTTGGTCTTATAGATTGCAACCTAAGATATTAATTGTAAGCTGTAATGAGCTTGGCTTGGTTTTGATGCACTGAATACATTTGATTGTATTGAGAATTGTGGCAAGTTTTAGAGTGATCATTGGTTATATTGCCAAATTTGAGTGTATTTTGGCCATTGTGCAAATTTATCTTTGTGCATTTTGTCCAACGGGGTATCTTTGTTTATTGTTGCAACCATTTTAGCCATATAATTCGAGAGACTGGCCTAATTTGTTCAATGAAAATGACCAGAATTAATGCAATATTGGAGTTCTTGAAAACTTTGATACTATCTACTTCTGATGACACATTCCAAATTAGCAAAGGCTCTCTCTAAAAAATTCAAACTTGTCTACAATATGCACAAGCACAGATTGATTTTTTGCAGCTTGAATCTCAACTCCAGTAGGAACAATTATAACAGTGGAGTCATCATTCTGAACATGTTTATGTTCAGAAGATTGAAACAGATTCCCATAAAAAGCAAGAAAATAATGTTATAGTTCATTCAGATTTAGTACCCAATGAAGCAACAGTTGTACATGCAGATGCAGAAGTTCAATTTGCACTTCCCAAGACCATCATCAGACCTTGGGAAGAGCTTGTCCACAACAAGCACAAAACTGGTCTTGGATATGACAAGGACGTGTCCTTTGATGTTATAGATTACTCAATTCCCATCCAGTTTCAGAGTGCTAGATTCCTTCAGGACAGTTCACCTTCAACTGTTCCAGATTCTGCTCCTCTTCCACAACAACAATAACAGATTGTGAAATGCCAACACTGTGACCAAGTTGGCCAAATGAAAGATCATTGTTTTGATCTTCATCCATGTAAGCACTGTCATAAAACAAATCATTCTTCAAACAGATGTTTCAGAAACAAACATCCTGCAAGAACAAAGATTCATCTTGGATGGATCGCTTCTTGGAAATGGCCTTCAATAGCCAAGAAGATATTTTGCTCATACAACAAGATTTGTTCTCGAATATTGAAAAGTATTGCAGTTGAGATCTCTTCATTTTCTCAACTTGTATCTGACAGGGGGGGAAATGATAGTCATCTACAAGCTCCAAATCCACATCAAGCGAGCCTGAGCCATAACCTGCCATACCAGATTTAGTGTTGTAGCCAGAGACAAATATGCCCCAGAGCATGCCTTCAGTCAGTGATACCTCTTCAAAGAATTGGGGGCACTTCCTCTAGCATAAGACTTCAGGAATTGCATTAAGAATTCCAAAGTTGTTGGTCATCCTTAAACCATCACAGGTTGAGACCTCCCTTTCATGGTTGAAGGTTTCCCTCTTTAAAACATCAGGAGCACTTCCTCTAGCAAAAGACCTGAGCTTCATGCCAGATGCAGAAGAGTTCTGGGAACTGCACTAAGCATTCTAGTGTTGGTGGTCATCCTTAAACCAACTCCCTTATATCAACATTTTAGAGAGCACATTCAACCTAGTGTCGCCATGCATTTTTGCACGTTTTGTATTACAACTCTATTCTTGGACTCATACATAACCCTTCGGATTACGGGGGGGGGGGATGTTTGAAACCTAATCCTCTAAGGGTTGGTGTGGAAGATGAATAGTCTAAGGAAGTCCAAGAGACCTTGGAATACAAAACCAAAGGTCATATGAATGTACTATAAATGTATATCATTTGTTAATAATAGATACACACTCATGTTTATCATTCGTATTTTGTGTTTGCCATCTATGTGTCTTAACAATATTAATGTCAATTATATAAGGAAATTATTTAAAAAACATGTGTTGTATCTTCAAATAATTATATACTATTAAAGTGAAATATTGGAACATTACCACCAAAATGTGTCAGTCCTTGAGCATCATGAATTGTTCATACAAGTATTCCATGGAATTGAAATTTCCTCTACCTTATTGGTTTACAGATGTCATACATAGTGATGTTGACCCATAACTTTAGTAACTTGTTGATAAGAGGCTTGATATATACATTCATATCTTTAACTTGGTAGTTACCTAATTGTTTGAAATTACACATAATTACTACCATGATATGTATATATATAAGAAAATAAACAAATATAACACATTATGAAACACACAAGAGAAATGAAAATGTTGCATTTGAAAAATTATTGTAAAGAAATACCTATAACAATCATTGTCAACATTATGTGCTCCCTCTTTATTGAAATCTAAGGAGGAAGGTTATTTTTTATAACAAAAATTGGCCACATTGAGTAAATAGAATTGAGATCTCCAAATGGGTTAAAACCATCAACTGCCAATGAAATCCTACCATTATGAGCTTCATCTTTATAAAGTGAGCATTTTCCCTCAATTTCCCTAAATCATAACCATCTGTAGACATTTGAAGAACACCCTCTTCAATTCTCTTTCATGCATGGTAATCCATAAACTGTGCTATGCTTTTGTACATGAACAATCACTGCAAATGTGGAATTTTTGGAAAAATGGCAAAGAACCTTTTGAGGCACCTTTTTTGTTATTTGATTGGGTTCGATATCTACTGCTCTAACATTATGGGAAACTTTTTTTGATGCATTTTTCCATAATATAAAATATGATCATTAGAATATACATCTATATCTTGATACTCCGCTCCAATTTATTTCATAATGGCATATAAATCCCAGTAAGGTAAAATATTTGGTGATGGTAACATAATTTCACCTAGAAATCTATAACATAAAAAATCACTAGTTAGTGTAAGTAATATTAATCTTAAATATTTCATTCTTATTTTACACATTAATTAACACAAAGAAAGGGAAAAAATCAACCTTTATGTATAATATGTGATAAAACATATTACATACCGTAGGATATATGTCATACAAGCGTTTGAGAAACTATTAGTTAACCCTTTTAAGCTCACCAACAATCATGTAGAAGAGAGAAGATTTTGTCTTCAGCCTTCGTAAAGTGGTGTTATTTCCTTTCTAACAGAGTTTCATCAAGAATGTTATCATCATTTTCCTCATCTTGATCATTGACTAGTCGAGCAAACAAGTCTTGGATCAATTCATTTGTCCCATCATCTTGAACTATGTTATTATTGTCAACTTCTTCCATAGGATCATTAACTTGATCTTCAATATTTTCTCCATGTTCCTCAGCTTGTACAACATCATTTCTAATACTACTTGGGGTATTCGAACACTGACTAGGGGGGTAGCTTGATTTTATAAATACATAGCATCATACAAAATTAGTATGCATAAAAAATGTTATAACAATATAAAATTTTACAAATGCAATTAATATAAACACAATAAATAATGAATATATAGCTAGCCAGGGAATGATATTCATTCAATCCCCCTTCAATGTGCCCATGTTTCCCTATAATGTATTTTAGTTGTTTCTTTTAAAACTCTTACGCAATGTAAGCCCACACATTTAGAATAAGGGAAATAACATCTCACATCATCCCCTTGATTTTTTTTCCCTAGTAATTTTTTTTGACATTTTTCCCCACTAAAAAGTTATGCGATGATTATGTTATAAAATTGAGTGGTGTACTATATCTATTATATTTTGTAATGCAATTGATATATATATATATATATATATATATATATATATATATATATATATATATATATATATATATATATTTCTTTCTCGACAAAAAGACCTTATAAATTGTCACAATGTCTCTTAAGAGAAACACATTTATAAATTTACATACCATCAAATTTTGACGATAGTTGACAAAGTTAAAATTGATTAGTCAAAAAGTGACCGACTGTTCGATTAATAGATCAATGAATAGAAATGATCGGTCAAAAAGGGGATTTTTGTTTATAATGTGATAATCACCAAATATTGTCGTCCTTACTACGATACAAAGAATATCATCATAATTATGACAATGTGGAGATATCTCATTGCAATACCAAGAAACATGGGCCTAATTTAAAATTAATTAAATAAATGAGTTAATTCTTATAATTTTCGATTGTACAACCAATTTAGCCAAACTGTCATTCTATTTCATCGAACCTAGCTACATATTCTTGTATCTTGGACCAATACATGTACCTATGGAAGTTGGCCATTGTTTTCCCTACACTAAAGTTCCCTTCTATAACAGCCCTGGTGAAAAGTTCATGTAATAAAATTTAATAAAGGAAAAATAAGACCACGGTTGCCAAGGAAAATGCATTAAAAGGAAAAAAGACATTTTTGGCACATTTATTTATGAAAATAAAGGAAATTATGAGAAAAGTAAGGTGAAAGGTCATAGGTTTAATGTGAGGAGGAAATTGAAGGAAAATAATGGAAAATGAAGAAATTAGAGGTCTCATTCATAAATGGGCTTCTGAGGATCAGTGGGCAATATTTTTTCAAACCTTATGTCAGTTCAAGTTTGGAGCTCTCTCATTATCTCTCTCTCTCTCTCTCTCTCTCTCTCTCTCACTCTTGGTCACTTAGAGTCTTCTTGGGGCTCTCTAGCTTTGGAGCAAGGAAGGAAAAGCAAGCAAAGGGAATGGAAGGAAAGAAAAGATCAAGGAAGCAAAAGTAGGATCAGGCAGTGGATGAGCCTTAGTATTGTAACAAGAATGTTGCTACTTGCAAGGCGACCAACTTTAATTATCAACCTGGGGTTCGTAAAAACTTAAGAGATATTAACACTCTATGTGCAACATACAATGTGTAGGAATACTTCCAATGGAGCCACTTGCATAACTAGATGACAGATAAGATCATGTGTAGGATTGAAACATATTCTTTGACATGTACCTGAATATAAGAGACTGAATTCTTTGACTGAGATGAGATTAAGAATTGTTGAAGAAGAGTGTGTTGTTGCAACTTAATGATTTTATGGAACC
This sequence comes from Pinus tabuliformis, assembly GCA_031772625.1. NCBI lineage: Eukaryota > Viridiplantae > Streptophyta > Pinopsida > Pinales > Pinaceae > Pinus > Pinus tabuliformis. Next base: position 443,242,412 of record CM062808.1, on the reverse strand, counting down.
ATATTTCATTATAGTCGTGAGGCCCCTGGTCCACTTGCTAATTTGGATCATCTTGGATGTCTTCTTCTTCCATGAAATTCATATTTTCTTCTTTTTGCTGATTATTCTCTTGAACATATAGAGGATCTAATGGTGAACTTGATGTAACTCCCTTAATCTCTGATTGTAATGTCTTCTCTCCATCAAGTTCAGCTCCTAATCCTTTGGTCTCCTCATTTGAATCTTCTTCTTCTGGATGTTGTCCTTCAATCACATCAATAGAATCACTTTTTTGCAATACCTTTCTTGATCTAATATTAATACCATTTAGAAGGGGTATAACTACAATGGATTTTAGACCAGATGAGGCGCTCTGCAACTCGATTTAGGGTTTCAGCAAATACCTGCTACGGCAGGCCCTCCTGACAGCGATCGTCTTCTGCAGAACACGGAAGATTCTTAGGTTCCAATCCGTGGGTTTTGGCTGACGGAAAACATGAACCCCCCTCAAGGGGAAGGAGGGGCGCCTCCTCCAACAAACGACAACCAGAAGAGCCGGATCGAGGACTCAAACAGTGAAAACGGGCACAATGACAGAAACGCTGCTAGCAGCCAGCAGGAAAATACTGAGCAATCACAGAAAGACAAGCCTAAAGTCAGTTCTTCCACATGCAAGCTAGTCGCCATGCATAGGCCAAAAGTAGAGTTACCCAGCCATCGCATCAATGCCAGAATACAGTATATGAGAGATCATGCCCTCATTGGCAAATTCATTGGAATATGGCCAAATGAGAAAGCATTAAGAACCTGGATTAATGTCAAATGGCATCCAAAAGGACACATAACTTTGCATCTAGGGCCTAAAGGGTTTTTTACTGCAGTCTTCAACTGCCTGGAAGACAGAAACAGAGTTTTAGACGGAGGGCCTTACTTCTTTAACTCTGCGGGACTGTTTCTCAAAGGATGGATCGAACGTTTTAATCCAGATAAGGAAGACTTAAGCTGCGCGCCGGTGTGGATCAGGCTGTATTCTCTGCCATTGGAATACTGGGAAGAGGAATCCCTCAAGGCGATTGGTAATGTTCTGGGCGAGTTCGTCAAGGTAGCAGAGGAAACAAAGTCGTACAGATACACCTCATTTGCCCGGATCTGTGTCTACATGGACCTCAAACAAGCTCTGCCTGATACGGTAAGTCTTTTTCATGAAGATGTTGAATGGATACAGTTGATTGATTATGAGCATGTACCCTTTAGGTGCAGGAAATGTCATGATTTAGGACACCTCTATAGAGACTGTCCGTTGAATAGTAAGCCCTCATTTCAAATGGATTCGGAAAATCCAACGCCGGATGGTTTCACTAAAGTGCTGAATCGCAGAAGAGGAAATAAAAAAACAACAGCCTCTACAAAGATTACTCCGGCTGACCCATCAAAACCCTCGACAAGCAATAGCTTTGCAGCCTTAGCCAATGAAGACATGCAGGATCCAGATAACACACCCTCCAATGAAAAAGAAACCAGTCAGGAAAAGATTAAAGAATCTCACTCGAAGACGGGGGAAAAGGTAGCAGAAAAATTGGATAATCATCTTAAAACTACTTCAAAAACCTGGAGCTTCCTTGGAATGGATATAGATGGTACCAATCCCAATATAGAAGACGAGAAGGAAAGCGATGGAAACTTTCAAGAACCTCAGATCATGGAGGAGGACACGGAATCTATAGATATTGGCGAGCTGGATATTCTAGGCCTAGAACAAGCCTGTAAAACGGGAAACTTCGACAAAATACCTGATCGACAAGTGGATAATCTAGTGGAAGTCCTCAATAGAGCCCAAAAAAAATACTCATTAGGGGTTCAAATTGGCAGCCAATGGGATGGGAAATTCATCACCAAAGACAGTAAAAAACGGGGAAGGAAAACCACTCTGGAAAGAACCATCAAGATAGGAGAAGTGTTGGTAGAATCAGGCCGATATGCCAAGTTAACCAAGTACTTCAATGCCAACCCCAAACCTTCTCAATGAAGTTGATCTCATGGAATATTAGGGGGCTCAATAGCCCAAGAAAAGGAAGATTACTAAAAAACATGCTCATGGAGGAAAAACCTACCATTCTCTTTCTGCAAGAAACAAAATGTAACTCGACAGTCTTGGAAAAAATAGCAGCAAAGGCCTGGCCAGGAGGGTTAGTAACAGCTGTTGATGCTCAGGGTGCGTCAGGAGGACTTGCAGTGCTCTGGGATGTGCGAGTGATTCAACTGGACAACATACATGCAAATAAAAATTTCATTCAAGCTATATTTCACATAATTGGCACCAATATCTACGACCATATGACAAATGTGTATTTCCCTCAGGAAACCCTGCACAAAGTTGAAATTCTGGACACCTTGACGCAGCTGAACACAGAGAGGATGCACCCGTTATGGATATCCGGAGCTGACTTTAATATGATAGCAACAATGGAGGAAAAAAAGGGAGGCAGATGCAGAATCAATAGAGATGGATCCATATTAAAAGACTTCATTCATAACAACTGGCTGATTGATCTCCCTTCAAATAACGGCCTATTCACTTGGAACAACAAGAGGGCAGAACCAATGCAAATAGCCTCTCGTCTTGATAGATTTCTGATATCAGATAATGCAACTCACTTAGGAGGAGAATTCATTGCCTCTATCCTTCCTGTCTCAGGCTCTGATCATTGGCCAATAGCCCTCCATTGGAATCGATCTGGCTGCAGTATTAGGCGCCCCTTCCGGTTTGAGGCTTTTTGGTTATCTCATCCTGAATTTAATGAATTTGTCAGAGCATCTTGGCTAAAGTTCAATCCTACGGATGGCACCAAAATGTCTATATTCCAACGGAAGCTGAAATATCTCAAAGGGGAAATTAAACGCTGGAACCAATCCATTTTTGGCAACATATTTAAAGCTCAGGAAACCCTCAATCAAGAAATGAAAATCATTCAGCAAAGGATCATCACAGAAGGACGCTCTGAAGAGCTAGCCAAGAAAGAGCAGTACATAGAAAATCAAATCCTTGAAAGAGCTTTACAGGAGGAAACTCTCTGGAGGCAAAAATCAAGAGTTAGGTGGCTGAAGGATGGTGAAAAGAATACGAAATTCTTTCACAAAACTACGGTGCAAAGAAGAATGAACAATCAAATTTCCCATATCAAAAATGAACAAGGAAGTAAAATTGAAACCCATGAAGGCATTGAACAGGAATTCCTCAATTACTTCAAAAAGGTGAATCAAGAACCTAACATAGATCGAACAGAGGCCATTGATAAAGTCATCAGACATATTCCCAAATTAATCACTGAGGATCATAATCTTCTCCTTCTCAAGCCCACAAGCCTTCAAGAGGTTGAGACTGTTGTGCATCAGCTAAAAGCAGGGAAAGCGCCGGGACCAGATGGATTCACCTCAAACTTTTTTCACCATTTCTGGGATTTAATAAAATGGGAAGTCTGGCAGGTCGTGGAAGAATCACGTACTTTGAGATGGATGTATCCAGGTCTGAATGCAACATTTATTGCATTAATCCCCAAAGCAGAGGAATCCAATACTCCGGACAAATACAGACCGATTGCTCTATGCAACATCATATACAAAATTGTCTCCAAGGTTATAGCTTCCAGATTGAAGCCTTTGCTTCCCCTTATCATCTCTCCAGAACAATCTGGATATGTAGAAGGACGACAGATCACGGATGGAATTATTTTAACTCATGAAATAATCCACTCCCTCAAGCATTCAAAAAAACCAGGTATGTTACTCAAAATTGACTTATCTAAGGCTTTTGATAGTCTAAGTTGGACTTATATTCAAAAAATCCTTAATGCCTTTGGTTTTGCCCCTTCCTGGGTTAGATGGGTCAGTAATCTTTTATCCTCCTCGTTCTTCTCTATTCTCATCAATGGCATCCCGTCACCCACATTCCGTCCCTCTAGGGGTATCAGACAGGGAGACCCGCTCTCGCCTTTTCTGTTTGTCATCTTAGCTGAAGGACTAGGACGCAACATCAAATCGGCTCTCCTCTCTCAAAGCCTCAAAGGTCTCTCTTTTCACCATGCTCCCTCCTATTCTCACCAGCAATTCGTGGATGATAATATGCTTTTTGGTCATCCTTCTGTTCAAGAAGCTCGTACCTTCAAATCCATTCTTTCAAACTTCTCTGATGCTTCAGGAGCCCTCATTAACAAAGTCAAGTCTCAGATATTCTTCTTTAATACCCCTCCTCTCACCCAAAGAGCCATTGCCCGCATTCTAGGCTTCACCATTGCATCCCTTCCTTCTAAGTATCTGGGCGCTCCCTTAATTGCCTCTGCTCTCAAGCATTCCTCATGGAAAGACCTTTTAGAAAAGCTTGAAGCTAGACTGTTCCTATGGACCCACAGAGCTCTTAATATGGCCAGCAGGTTGGTGCTCATTAAAGCTGTTCTTCATTCCATGCCTCTTTACCTTTTTTCTATTCTAGCTGCACCTAAGTGGGTTCTTAAAGAAATAAAGCAGCTTCAGCGCAACTTCTTATGGGGTAATTCAGGTCCAAATCGAAAGTGGGCTCTGGTCAAATGGGAGAATGTCTGTATCCCAAAGAAAGCTGGAGGTATTGGGCTAAGAGACCCAGAACACAGCAATATGGTAATGGGTGCCAAAATTTGGTGGAGATGGCTCTCAAATCCCAGCACTCCTTGGGCCTCCCTATGGACAGTGAAATATGCGAGAAATACACCCATAGAGGATAGAATCAGAATGTCAGAAGTAAGTAAAGGTTCAGTCATCTGGAACTCAGCCATTCAACACCGAAATCTAATACAAAAGCATAGCTTCTGGGATGTGAAGGATGGCAACACAGCACGTTTTTGGGAAGACTCATGGCAGCAGCTTCCAAATCTCAGAGACACTCTCTCCAACCTTCCAGAACAAGATATAAATCAGTACGATAAGGTGAGTCAATTTTGGGACTCACTCTCCACACAAGAATACAGAAAGTGGAAAGAAGCTAGTCAAATAATACCGCACAACACGGAGCAAATTCAACTCTCTCTTTCCTCAGAACTTCAAAAACGAAAAATCCTATTATCGGCAGGAATGGATATTCTCAGGTGGGGATACGAGGAGAAGGGCACTTTCACCACCAGAGAAGCATACAAAGTCATTATCAAAGACAGGATAATCAGAGATAATTTATGGGATAAGATTTGGAATTCATCTATCTGGCCGAAGGTGTCTACTTTTCTGTGGCTTCTGTCTCATAACAAGATTCTCACATGGGACAACCTCAGGAAAAGGAATTTCTCTAGGCCCTCCATATGTCCTAACTACAAACAGGAAGAGGAATCAGCATTACATCTAATGCAAACCTGTCAGCTAGGAAGGAAATTGTGGGAAAAGGTTACATTCCGCTGTCAAAAGGAAGGCAGAGTGCATGGGGACATTAAAGGCACTCTTCGCACTTGGAGCCAAGAGCCATATCAAAGCAAACTCTTAAACACACTGTGGCAGCTTATTCTTGGTTTACTAATGTGGAATATATGGAAAGAGAGAAACAGAAGAATCTTCAAAGATCAATCACTGTCTATTGAGCAGATATGGACTGGATTACACCAAAATATTAAAGAAACCCTGTCTATTAAAGCCTGGTCCCAAGAAGATTTCCCATCAATCCCGCAAGAACAAACTATCTGGGACAACTGGAAGATTCACTTAGATCATCCGCTCTCTTCTAATAACAATTCCACAAGGTATCATAATCCTCCAGCAAGTTGGACTCCACCGCCAATAAACGTGTTTCAACTTAACTTTGACGGAGCTTCGAGGGGTAATCCTGGGAAAGCAGGATTTGGCGGAGCCTTCAGAAATCATCAGGGCACTCCCCTTCTAACATTTTTTGGCTCAAAAGGCTGGAACACCAACAATGCAGCGGAATTGGAAGGATTATGGAGAGGGCTTAATCTTGCGCAAGACAGAGGTTTCTTTCCTCTAATTGTTGAAGGGGACTCACAAATTATCATCGATATGGCCTCAAAACTTATGCAAGGATCCCCCATTCATAAAGTCAGCAGCAGCTGGAGAATGGCTCCAAGACTTGAGCTTCTAAACCAATGGCTTTCTCATCACCAAGCAATCTCCTTCAAACACATCAGACGGGAAGGGAACAAGTTGGCGGACTTTCTTGCTAATTTAGGAGTGGACACCGAAATGGATTTCTTCGAAGGCCCTCTCTCCAGCATAGCCTCAGAGAACCAACTCTCCGACTTTCATACCATTGTAAAAAATGACATGTATCCGAAGGAAGATACACCCCCGGATGCGGGTGTAATTACTGCGTGTTAAACACAATGCATGCGGAAGCGGCAGCTGTCCACACACTTGGACGGATCCAGCAGTTTACAGAATGTGAAATTAAGGCTCTGGTCACAGCATTTATGGTTCATTCGATTCGAGATCTTCAGACAAGTGATTTAATCATGGCGTGCTCTCTGATGTTTGCAGCGGACATCTGCAATCCAGTTTTTCTCTGCTCGTTATGCTTTCCGCACCCCTGCGCGGCTCAGGGTGTATGGAAGCCCCTCTGGTTTCTTAACCTGGTTTATTCTGCCTGTGTCTGGTCTATTGATTTGGTTTATTCCGCCTGTGTCTGGTCTACTCACTGGGTTTATTCTGCCTGTGCCTGGTTTCTTAACCTGGTCTATTCCACCTGTGGCGAGTCTAGTAATTTGGTTTATCACGCAGGTGTCTGGTCCATTAACTGGGTTCATTCCGCCTGTGTCTGGTCGCCTTCCCCCCAGCTTCGGTCTTCCTATTTACCCAAGCTGCCTGCGCACCCTGCAATGGCTCGTCGACGCGGCGTCCCTCGGCGTGGAAGCAATTCTGGTTCTCGTGGAGTTTCTCGGGGTCTTGGTGGCTCTGCCCCTCAAAGCATCACTACTTTAGCCTCTGCCTCTCCATCCTCTCCGCCCTCTGATCATTCTCGGCCCTCTCTGAATAGTTCCTTTCAAACTACCAGGTTCAAGTTCAGAAGTAGGCTCAATAAGCCTCTAATCTCAGCCATTATCACTGTTATCTTCTCGGAGGAGGAAGATGAGCTTATGAGCTTGGATGACACCTCCAGGGCTCAGTCTCAGTCTTAGGATATGAACAACTTTCAGGGTGACATGGCTGGAGTAGTCCTCAATGACACTTCCATGCAGCACGAGGATGGCCTTCAGGAAGACCCTCAACCCCAGCCAGCTTCACCTCAAGAGCAAATTCTTGCTTGTGAACCAGCGCGCCTTTCCAGAAGCGTTCTGAATCTTGTTATTCCTCTAGAAGGTAGTATGATGGGAGCTGAAGACAATGAAATGGTGACCTGGATTGGCTCCCCCAACCAGGCAAACGTGGACGCGACAGGCTCTCCTCTGCAAGTTTAAAGACTTCTGGCTCAAATGCCATGACAACAATCCCTCTTCTGATTTCTGGTACTCGTGTTATGTTTCCATGGTGCATGTCTCCGTCTTCTTTTGATATCAGCATGAAATACTATAGTCTTCAGGTCAAAAGTTTGGTTTTGGATCTTTTTGTAATAGCAGTTTTAAAGGATAGTATTTTTGTAAGTGATCAGCTACCTCTGAAGCATAGATCACCTATAGGACAGTCTAGTTTTTTGTCTCTCAAGCTCACTACAATTCTCGCTTCTAAAACTCTCAATTCTGTAAAAGGAATGAAGCTTGCTATCTGCAAAAGTCTTTTTGGCGATGGGCAGGCTACGGCCCCCTCAGAGGTTTAATCCTCTCTGTAAATATTTTTATCTTTTTAATAGAATAGTCTTTATCCAGAAAAAAAAATATTAATACCATTTAGATCAAGAGGATATGTTTGGAAGTGTTGTGCCTCAAAATTGTAAGTGGGCTGAGCTACCTCCTTGTGTGGGTTTGGAAATGGTAGTATAGGGAGTTGAGTGGGAGTGGATCTTTGAGATGGATGTGGTTGAGGTTGCAGTTGTGGTGGAGGTGGATGATAGGGATAACATGTAGTTGGATATGGAGGGTATTGAGGATATTGTGGATTTCTCTGATAAGGTTCTTGCCAACTTAGTTGCCAAGATTGGCTTTGGGGTTGATATGGCCAAAGATTCCAAGGAAAGGGTGTGTTCCAATTACTTTGAGATGGATGTGCATAACCTTTAAATTGTGAGTTAGTCTCTTTCATCATACGAGGTTGACTAGGCTTCCATGGTCCTCTTGGAGCTACAAAACATAGTTTCTTTGGTGATTGACTTGCTCCATTGTCCTCTTGGTAAACTTCCTTCAACCTTGGTAATGATGGGAAATATTTAATAGAATGTGATTCTACATGGACAACAAAAATATCAACATCTTCTTTTTCCTCATCTTTCATTCTTAACATTTCTACTTGTTCGCTAAGATTGCTAATATTCCTGTTTTAAAGTCATCAAATAAATTTCCAAGTTTAGCTTGACTTACTGATCTTGATGCTGATTTACTTACTCTTTGCCTTCCTCTTGATATGTGTTTGCATGTTTCACAGACTTCTTCAAATGATAATTGGTATACATCATCTCTACTCATGAGATCAAGAATATCAATCCAATCATTACTAATTGTTCTAAGTATGAGGGTTTTTAGTGTGCCATATCCTAAATGATGTAATTTTTCCCTCTTAACATTATACATGAATCTCTCTATTAGATCCTCAAGGTGATCATTTTCTTTTTGATTCATTCTAAAGATTTCTTCCTTAAGATCAAGATCTTTATATTTTTCTAGAATTTTTTTTTTTTCATATCATTCCATGATCTTATTGAATTAGTCCCTAAACTCATGAACCATTTAAGAGATCTATCTTTCAATGTTTCTAGAAACAATCTCAATTTTTGAGTGTTTAATATGTAACCATAAGATCTACAAACAATTTCAAGTTTAAAGAGAGAGTTTTCCAGATCCTCTAACCTCATACCATGGAATTTTGGAAGAAAAGATGGAGGGATGTTCTTCATGTGCACACTAACATTAGTATCTTGAATGGCAAATCCAAGAGGATCTTCCTCATTGTCATCATCTCCATCCATTTCTCTTACCTCCTCTATCACCTCTTCTTCTTCTATGTGCAAAAATGAATGGTGATGTGGCTCTTACTGCACCACGTGATCAAATGGGGGGGTGGGGGGGCAGGGGTTTGGTGTTGGAGATTATTTTTTGAATAAGAATGCTAATGCAATGCAATTTTCTATCCTTGAAATGAAATATGCCTAATGCAATTTTTTGTTTTTGTAGAAATTAAAAGGAAATGAATCAACAAGGGAAGAAAACAATGCATACTTTTACACCTCCTCGAAAACAATGCCAAAAAGTGATGAGCCTCAGTATTGTAATAGGAATGTTGAAAGTCCAAAGGCTACCACCTTTAATTATCAACCTAGGGTTCATACAAACTTAAGAGGCATCAACACTATATGTGCAACATATAATGCATCCTTATTTCATTGTCATGACGTAATGGAGTGAATGTAATGAAATCAAATCCTAAATTAACTGCAGTAATGGAAATGCTCGAAATGGAAACCTTAACCTATTCCATGAAAGAAAAATTATTCTAATTGCATAAATTAAAGACAATGAGCTAAATATAAATCATTGCATTTCAAATATTTTAGATCGATTTTTAGAGTTCATTGGATGTGACAATCAAGAAAATCATTATTGTATTATCCAATTCATAAATCTGTCCATTAACCCAAATTGTTGAGATGTTTTTCAAGGGTAAAAAGGCAAGTCCTAAGTCGTATTTAGTCTTTCATAATCATGGATTTAGAGCCTAGGGGTTATGATTCAACCCTAAGGGACAAAAAACAATATTTTTTGAGAAAATTTGGGCAAGTATATACATGCTGGAAGAGTGGTACAGGAAGTTACGGGATTTGCTACAGGAAGATATAATTGATCGAATGAAAAAGTAAGCCAAATCCAAATTGGATGGGACAATTTTTTTATATTGAATAGCATATCTTAGGTATCCCTTCCAAGTGGAATCACTAAAAAATACTGCTACTAAAAAATGCTAAAAAATAACAGAAAATTACTAGTCTAAAATCTGAAGATTCGAAAACTAGTGAGCTAGTTAATCTATCAAATTCCTAACCTAATCAAGTGAAAATGAAATGGGGTAATTTTTTATTAACTTGAATATTTTTATGATCTAATTCAAATGGAATCAACTCAATTGAATCTCATTAGCATGCTCTAAAAAATAGCAGAAAATTACTACTATTTTCCACAAGGGACTTCCAAAAACTTAGATTTTGGAATAAACAAACTAATCCAAGTAGCTCAATGATTAATATGACCTTCCAAAGTTGTTCCAAATATGAAATGATACACGTGATCCTAAAAAAGAACTTAATTCAACCATTTAACCCAATCCTACAACAAGAAACAATTAATATTAAATGCACAAATAGGAAAAAGCAAGAACAAGAGATGCATGTGAATAAAAAGCGAAAAGAAGAGAAGTAAATTATACAAAAGGGCTCTGAGGATTGTCAGATGTCCAAGCCTAAGGAAAATCAGAGTCATATGAAGGATACCAAAATTTAGAACGTGAAAATGGTACCAATCTTCATTATTTCCATCAATACAATTACATCCTAGCAACAAATGAAAGTGGAGTTGCAAAAATACAAGTGTTCTCCATAAGAAGACTAAGAAAAACCAACCCCTAGAGGAAAAATTGAATTGGTACTTATAAAAAATGTTTAGGAAGAGTTCCCCATGAAAGGAGGAATATTTCCCCTCCAAAATCCCTCAAATAATGGATCTGGTTCCCAACACTAGGAATATGCATTAAATGATAAGGAACACATTCCTAGATTTTCTCAATCATTGGAGCTCCAAAATTTGTGTAATAATTTTAGAATATATTGTTTATTTATTATCCAATATTGATCCTCCTGTGGTAGGCAGCAAGTCCCTAAATCATCTCCTCCTCTAAATCTTCATAATCTTCCCAATGTTCTCACAAAATTCTACAAAAATAAATAATGTTAGGCACAAATATGCAATTATCCATAAACCTTCCTAATGAACATATTAAAGTTAAAAACACATTGTATAATGCAAAAAGAGAGGTTTAATGTGCTGAAGAATGGCCAAATGGGCCTTAATTTATGTCTAATTTAGAGGCTCATCAGTAGCTTCAATAGGAATATTTGCAGCTAACCTTTTCCATGTGTGTTTTTCTAGCTCGTTTGGACATGCATGGCTTTGCATGTTGGTGTATGGTTCTCTTGCTATCTATGGTATGGTTTTTCTAGGTTATGATAGTGGCTTTTAGCCTAGACTTGCCTTTTTCGAGATTATATGGTGTTGGGATGTCTAATTCAGTTTTTGAGCTTTGGTTTGTCGGATGGATTTCAGAATCCAAGGTGGGTGTGGTCTCAAATTTCGTTCGCAAAGGCCTAGGAATCCCTTGACCAGTTTTGGTGGGATACATGGTAAAGCCTGAGGGATAAGTCTCGATTTAGGACCTACTGATATGGGTTTGGATTGCGGTAAATACTGAAAGATTGGTCTTGGTTTAGGGCATAGTGATCCAAGATTAGATTGCCATAAAGCTGGAGAGACAAGGAGACGAAAAAGTCCCCAAGGATAGTGATGGATTTCGGATGGAATTTCAAGTTTGGTTCGGTTGTGATCAGAGGACTGATTTTGGTGTGATCACGATTTGATGAGGGTGGAGGTGGTTTAACCTCTAGATTCCCTTGGTTTTTATTGGATTGGTTGTTCTATGAGATCCCACATTCATGCTTAGAATATGGCACAAGGGTGATAGGATGAAAGAGAGTTTTGGTTAAGCCATGTCTACGGTTGGGTGGTACGTGGAAGTCTTGAACCTGGTCGGATTTTCCTATGATTAATAAAAGATAAGTTCTCTTACTTTTGCACTTGTTCATATGTGGATTTAATGGTTTTCATATCTCTAATATTTATATGGTTTTATGCTAGTTATAACCATGGTTATATGACTGGTTCATGTCATTTTTATTTCATGTATTTACTTGTAATTACTAAATTGATGGATGCAAGACCTAATTGATGTTGTAACAGTTCAATGGAGAAGGTGGTGATCCTTCTGGTTATATTTCATAAGTGCTTCCAGTCATTCATACTCGTCTTGTATCATAGAACTGTAGGTTGCATTGATTCCAAGTGTTTGACAGAATGTTAGTGCCGATTGGGGATGTTGAGGCCTAATCCTAAGGTTGATTTTGATTTATTAGTACCGTCCTCATGACTTTGATGGATTATGGATGTTATAACAAGTTTTGGGCAAAGGTCGGGATTATGGGCTAGAAAAGTGGCTCAAATCTTGAGGACGCTAGAACAAGTTTGCTGAAAAGAGTCCATGGATTTTGGAACATAGGTTTGTGAGAGAAAATTTTGGTTCTCGGTGATGTCATACCTATAGCATGAGAATGAACTGGGGTTAAAAGGCTTAAAACATCAGTGGGAATTAGGCACAGGATGCTTGAGTGGCTGACATGTCTCCTGTGGATGTTGTTGTTGATGTGGATGGGTTTGGTTGATGTGTTCCATCGATTCCATTTCCTTAAGGTCATCAAGGAGGTTGAATACTTTATAGTGGCCTCTCTTGTCACATGTTTACCCCATATGGATGGTTGCTTGGATAAACCTTGGAGGAGGGGTGTTACATATTGGTATCAGAGCGTGGATGTGCTCTCCTTGGGTGAAGGTGCTTGGTCATGAATGCATGTTAGATGCATGTGTGTCTCTTACACTTGCATTCCATGTGCTTGTTGCATTGCATAATGATTGATCATGATTGTAGTAAGGTTTTCATGAGGAACTTGATGTTTATTTTGTGGAATGCATGGTTAGAAGTATATGACTAGTTACATGATTATATGCAACTTGATTACATCCTTGTATGTTAGGTTGCATTCTTGATTGTTTGATTACATGTATTTGTCTTGTAGGTTGGTTAAAATAATCAATCTCTTATGCTCAACTACATGCATTCATGCGTATGTGTAGTTGATTAGGAATTTCTTATGCATGTTAATAGTTCCATGTGGCAATGTGTACATTGGAGTAATGGTTGTTGTCATACATGAGGTCATAGCATGCATTGTTGATATGACCTTGCATTCATAAATGGACCCTAATTAGAGTGATGCTTATGCATTGATGCACTTATTTAATAGATGTCTATATGTTATTATGTTTATGTTATAAATGTATCGCATTGATTTGATGATTTTATAGAAAAGGTATCCTCCTCGAATTATGCTAAGGTACGTTGGTTTATTGTGATTTAGTTTTGCTGAATAATATGCCTTGCAAGAAAGAGATCAAATGGATAGCAAGGTGGTAGACTACATAAAATCTCCCTATGAATCATATGGGTAGCACGGTGTGGGGCACTCTTCTAACTTGGTAGACACATTGTAAAACCTGAAGGAAGAAATAAGGAGTTGCAAAACAAACAATGAAAAAATAATGCAGACACAAGAGAAAGAAGTAAAGGTTAATGCAATACTTCTTTAGAGTTTATCAGAATTGCAGCAACAAGGGCCACTTTAGATTAGCCATGGATAGGAGGACAAAACTAATGGGGCATATGGTAGTAGGTCTCTTGGTAGACGCAAGTCAGATAGATCTAAAACGGTGAGAGATGGTAGGTTGTTGGACACTTTGGATAGGAGAGGTGATAGACACGGGTATTATTCAGTTTTGGTTCTGACAGACATCATGATTACCATCATTATCATCCTTCCCAGAGGAGTGATAGGGGATACTTTCTAGATGAGTTTAAGAAATCAAATCCACCTACCTTTGATGGAGAGATGAAGAAATCCTAGGATGTAGAGGCACGGTTTCTTGGTATAAAGAAATTATTCCAATTGCATGATTATTCAGAAAACATGAAAGAAAAGATCGCCACTTTTAGTCTCAAAGGTAAAGTGATATTTGGTGGGAAGACGTGAAGAATTTCAAAGGTATACATGAGGAGGATTTGACTTGGCATGCCTTTGAGAGGTTCTTCAAGAAGAAGTACTTGTCAGAGAGGTACTATGATGATAGAGCTAAGGCGTTTTATGAGTTGCAGATGGGTTCTATGACATATGAGGAGTATTTTAGCAGATTTTTGGAGTTGTTGAGATATGTGCCTTACCTCAAGGAGGAGAAGGCCAAGGTTTAGAGATTCATCAGTGGACTTCCAGTAGTGTACAGAGACGGGATTGATTTTGATGAGCCTAGATTGTCGGAGGAGGCCATCTGAAACTTGAAACACTTTTATGAGGAGTCGAAGTGCAAATTTGAGCCTAAACATGACTTGAAAAGAAATGACAAAGCTAAAGGAAAATGGCCACCAAAGAGAGGAAGGCCGCAAGGTGCAAGTGAGAAAGAAAATGTAGTTCCTTACAAGAGGTTCAATACAACTGAGAAGGGACATCGAGAGCAGTAGGCTAGAGGTGGTGGTAGGGAACCATTGCAGTGTTGGATATGTGGTAAGGATCATCATAAGAGGGATTTTCCGCAGTATCAGAGTGGTGGTAGACCCCAGATCTATAGTGCTTGGGAGGCACATACAGTTGGTGATGTTGGTCATTGAATTCCTCAGATCTATGCAGTTATGGACAACAGATAGGCAGATCATCAAGCATCGATCATTGAGATGGACGGTAAGCTTTGTGGTCAAGTTGTTTCTATTTTAATTGTTCCTGGATCTAACTATAGTTATCCTAACCTGGTGGATAAGCATGGTTTGAGAAAAGAAGTGCATGAAAAATCTTGGTTGTTATAGTTGGCTATAGGTACAAAGAAGTGAGTTCACCATTGGGTAAGAGTTTGCACATTTGAGTTAAATGGTATGCCTATAGCAACACATTTGAATGTATTTCCACTAGGATCGTATAGTATGTGTTAGGATTCCAAGAAACTCTCCTTTGGTTGTAGCTCGGAGATGCCTGGTAACATATAAATTCAACTATTATTGTAGGTTTAATGGAAGGAATGATGGTTTGGTTCAAGCCAGATAACCACTTCTACATTGTTTCACTCTAGACATGCGTGAACACCCTCAGACTACAAGGCTTTAGACTACCAAATGCTCACAGTTTAGATATTGTGTGAATATGGAGAATACTAACCACACCAGCAGATGCACAAGACCATGTGATGGCCAGTTGCAACTAGTAAAGAAACTTGTAAATCTAATCTACTAATGCAAGGACAGGATGATAGCTCTCCTGCATTACATAGAAATAAACCTGGGAAACCTATTCAATGATACATACAAGATTCTAACACAGAGATAAGATGACAGTTATCTAGTGCTAAACATCAAGAGATCAAGAACGCAACATATCAGGCACAAGCTTGGAGTAGAAGAGAATGGAAAGTGAGTAGTTAACAACAAAAGAAGCTTGTATTAGTTAAAAATGAAGACGAGATGTTGCAAGTGACAAAGTATCTACAGTCTCCAGAAGTTGAACCTTACATCAAATGCCAACCTTGATTACATCTTGTTTCTGGGTATTTATATATTTACATTACAAGGGCACTTGGCCATTTAGGTATGGAGGGGTCATAATTGACCACCAAGTGCATTTAACCACCTGATGGAGTCTCTGAACAAGGTGGCTTGCTTCAGTGGGTGAATATGATCTATTCAGGTGTTGTGCTGTCCTCTTAGGCAGTTGGAGTGCTCGTACCAGTGGAGTCCATGACTGATAAATTTAGTTACAGGGTCGTGCTTGTCCTTTTCTCCCCTGGCCATGATTTTTGTTAAATATGGTGGTTGGGAGTCTGACTGTGATTGATGCTAGAAAACTGGTTATCTCCTTCTTCGGGAAAACAGAATGGTTAGAGGATGTGGAATGCATGGGCGAGTGGACGATTTGGATGAGCGGGAAGAATGGCCATCGGATCAAGGAAATGGATGGTGGAGATGGCTCGACGGAGGCTATCAGTTGTGGTGAGAGCAGGGTAAGTTGGGGTCGTTCGATCTTCAGCGGACAGATCAGACGGTCATCAGGCTATGGAGCTGCGCGGTCGTTTAATGGGCATGAGTACTTTGGTTGGGCAGTAATGGTATTCATTGCACCAATTTTAGGCGTTAAGCGGTAAAATCCCAGAGTCGTGTGATTCCATTCAGTGATTGACACATAGTAGCGGATGAGAGAGAAAAACCACTCTCATCGCATGTTATCATTCGATCACATTGTCGGCGCGATGAAAGCAAAGACCGTCGGATCCTTTCAGAGATGATCGGATGGTGAGGAGTGATCGAGCGGGTTACTTTATCGAGCTCGATGAGAGCCGTTGGATTGGCGGGGACTAATCAATGGCGGGGATTTAGCGAGGAGTTTATGAGTGTGTGAGGTCATATTGGTGAGGTTCTATCATGGGTTTGTGGTTTTACACTCGGGGCTAAGGCCAAAAGGGGCTTTGTCGAGTTTCAGAAGGCTTATTCGGGGAATGAGGAGGGTTTAGAGAAGAGCAGGGTGGAGGAAAAAGGGAAAAATGACCGATGTGAGCTTCCCTTTGAACATAGCCAATCAAACCATGATCCTTTCTGACCTTAGAGAATCAGCATTGCACAACAAAGCTAACACTGGCTCCTTCTGGGGATGAAATCCTCCCTATGAGGTTTCAAGAACCGTAGACCACTACCTTTCATACAAAAACAAGATCAGCAAAAATTCCTAGTGTTCCATTGGGCATGGAGTCTAGTCAAGCCTATACTAAAATCTACAAAAGAACATAGTTACAATGCTCAGGCCTAAAGGCCCTAAACAACATAATTCTTCAAAAATTTCCCATTTACTAGGCCATCAAAAACTGTTTCTTCTTCCATACTTTGCACCATGAAAGTGTTGTTCCCCTGGATCTGAGCAATGAGAAAAGGTCCAGTCCACAGAGCATCAAACTTCCCATGATTGCCTTTATTTTCCTTCAGTGCATCCCACTTAAGCACCAAGTCTCCAACTTGAAAATTGTCCATCTTTGCCTTTCTGTGAAAGACTTCCTTGATTCTCTTTTGATGTGCTACATAATTTTCAAGTAATTGATCCCTGATCTGATGTACTTCAGCCAAGTCACAAATCCTCTTTTCCATGTCATTTTCCTCATTCTGTTCTTCCTGTAAGAACTTGGCCATAGGGAGGGTCAACTGGATTGGGAACATAGCCTCAGTGCCATATACCAGCTTGAACGGGGAATTCCCTGTAGATTTCTTGGTGGTCACCCTGTCAGCCCATAATGCAAACTTCAGTTTGGAATTCCAGTTCCTTTTGTTGTCTTCCAGCAGCTTTTTGATTATCCTTATCAGGATTTTGTTGGATGATTCTGCTAGACCATTGCCTTGAGGGTAATATAAGGTGGAATGCATTAGCTTAATGCCCATTGAGTCACACATGTCCACCAACTCTTTTGCCCTGAAGGCTGTTACATTATCTGTAACCAACTTGTGTGGACAGCCAAACCTAGTGAAGATATTTTCTGTCAAGAACTTTATGACAACCTGGTGATCAACTTTCCTAGTAGGGATGGCCTCAATCCATTTAGTGAAGTAGTCAGTGGCTACTAGGATCCATCGATGTTGGCCACTGTAATGTGGATTAATTTCCCCTATGAAATCCAAACCCCACTGCTGAAAAGGGCCACTGGCATGTATTGGCTTCAAGGGCAAGGAATTCAGCTATTGTTTTCCTTCAAACCTCTAGCACCTGTCACAAGATTTTACAAATGAAAAGACATCAGAAAACAAAGTGGGCCAATAATACCCAGCCTTGAGGACCTTGTGGGCTATGGTTTTCCAATAGTGATGTCCTCCACATATGCTGGAATGAAACTGATGCATGACCTCCATGGATTGTTATTTGTCCAAACATCTTAAAAGCAAGCTTTCTTGAATGCAATACTTGGCTTCTTTGAGCTTAATAGTCCTAGCTTGACCTGAACTTAAGCCTAGGGAAACTTCTAGCTTCAGCAAAAATTGGGCTATTGTAGAGTACCATTCACAAGAAGCTAGATTCTCTGCCAATGACTGGTCATGTCCTGGTTCAACTGTTTCTTCCCCTGTTTGTCTGTCATCTGAGTTTGTGCTTATCAAATTCATGTCTAGCACCCTGCAATTTTCTTCATCCATCAGCTTGGCAAGGCCCTGACCTTTGACAAGCTTGGTGGGCTTTAATTCTATGTTGAATTTGATAAGCTTTGCAATCCATTTAGCCCTTCTTCCATCAACATCTGGCTGCATTAGGACATCCTTTACTGAAGCAGAGGACACATATGTAATTACCTTGGAGTGCATAATGTATATTCTGAAAGCTTCCAAGGATTTGATCAGAGCATAAGCCTACTTTTCTATAATATCATACCTTAGTTCAACATCCCTTAAGGTTTTGCTGAAAAATGCCACTAGATGCTCTGAACCCTCATCATCTTTCTGCAATAAGACTGCTGCTAGGGTGTCACCAGAAGTAAAGGAGAAGATATGGAACTCCTTGCTATAGTCTGGGCTGATCAAAGTGGGAGCTTCCATAATAGCTCTTTTGATGGCTTCAAAAGATTTTCTTGTTGTATCAGTCCATTTGACCTCTGATCCCTTTTTCAGCATGGAGGTGATGTGTTTTATCAATTCTGTAGAATTAGGAATAAACCTCCTTACAAAATTTATTTTGCCCAGAAAGGATTGGATGTCCTTTTTTGATCTTGGGACAGACAAGGCCTGTATTGCTTTTACTCTTTCTGGGTCAATTTTGACACCTGCAGCAGAAACAATGTGTCCTAAAAGCTTGCCCTCTTCTAAAGCAAACTATGACTTCTTGGGATTCACTGATATCCCAAACCTCCTGCACTTTAGAAACACTTTCTTCAAATGTTGCAAATGGTCTTGATGGCTGCTGGAGTATACTGTTATATCATCTAGGTAGACAAGGACGAACTTATCCTTCTCTCCTACAAATGCTATATCCATAGCTCTCTAAAAGGTAGCTCCAACATTCATCAGCCCAAAAGGCATCTTGGAGTACATAAAAGTGCCCCAAGGAGTGGTAAATATAGTCTTTTCTTGGTCATCTGGATGTACAACAACCTGGTTATACCTTGAAAATCCATCCAGGAAAGACATGACTTTGGCTCCTGAGACTTTTTGCATCAAATGCTCCATCTTGGGTAGAGGATAGTTGTCCTTTTTGGAACATTTGTTCAGGTTCCTAAAATCAACGCACAGTCTGATTTCTCCACTTTTCTTCCTCACCACTACCAAGTTGGCTACCCACTTGGAATACCTCAGAGGAACTATGATTTTGGCAGCCAACAACTTCTTGATTTCCTTTTCAATCAGAGGGAGGAGAAAAGGGTTTATGGGTCTCAGCTTCTGTTTGAAAGGAATGGTGTCTTTCTCTAATGGGATCTTATGCTGGATAATATTTTTGTCATAAGTTTTAAGGTCACTGTATTCCCAGGCAAAGACGTCAGCAAATTGCTTCATTAAGGTGCAGTACTCAGAAATTTGGGCGGCAGACAAATGGGTGGGTAGATTTATATACTTTGGATGATTTGGACTCCCTATGTTATGCCTATGGACTGCAGACTGATCTTCTTTTTGGGAAATCTTATGAGGCACATCATTATGGTCAAACAACTTCTCTAGAGGCACTAGCCCTTTAGGTATATGATTGCTAGGCAACTGTACAATGCTATCTTGGCCAATTTTGTTCTTTAGTTGGGGCTGGGGACATTCTTCCAAGGTTTCATTCTCTTGATCAATTTGCATTTCAGAGAATTCATCAATGACTTGCAGAAACCTATTTACTTCATCATCATCCTCAAATACTTTCCAATGCTGGACATTATCAGCCAAGGATGGTCTATATTTTATCTGGACTTCATAAACCAATTTAGGGGGCATGGGAGGCATGAATATGCTAGCAGACACAGCAAGGGAATCAACAAGCTGATTTTTGACTCTAGGGATATATGAGATACAAAAATTGTTGAAAGAATCTTTGAGTCTACATACCTCATCTCTATATGCTTTCAGACTTGGGTTCCTTGCTTGGAATGTTTTGTTCACTTGTTGAATGATGAAATCAGCATCTCCAAACACCTTTATGTCATTGATTCCTCTGTCCTTAGCAGCATTTAAGCCCAATATCAAAGCCTCATACTCTGCTATATTATTGGTGACCTAGAAAGTCAATTTAAAAGACAGATGTGTGCTTTCTTGTTTTAGAGACACCAACACCACTCCTTCTCCTACAGTTTCCCTTGAACATGCTCCATCAAAGAAAATATCCCAAACTTATGTCCCTTCCTCTTCATTGACCTGGCATACTGGTTTCTTGATCTGCACCGAGGCCCTCTTGGGATTCTGTAATTTGGAGAATACATGCTCCAAAATCAGTGTCCATAGCGTAAATGGGATGATTAGTGGGATTCTTCTCATCATTGATGATATAGGCCAGTTGGGCTTCCCTGTATAGCCTTCTTCTTTCTCCTCCAAAAACTGGGACAGTGGCATAAGATAAGTCATTTTGTAATGTCCCACCTAACCTTTTAATCCACCCTCTGGAAAGTAGCATACCAAACTTGGGGGGGCATCTGCTACCACAATATCCATCATCATGCTATTCATGGGAAGCTGAGTTAGGGTGATAGCTAAATCTTTGATCAACCCCAGGCATTTCACTTTCCTTGAATCAAAGGAGAATAAATCATGATAAGGTCTGGTAATGTCAAGGCCTAACTCTTCCATGACAGCTTTGGGCATAAGATTATGGCTGGCGCTTGTGTCTAGCAGATAGTTATGGAGAATTTTTTCATGAATGGTCAAAGAGACATAAAATTATGGATAATTACCATCAGCAGGTTCAGTCATTGGGCTAAGCACGACTGCAGGCTTATCATCTTGAAGATTCACATAGTCATTGGAGGCTTGTGTGGCTTTCAGCTCAAGGGCATCAAGGATAGGCTTTCTAAAGACCTCACTCTTTACAAGTTCTATCAGAGGTACATATATTTTTAGCTTCTGGACTTCTGATTCAAAATTGAAAGGGGAGTGGGACTTGTCAGGGCCTCTTACCTCTTGAGCTGGTACTTTGAGGATGATGGGATCAGGATTCTCTTTGACATTACTTGTTCTTGAACTCAAATTATATCTTTGCTAGTCTTCAGTCTGCATAATAGCTTCTCTGTCCCACTCTTGACTAGTCTAGTCCTTAAGTAATGATTCTTTGTAGGTAGCCAATGTCAAAAAGGCAGCACTGCCCTTATCTTCCATGCAGTGAATCTCATCCTCTTCATCAAACTGTTCATCTTCCATGACTACGTTCTGGAAAGGAGTATTAACCCTTTGTTCCTCGTTGGCCTCTTTGCCCCTCTGAATGATCTGCAATTGTTCATTTGCTCTTCTGAATGGATTAGGATTTCTAGAAGCAAATGTATTGGGCAGCCTTACTTTCCTAGAACTGTGCTCAACCTTCAGTTTGGATATTTCAGTAGCCAATGACTCTATCATTTTAGTCAATTTGTCTATTTTAGGTTTTGAAGATGAAGAAGAGGAGGAAGCCTCACCTCTCTACCTCCTTCTATCAGAATGTCCTTTGAGTTTCTCTGAAGCCATGATATTGGATTCCACCTCTAAGGCTACATCTTGCATTTCAGCTAGAGTGGCACATCTTCTTTCTCTTAATAGCAGGCAAAAATCAGAGTCAAATGCATTGGCATAGGTGAGTTTCGTAGAGGTTGAGGTAGGCTTTACTTCAGCTGGTATCTTGCTATACATACAATTGAATCTTTTATTAAAATCAGACAATGACTCCCCATTTTCCCTCTTGCGGTTGCCAAACTCAATGTGGTAATATAGAAGGTCTTTCTTATCTCCCCAATGCTTTAAAAACACATCATCTAATGCTGAAATGTCTACTATAGACCTAGGGGTCAGTTCTCTGAACCATTTTCTAGCCTCTCCATCAAGGCTTTGGACAAATACCCTCATCCACACATCATCCTCACTGATATCTAAATTATCAGCATAACTGTAAAAAGACTCAAGGTGCTCTTCAGCTGTTGCTCCCTCTATACCAGGGAACTTAGGCATGTATTTATGATACTCCCCTATAGGCATGGCATTCAAACGAACAGGCAGGACCAGGGGTCCATACCTAGCAGCTATGATTCTTTCCATTTTGGTAGGTGCTTGTGGGCCTGCCATGACTGGGGTAGATGAAAGGGTATTGGCAGTTTGAAAGGTAGGGAGTTGAGAAATGACTGACAGGGCTAAAGGAATATGATGGACTGGAAGGGAGGTTTTCTTTGGACTGAGATCCAAAGGGGAACTTATTGAACAAGGAGCTTTATGAATCTCTGAGAGTATTTCTTCACTGATAGTGCTAGGCTCTATATTTTCAACATGTGCATGCTCAGCTAAAAGCCTTTCTTGCAGAGATACATAAGATTGTTTAGGCTTACCTGATGCTGATGCTCCTTTTCATGGTATCTTTCTTTGCTTGATAATCTTCTCAGGGTTAGGCACTGGGTCAACTGGTGATTTCTGAGGATTTCTCCGAGTATCAAGGAAAATTTTAAGGATGGAAAATTTTCTTGAAGTTTAAAAACATTGGCGAATCTCACTAATCCCTAATATGCAAACTATAAAATGTTTATTGATATATTTGTAAAATTATTCAAATTTATAATGATTATATATGTAGTCTCTATATAATGTTGGCGATTTTTAAGGTAAAATAATTTTATATTCTAAAATTTGGGCGAATCGTCTTTTATAAAAATTGGAAATTGGCGAATCATTTTGTGGGAAAATCATGGAAAATTAGCCCATTGGGCGAAGATTAGCCCCTAAAATTTTCCATGCCGAGTATGCCTCACAAACTGAGCCAAAAATATGATGTGGAGTTGCCAAAAGGTTGGTCCTCTATTAGAGTCGCCAGATAGATGATTACAACTAGGAATATGTCCAGACTTTATCTATCATCAAAGCTGGATATGTGTTATTCTCCTAGGGAAGATGAGCTTCAATCTCCTCTCCCCGGCAACGGTGCCAATTATGTTATGATTCCAGGAAACTCTCCTCTGGTTGTAGCTCAGAGATGCCTAGTAACATATAAATTCAACTATTTTTGCAGGTTTAATGGAATGAATGATGGTTTGGTTCAAGCCAGATAACCACTTCTACTTTGTTTCACTCTAGACATGCATGAACACCCTTAGACTACAAGGCTTTAGACCACCAAATGCTCACAGTTTATATATTGGGTGAATATGGAGAATACTAACCACACCAGCAGATGCACAATACCATGTGATGGCCGGCTACAACTAGTAAAGAAACCTGTAAATCTAATCTACTAATGCAAGGATAGGATGACAACTCTCCTGCATTAGATAGAAAGAAACCTGGGCAACTTATTCAATGATACATACAAGATTCTAACACAGAGATAAGATGATAGTTATCTAGTGCTAAACATCAAGAGATCAAGAACACAACATATCAGGCACAAGCTTGGAGCATAAGAGAATGGAAAGTGAGTAGTTAACAACAAAAGAAGCTTGTATTAGCTGAAAATGAAGATGAGACGCTGCAAGTAACAAAATATCTATAGTCTCCAGAAGTTGAACCTTACATCAAATGCCAACCCTGATTACATCTTGTTTCTGGGTATTTATAGATTTAAATTACAAGGGAACTTGGCCATTTAGGTATGGAGGGGTCATAATTCACCACCAATTGCATTTAACCGCCTGATGGAGACTCTGAACAAGGTGGCTTGCTTCAGTGGGTGAATCTGATCTGTTCAGGTGTTGTGCTGTCCTCTTAGGCAGTTGGAGTGCTCGTACCAGTGGAGTCCATGACTGATAAATTCAGTTACAGGGTCGTGCTTGTCCTTTTCTCCCCTAGCCATGCTTTCTGTTAAATATGGTGGTTGGGAGTCTGACTGTGATTGATGCTGGAAAACTGGTTATCTCCTTCTTCGGGCAAACAGAATGGTCAGAGGACGTGGAATGCATGGGCTAGTGGACGATTTGGATGAGTGGGAAGAATGGTTGTCGGATCAAGGAAATGGATGGCAGAGATGTCTCGGCGGAGGCTATTGGTTGTGGTGAGAGTGGGGTAAGTTGGGACCGTCGATCTTCAGCGGATAGATCAGACAGTCATCAGGCTATGGAGCTGCGTGGTCGTTTAATGGGCGCGAGCGGTTTGGTTGGGCGTTAATGGTATTCATTGCACCGCTTTTGGGCGTTGAGCGGTAAAAGCCCTGAGTCGCGTGATTCCATTTAGCGATTGACACGTAGTGGTGGATGAGAGAGAAAAACTGCTCTCATCACTCGCTATCATTTGATCACATTGCCGACGTGATGAAAGCGAATGCCAGTGGATCTGTTAGCTTCCTGCTGCAGCAGGTTGATCATCTTTCATGATCGACATTTTTACATGCCAAATATGTCGTACTATGCATGTTGCAATGCTCCATATTTGCTATAGATGGCCAGAGAAGTATCCATGAGAGTGTGCTAGTCTAAATGCCACTGCTGTGTTCCATTTTTGATAAGTTGATCCATTTTCATGAGTTTTCAGCTAAGGGAGGTCCAAACAGCTTAATCTTGGTCTCCCTAGGTTTCA
Source organism: Pinus tabuliformis (assembly GCA_031772625.1). Lineage (NCBI taxonomy): Eukaryota > Viridiplantae > Streptophyta > Pinopsida > Pinales > Pinaceae > Pinus > Pinus tabuliformis. The sequence goes on along the minus strand of CM062808.1, from coordinate 443,217,749 downwards.
ATTTCCTATTTTAGAATATAGAGAATAAACATCTGTCCAAACTATTTAATCTTGGCAGATCTGTAAATAGGTAGAGAAACAAGGGTGCTTAACAACCTAATCTGAGCCCCTGGATGCAATAAGTGTAGATTTAGATAGGAGGACAGCAAGAAGAAAAGAATGAAAAGCTGGGTATGCTAGTTCAAGTGCACCCAAACCAAAAAGAAGAGAAAATGCTAGGTGAATAGGCCGGGTAGGTAGCTTTGTGGTTGTAGAATCATGACTTGTGATCCATTTCAGATTTTCAAGTGTCATATCTATTCATATCACAAGTTTGAGGCAGTTTTCCATTTGAAGGACTCCAAGTGAGGCATGTCTAACTTCCCCTTCCTCCTCTGTCCCCAAGTCACTCACTAACTTCCCCTAAAGAGGTCAAGATCTGCTTGATACCTCTTACTTAGATTCATCATTCTCCATATCATTTGCCTTGGTGAAGATCTGCTTCACTCAAGGAATGTTCACACTCCTTCTATCAGTCATTTTCCCCATTGATAGCCTAAGACATCATTCTTAGCACTTTTTCTCATCATTATCATATTAACTCTTAAATTTACTACATAGCTCCCTATCTATTTCCCCTTCCCCTACTAAAACTATGTATATAACTCCCCTATATATTTATCCCTCCCCCTGGTTGAAAAATAACCATATATATCCTCAGGAATTGCTAAGTTTATCTGAAACTCAGCAAGAACCCTCATTAACCCCTCTAACCATCTTCCAAATGCAAAAGGACTCATTCCTTTGCATATTTTACCTTCATATGTATAAAAATCATCCCTTTGGCCTTGGTTTGCCTTTATAAGGCATGAAACCCTCTTTGGCCACTAAACCCTCTCAAAACACATCACATTCCTCCTAAATGCCTTTGGACTCCTTCCAAGGCATGAAAGTTGCCAAAAACCATGCAAAAATCATTAAAAACCTTCTACATATGAAAAAATCCTTCCTTTTTGGTCATCGGACCCCTTCCAATGCCTTATAATCCATTCAAAACACTAAAAAAGGCCCCTCTGATTTCACAAAGCCTCCCTTTAGTGTTATAGCCTTGCTCTGAATGAAAAGCTCCCTTTTTGGACCCCCTCCGATGCGATATCACAGTCGGGAGGGGGAGTTATGCATTAAAACAAACATATATGTGTGCTGTCGATGGGTTCTTCGCCGATGGTGGACCGCCGATTCCGATATCGCATCGGCAGTCGGCAGTCACATCACATTATTTCATTGCATATATGATATAACATGCCCCGCCTTATCGCTGATTGTGATATTTGCATATATCACATTGCAATAACATTATCGCTTATATTACCATATCGCATCGCTCCATTGTTAAGGCCCTCCCTCGGGTTTCCCCGATTGCAAAGCTGCCGAGTTGATCGTAGCCACCCATTTTGGGCCCCCAGATCAATGGCTAATGTTTTATCACAGTGCCCCCATATGGCTCCAACTGGCGGAGCCGAAATAACAAAAAGAGCGGCACAATAAGGATTTCGGGTCCGTAAGGATCCTTTGTACAGTGAAAGGAGAGGGCTCCCGACGGCCCGGAGCCGAATTAGTTTACAAATGCACTGTTAAGGGTTTTCGGGTCCACGGACCCATTCCACTGTTAAACCGCCGATTTGGGCCCTGCCGATGGGTCGGACCCAAAATAAAATAAAGAGGGCTTGTATAACTTATCGGGTCCGATGGGTTTCGGCGTTTCTATGTGGCAACCCCATGACCCCGCCGATAGCGAATTGCCGACTTAATCTCAGTCACCCATTCAGGCCCAGAGATCAACGGCCGATATGTAATCACATCACTCCTATATGGCTCCGACCAGCGGAGCTGAAAAGTAATAAAGCATAGCATAAAGTATATCGGGTCCGCTTACCCATTTTTACCAAATCCGCCGATATGAAAGCTCCGATGGGCCAAACCCGACCTCCATAAAGAAAGAGCATATAAGCATTTCAGGTCCGCCAGGTTCATCGCTATTCGGAGGTTTTATGTGTTGGGACCAATGGTCCGCCCCGATGCGAGTTAGCGCCAGCCGTTGGATCTGCCTTCACGCGATCCAACGGCCAAGATTTAATCTCCGCTACAGTGCCGCTCCCGCCTATGTTTTTCACGAATTTTACATAGAAATTGGTCTTTTTCTGTGTAAAAGAAAAGGCGGCATTTGTTCATATTTTCACATATATGCCCGCGCCCGGCTCCCGATAAGGGAATTCATGCATCAGTAAGCTTTCTGAGATCACTCCAAGGCCCAGTTTTGCTTCAAATAGCCAGTTTCGGCCTCGGTACAGTTAGCAGCATACAAATCCTCCTTTTTGCGGCATTTTTTGCAAGGTTTAATGCTATATTTGATCGGCCAAGCGCTGATTGCACCCAAAGGCCACGGAGGACATTAGCAGCAGTTATTTTTGCATTAAAAGGCAGAAGGGGGCGATGGGACAGCTTAAAGAGTATCAGCGGTAAGAAAAGGCCCAGAGGCGTGCCATAGCATCTCTAGAAGCGTTAAAGAGTATCAGTCCAGTTTTTCAAAGCAGATGAAAGCAAAGCAAGCCCAGCAAAGTCAACAAAGCATCATTCGGCCATTAAGGCTCACCAACACTTCTTTTGTTGCTTTAAAGCCACCTAAAGGCATAGATGAAACCTTTCAAGGCAGAGTTATTGCAGAGATATTGTTCCTAGTCATATTTTTGGAGCAGCGCTGCTTCCTTAAATGCATAGTTATCACACAGAGGACAGCGCGTGGCTCAAGGAACTCTTTTAGTCCATTTTTGAAGCTGCAGGACCATGCGCAGCCCTAAAGAGCCATTTTGATGAGGCTGCTCCCTCATGAGCACCTGTTTTAGATATTTTATTGCATTTATTTCCAGCACAACTTGGCATTAGAAGCAGTTATTGCACAGATCTCTTTTGATCTGTTTTGATAGATATTTTGAGATATTTTCTCCCTTGACACCTGTTCAAGGGATGTTTGTAAATATTTTCTATTTAAACCACCCTCTGCACTGTTTTAAGGGTTGGTTGGTTGATAACTTCCTCTCTAGACTTGCATTGTATTTTCTGAGAATCTCTATAATCAAAGATCGCTGGAATGTTTGGGAGATGAACGGACTGTTGTGTTTTAATGTCTAAAGAGTGACTATGGAATCCTAGTGCTTCTACATAGCCCAATAAGTGTTTCTTGTCTCTGTTTACAGTTTATATGTTTTATGCCATCATTGTTTCACTATCTAAATAGCAGAAAGAAAGAATAGTTCAGAGCTCACTTAGTTGTATTCTGTTCTCAATTTCTGTGATTTATCTATGTTTTCCTCTGAATTAGTCCTGAATATGAATACTGATTTTCTCATATTTACGCTAGTTCCTTCATATATGAATGTTGTTTAGGAATCCTTGACTGCTCCTATATAAATGTTCATTCACCTTCCCTCTGTTAGCATAATGAGAGCTACTTAGTTGCCTTTCATTCACTGACCTTCATTCCATCTTTATTCCAGCTCAATATTGTTTTATGTGTAGCTATCTTGCTCTGTATTCCTCTTGTGACCAAGAAAACGCAACAGCAAGCCTAATCCACGACTCCATGCCCAATGGTTTGAACTTCTCACACTATGCATCCCAACTCTGTTTGAAAGAATCCTCCATCCCACCAAAATCAAAACAAAACCCAAGAAAATCATAACTAGCCTAAAATCAACCCATAAAAAGCTAAATTATAAAGAGAGAGCCCTCTTTGATTGCAGGTAGGCTAGGACCTGCAGTCCAAAGATTGGTTTTTGGTTACCTCGGTCGTATCCTTTAAGGAGCTTTAAGGACAACCTGAGTGATAACAGGATCCTTTCAGAGATGATCAGACGGTGGGGAGTGATCAAGCGGGTTACTTTATCGGGCTTGATGAGAGTCGTTGGATTGGTGGGGACTGATCAACGGTGGGGATTCAGCGAGGAGTTTATTAGCACGCGAGGTCATATTGGTGAGGTTCTATGGTGGGTTTGTGGTTTTCACTTGGGGCTAAGGCCAAAAGGGGCTTTGTCGGGTTTCGGAAGGCTTATTCGAGGAATAAGGAGGGTTTAGAAAAGAGCAGGGTGGAGGAAAAAGGGAAAAATGACTAATGTGAGCTTCCCTTTGAATGTAGCCAATCAGACCATGATCCTTTTTGACCTTAGAGAATCAACATTGCACAATAGAGCTAACAGTATGCTTTTGGGTATGCATTGGATATACCTTCACATAAACAAAGTGAATTAATTTGACAAGGCCATTGAGTGTGTGGATGATGGTGGGGAAAGAGGACTTTGTAGGGAAAGAAGGAGACTACATCAGTGAGGATGGTTACCGCTATTCAGGCTAAGCGTAGTTGCAAAAAAAGCCATGTGATGTTTGCAGTGTAAATCTCTTGATAAAGGTAAGGAGGTTGAGGATGTAGATGTGTTAAGCAGGTACCCAGTTTTACAACAGTTTTAGGATGTACTCCTGGAAGACATTACAGGGTTGCCACCTCATAGGGAGGTATACTTTTCTATTGAGTTAGTGCTAGGGGAAGCTCCAGAATGAAAAGCACCTTATAGGATGGGCACACCTGAGTTGGTAGAGTTGAAGTTACAGTTAAAGGAGATGCTTGATAAATGATACATCAGATCTAGTGTATCACCTTGGGGCGCACCAGTGTTGTTCGTAAAGAAGAAAGATGGTACTCTTGGATTGTGCATTTATTATACGAAGTTAAACAAGGTAATGATCAAGAACATGTACCCTTTTATGAGGATTGATGATTCATTTGATCAGTTGAAGGGAGCATAATTGTTCTTTATGATTGACTTGAGATCAGGATACCATCAGGTACACATCAAGGAAGAGGATATCTTCAAGACTGCATTTAGGACTAGGTATGGGCATTATGAATTTGTTGTTTTTCCATTCAATTTGACTAATGCTCTAGCTACATTTATATGTTCGATGAATAGTGTGTTGCATCCTTATCTAGGCCAGTTTTTTTTATTGTATTCATTGATGACATACTGGTTTATTCTAAGAATGAGGAATAACATGTCGAGCATTTAGAGGTAGTGTTGAGATTTCTAAAAGAGCATCAGTTGGATGCTCAACTTAGCAAACTCAAATTCTTTCACACTGAGGTACATTACTTGGGGTATGTTGTATCCAAAGACGACATAGAAGTTGATCTAGAAAAGATAAGGGCCATCATGGAGTGGGAAGCTCATAAGAATGTGGATGAGGTGAGATCATTCATGGGATTGATAGGTTACTACAAGAGATTCATCAGGAACTTCTCATGCATTGCATATCCTATCAAATCATTGCAAAGGAAAGGTAAGAAGTTCGAATGGATAGAGTGTGAGGCTAGTTTTGAGCAACTTAAGTAGTTGTTGACACATGCGCCAGTGCTAAAGATTGCAGATCTGAACAAGGAGTTTGTAGTGTGTAAAAATTCTTGCAAGAGAGGACTTGGTGGATTTATGATGCAAGAAGGACAGGTAGTGTGCTATGAGTCACAAAAATTGAATGAGCATGAGAAAAACTATCCAACACGTGATGTTGATCTAATAGTGATTGTACATCCATTTAATATGTGGAGACACTATCTTCTGGGCAGAAGATTTACATTGATGAGCGATCACAGTGGTTTGAGGTTTTTGTTTGACCATCCAAATCTAAATGCCAGGCATGTAGATGGTTGGCTACCCTTATTGAGTTCAAATTCGAGATCAGATACATCAAAGGGAAGGAGAACCGTGTTACACATGCTCTTAGTAGGAAGGTATAGGTAAATCATATAGCAGTTATCATTTCTTATGGAACAAAGTTACAAGATATGATCTTGTAGGTAGGACAATGAGATGACAAGTACATGGAGATCATGCATATGTTAAAAAAGAGAACATGTACAGGTATAGGTACATGTGCAGATACATATACAGGTATAGGTACCGGTACATGTATAGATTATCAGGATGTAGACTATCATCTCATGACAGATGGGTTGGTGAGATTTATAGACAGGATCTATGTGCCAAATTGTAGTGAGCTCATGAAGCTTATCTTGAGGGAGCTCATGCCAAGCCATACTCAGGTCATCTAGGATAACAAAATACGTTGACAACAGTGAAGAAGTTCTACTATTCGCTAAATCTGAAGAAGGAAGTGGCAGAGTTCATGGCTAGATGTTTATATTTCCAGTAGGTAAAGGACAAATGCAAGCATCTAGGTGGTCTACTACAACTTATAGTGATTTCGAAATGGAAATTGGAGGTCATTTCCATGGATTTCATCATAGGTATTCTGAGGACAGTAAGGCAACATGATTCCATTATGGTCATGGTTGACAGCTTGAGGAAGGTATCTCACTTCATTCTAGTGAAGACTACATATTCATCCAGTGAGGTGGCATAGGTTTTCATCAGAGAGATAATGATATTGCATGGTTTTTAAAAGAATATTGTGTCGGATAGGGTGGTGGGCTCCAGTATTGTAGCAATAATGCTACAACTCCTGGAGCTTCCTTCTTTAATTTTATCAACCTGGTAGTTCATACAAACTTGGAAGCGACGGTGCTGTATGCACAAGTACTAGCTCTTGTCGCAGCTGTCACTTGGTCAGCTGGCACAAGTCCGCTAGGGCTCAAGCCAACTTCTATATGTTCTCAGAAGAAGCTTTTTAAGTGATGAACGAAAGCTATCTCGAAGGAAATTAACCTACTTTGCAAGAATGAACTGAAAGCCAACAAAACATGGAAACCCTAGTAAACCCTAATTTTACCAGCTTAATCCTTATGATGCAATGGTGGGAATGCAACTTCTAAAAGTGATGCCATTACTTCTAGTGAGATGAGATGCATGAGTCTAAACTACTTTCATCTGAAGAGAACATGTTGTTACACAGTAATTTGTCATTGTCTCCCTGTCAGTCACCCTACTGTGTCAGGAATTCACAATAATCAAGTTCATGCCTTCTGAACTGGCCAAAAACCCACTTTTCCAAAGTTTTCCTCATCAGCGCGTCTGTTTCTAAAATATCCGCGATGACTGGCGCTTTATAACAGACCGCGTGCGCTGCCAGCGCGGAAGCACACGCCTTTCCCGCGCTGATCGAATTTCATGACCAGGGCAGCTCCTGTTTGTATCTACCCGCGCTGACGTGACCTTTTCCATTATGTATTTGCGACGTCAGCGCGCCAGACCAGTTATGCACCCACGCTGATCCAGTTTTGGCGAATTGGTTCCAACAACCAGCCTTCCAGATAACTCCAGGCTTGGTTGTTGGCCTTGTGAGTATCGACTCCCTTCTATGGCATGTCTGTTCGACCCTTTGCAACTACTTCCCTTGAAGATAAGCTCATCCTTCCACCCTTTTAGGAGGCTCCTTCTCCTATATAAACTTCCACCATTACCATGAGCAGCTAGTTTTGAATAGCTTGGATTGTGTAGAGCTTATAGTGCTCAGATTGCTGCTACTATAGGTATTTGGTGTGCTAAGTGTGGAAGTGATTGATAGCTTAGGGAAGGTTGTTTTGTGTTGTTTGTGTGAGAAAGAGAGTTTCTTGTCTTGGGAGAATCATTTCCAAAGGTGAATGCTTGAGACACTTGCTGACTGGCCCCTCCTGAGAAGGATACCGACGTCAGAACATTTGGTTGTACTCTTCTCTGCTTGATTAATAATCGATGACTACTATTATTGTTCCATTCTCATTTGTCTATGCAATGGTTAAATATGAATTACATCTTTTCTGACTGATGTATGGTTGCTTTTATTAGATTTCACGCTTGTGTTTGTTTCCTCTTCGTGTGTGCAGGTGTCTATTCGCGGAGATCGCGGAGGATCGTGACCAGCTAGAGCGAAGGAGTGAAGGTGGCATCTCTTCATCAAACAACAGCGCTGGAATCCAAGTAGGTGCTCTTTACCTCTTGTTTAATTGTAAATAGGAACTTGCATAGTAGCATTGACTGATTGTTGCTAGACCCGTTCTGGGCTAGTAGGGATCGCCTCTATCCGTAGAGGGGATTTACCTCTCCAACAATTTGGTGACTCTGCTGGGGATCAGCCTTTTGTCTCTTGTGTCCATTCTTTGTGTTTGAATTTGTTTGTTCTCTCTTTTCAAGTTTTGGGGATTGTTTCCTTGCTTGTAGCCTTCCTGGGTCCATCTGGGAAGTGTCTTAATTGTAAAAGAGTTTCTACCTTTGGTTTGGGAGTTTTTTGCTTTGATTCTACTCGTTTTTACCCTCAGCGCGGTTTAATTCAAAACAGATGCGCTGACGTCGCACACCTGCTTCTTTGTTTTCCCTGTCATCGCCCCTGTACGAATAACAGTCGCGCTGACTTCGTTTTTGAGACAGCGCGCTTTATCCGTGTTCTTCCGCACTGACGTCGCAAAGTTGCTACGGGCCTTCTCTTGTCAGCGCCTAGTTGCTGAAGGCTACCCGCGCTGATCCTGTAGAATTCATTTTTGTCCAAATTAGCCTCCTGAACCTGTTGCTTTGACTTTCCCCTCTTCTCTCCACTTGGTTTGTGACTTGTTTTTCATTACTTGAACTCTGAGCTACTTGTTTGCGAAGTCTTGCTTCGCAGGGTTTCATTTTTGCTCATTTTTCGGTTTTGCAAATACCTTCCTCTTTGCTTTCGCTGCTTGGTTTGTATTTCCGCCATCACTTTTAGAGTTGCTGGATTGTGTTGAATCTTTAATTGACTTGTTGGGACTCTTATCCTCCGGGTGTTTGCTTTTCTCCATTGATTTTGCACTCTAGCCCTAGGGCATCTAGTGGCCGTGTGTGTGTCAAGCCTTCCGTAAGGATCTTGTTCTCTTGTTTGACCAGCCAACTTCAGATTTGTTTTTACACTTGTTCGGTGATTGGTGAAGTGTTTCTGGTTGTGTTTCCGAGCGGTTTGTACTTCTTCCTTGCTTGCGATCCTTGCTTGTTTTGCTGAGCTTAGATCACATAGCTCGTGCGGAACTTGGTTTTCCTTTTGGTTTGGAGATCTTTGTTGGATGTTTTGGGAACTTTGTGTGCTTTCATTAAGTGATTTGCTTGGTGTTCCTGTTCCTCCAAATTCATTTAGATGCTTTGTGCCATTGAAAGAAAATCAAACTAGTAGCTTTGCTTTTGAGAATTGAAAAGGAAAAGAACATTTCATTGATTCGCATTTTCAAAAGAAAAAGTTTCCTTTCCTTGCTTTTAGCTGCATTAGGTTGTTTGATTGCTCGTATGCATTTTGTTTGATCAAAAATTCTTTACCTTCTCATAGCTAGAATTCATCGAACAAAATGGTATTCTTTGGCATGTAGTTTGCATCTAGGTAATTGTGAGAGAACATACGATAGGACCTGAAATCGAAACTTAATTTCAAGATCAACTATAAAATGAACTGAATTAACCTAAAAACGCATTGGAACTAAACGCAAACATCTAGAGGTCTAGGTTAGAGACGTGTTCCGGCGTCTTTAAACATAGTCACTGTTGTTTCACATTATGGTTGGGTGATTCCTCCTTCTGTGACTCGATAGTGGTCTAACACGAACTGTGCTCCCACGTACCGTCGCGTATATAGGGAGACCCCACTAGGCTTTTATCCTTTATCCATAGGAAGCCGAGTCTGCCGCCTTGTGAGCCGTAACGCACCGAACACAGCATTCGGGAAGATTGACTGCAGTACGGAAAGTCCTTGGCTCTCATACGATTGCTAAGGTGTATAAGCAGTTTTACGGGTCGCCTGGTAAACCCTATACCTAGAGTCTCCAGAGCAGTGACTTTTGATCCTTTTCGGACTCCCTAAATGAAAAGGTGCCTGTGAGCGTCTTGTCACTTCGTGCTCATTAAACATTCGAAGGAGACTGGAGTCATCTTTTCATCCTTTTCTCGTCTCTTGAAACATGAAAAGGTCTAGTTTGGTTCTTGTGTCTTAAAATTAATTCGGCCACGATAACATCACCTGGTTAGATCTTGTGTGCGTTAGTTTTGAGTAGGGTCTTTATCGTTAGTTTGCTTTAGGTTTTCTAAGGGGTCTTGTCATCCTGGCTGACCCGTCAACTCCCGATCCAAGTGATCAAGGTTCTCCATCTTCTGTTGCTCCAGAGGTACCAGTTGTAAGCGGTACTCTTCCCATTGTTCCGAGTATCCAGCCTATCAACGTACGTGCCCCAGGCGACGAAGATTACATAGAAGATTGGAATCCTATCTGGGAGCCTGACAGCGATTATACCCCTCGTACTCCTCTCGGTATGTCGTCTCCGATGTCTACCTCCCCCATGGATGAGACATCTTCCAGCACAGGTGAAACACCCGTGGTGACAGACATTGAAACTCCGATCCCGGCTTCCTCTCCACTCCCTCCACGATATCAGTCAATGAGGGATAGGATAGCTGCTAGAACTACTTCTACGACTATATGGGATCCTAGTCTTATTGCCACCACGGGGCCCTTTATTTCGCGACCTCTTAATACACCTCTTACGTCGGGTCTTAATACGCCCGTTACCTCAGTTCCTACCAATCCAACCGTTTGTGTAGCGCACTCGACTCCGGTCGTCAGTGCTGTCACAGCATCCTCATCTACAAACCCTGAAGCTGGGCCCTTTCCTGGTGGTGTTCCAGGAGCAGGGCCGTATGATGCCCATGGGCAGCCCATTGTGGACCCAGATTACCAAGGTCCACTCTTTTATTATGACGCTAACGGTCAGTACCTCGAGAATGTTTCGTCCCTGCCTCGTCGTCCTTTCGAGGAGAACCAGGAACCGTTGGACGTTACATATGATCCCGTTACTCATGTTTTTCATGGGCGTCGGAATCCTCCTAGATAGCCCCAAGGACTTCCCAATCAAGGCCAACCGCCTTATGTGCAAACCCCTCAGGGGCAACCACTTTATGGCCCGCCTTACCCAGGACAATCTGGGGGCCCACAGGGACAACCCTACCAGGGACAACCCTCGGCCGTTGGAGGTCCGTCGTATTCATATCAAAGTCAACCTACTGGATATCCAGGGCAACCTGGTACCCAGCAAGGTTACCCAACTGGACAACATGGGCAACCTTACATTCAACAAGGCCAACCCGGTTTCCAGCAAGGGTACCCATCTGGACAAACTGGGCAAGTTTATACTCCTCAAAATCAACCAGCAGTCCAGCAGGGATATCCTCTTGGGCAGGGGGGCAACCCTACTTACAGCAGGGCCAACCTACTGCCCAGTCTGGTCATCTTTCTGGGCAGGGTGGGCAGCCCTACCTTCAGCAGGGTCAACCCACTGCTCAATCCATGCATCCTTCTGGGCAAGGGGGGCAGCCTGCTATACAGCAAGGCCAACCCACTGCTTAGCCTATGCACCAAGGGGGGCAGCCTGCTATACAGCAAGGCCAGCCCTCTGCTCAGTCTACGCACCCTGGGGGGCAGACGGGCCGACCTTCTATGCAGCAAGGTCAAACCGCTGCCCGCCCTAATCATCCATCCGGACAAGCTGGCCAACCTCAGGGTCAACCAGCTGTTCAGCCAGCTCAGTCATCCGTTCCGCAAGCACAACCCTTGGTGGTCCACGGACAACCTGGCACCCAGCAAGTTAACCCTGCTGGCCAACAGGTCCATCTCAAATCCAACCAAGTCAACCTTCGGGACAGATGATTCAACCCCAGCCGGTTCAAGGACATTACTCTGGGCCTCAAACTCAATCCCGTTATCAAATGCAAGGTGGGCCACAGCCTCAACCTTCTTACCAGACGCAGCCTCCCTATCAGGCTCAGTATGGGACCCAGCAACCATATGGCTACCAGCAACCCCAGGGGCAACCTCAGTTTGCTCCTTATCAAAATTATCAACAACCACAGGTCACTCCTTACCAAAATTATCAGTATGGTGCACCTGTAGGACAAGTTGCTAATACATGGGGAGCTGGGGGGCAGACACAGGGGCAGCCGTCCGCATATGGCCAGAATCCATATGGACAGAACCCCTACGGACAAAGTCCCTATGCGCCAGGCCCTTTTGGGCCGGGTCCGTCGGGACAAAGTTCTTACGCACCAGGCCCTTTTGGGCTAGGTCCGTCCGGACAGAGTTCGTGGGGGAAACCACCATCTGGTTGGAACCCTAATGTCGCCTCGAATCCGCAGCCACAAATGTCCTTTAACCCGCAGTTACCATTCTTAGCAACGTTGGAACTGCCTGATGTGTCCAAGTTAACGAATGACCCTATTTTGCATAATCCGTATTGGCCACCGGTTCCGACCAAAATACCAGGTGATTGTCCAAAGTTTGATGGCAAAGCTGGTGAAGACCCTCAGGCCCATGTAATGACTTATCACCTTTGGTGTTCATCGAACTCATGGCTTGATGATTCTATCCGGCTTCGCCCCTTTCAGAGAACTCTCACTGGTTCAGCTGCTAAGTGGTACATCGAACTAAATCGCGGCATGTTTCAAGATTTCAACTCGTTGGCTATGGCCTTTTTGACTCATTTTCAGTTGCCCATTCGGTACGAGACTGGGACACATCTCCTCACGTCTCTCAAACAGGATACGGCTACGCACATCTCTGAACATATACATGAATGGAGAAGGCGTCGTCGCTTGATTAAATTTTGGATTCCTGATCAACTCCTGACCGACTGGTTCACGACTTCCTTTGTCCCTAAGATTACAAAAGACATTGCAATGGGAGTGTGTGTAACTGAGGAGCAAGCAATCGCGCGAGCTCAGTACCTCGATTTAGTATACTCTCAGTCGGGTACTTTGTATGAGTATTTGCCAAATGCCCCGAGGCCTGGACAGCCTAAAGCTCCACCAAAGCCTTCTGTTGATGGAGTCATTGGTTCTGTGAATTCGTCATCCAAGAAATCGACCGCGAACCCTGGGAAGCAGAAACAGAACACCCCTAACGAAAATGCTTCTCAAGGCCAATCAATTTCTGGGAGTACCTCAAAGGTAAACGCCATTCAGTCCACCGCGGCGGACAAATCCTCGAAAGGGAAAAAGAAAGGGAAAGCTAAAGATAAATCTGGTCAGCCCAAGCAGGACCCTCCTAAACCTCCCTCCGAGGAAGGAGCTAAACGAAAGCCTAAGTATCCTTGTCTCATCTGCAATGAGGATCACTACACCAAGGATTTCCCAACACGGTCCGAGGTTAGTCGACTTTTGAAAGGTGCTCCGGGGCCTCCTGCTGTGCTTAAAGAGCCTTTCCCTTCCCAGCAGACCCAAATGGTGGCAGATCCCTCTCAATCCTCTTCCTCGTTCGGTTCTCAAGTGTTCATGGCTGGAACGATTCCCATCCATGTTTCAACTCGAGCGAAAGATTATCCATCTCCAGCCGGGAAAGAGCCGGAGGTTCCCTCCAGCGCTCCTCCGTCCAGTTCTGGTCCCCTTCACATCGAACGGCCCAGCATTGAGGCGATCCCCCGACCCCCTCCCAAAGGTGTACTCAGGAAGTCATCTTATAACCCCAATGCTCGTGCTGCCCAGCACTATAGCATTGTCGAGGACTTAGCTCAGGCTCCGTCTACTATGTCCGCGTTAGAAGTCCTCCAGAGCTGCCCCTCCCAGAGGAAGTCCTTGCTATCAGCAATTGGTGGCATAGACCCGACAGATTCGGATTTAATTTCTTTTGATCTCGAGGGTTTCACACAGAGACTGCCTCATCAGGTGGCTTTCCTTATACAGGTCCTCATCAATGGTAAAACGATCCATCGTACAGTCATTGATGAGGGTGCCTCAACCTGCATCATGTCAGTTGCTTGCTGGAAGGCTATTGGTTCTCCTGCTCTGAGCCAGTCTCCTACGACCCTGGAAGCTTTCGATGGAAGAGAATCTCGTCCATATGGTATCCTCCCACGATTGCCTATCTCCTTAGAAGGGAAAACCGTAGAGGTAGAGGTTGAAGTTGTTGACGCTAATCTCACTTACAACCTCCTCCTTGGACGAAGCTGGACATATGCCATGCAAGCCGTGGCTTCCTCCCTGTTCCGTGTCATTCGCTTCCCCCATCAAGGAAGAATCGTCACGGTGGACCAGCTGTCCTTTTTTGCTTCCTCTTCTGAAGGAAATGTGCCATTCGTGGAGCATACCTCCAAGTCATTAGTGAGTGTGGGTGTTGGACTGTTCAAAGATCCCTCATTGATGGGAGTCTTTCCCCTCCCACCTCCAAATCTCGCCCCTGTCAACATGATTTCAGTACGTTCTGATCCATGGGTTCTTCCTCCCTTGAATCAGGAAGACTCTTGGGGTGATATGATGCCGTTGAGTCCTGCCGAGCTCAACTACATCGAGATTGTCGCTGCATCGGCTCCCCCTCCTGAACCTGCTTTTTTAAGCAGTGTTCCTGATTCATACGATCATTTCCCTTGGCTGGGTGATGAGGCCACTTCGGATCCCCTGAAGGAAACATTTCCCTCCGACGAGGCCATCATAGAGACTATGTCTCTCGAAGAGCTCCCTTGGTTAGATCACCACCATCGTTCTTCGTTTCTCCCTCCACATTCGGAAATGGTCGCTTGTCTCGAGCGGTTTGCTTCATGTGTCCCATCTCCGCCCCTCCAAACACCTGTCCAGCTATATCAAGTGTCTTCGGAGGGCAATATGGGTAACATCACGCAGACCCAGCCTATCGACATCTCTGTCAAACCAGGGATTGTCGAGAATATTTTCATTGGAGTCACATGCACTCCCGAGGAAGTTCAACTTTATACCGCTTTATTTCGTGAATTCCATGATGTCTTCGCATGGTCTTACGAGGAAATGCCCGACATCGACCCTAGTATTGTGGTGCACGAAATACCTACTTATCCAGGCGCTAAGCCTGTTCGTCAGCGCTTACGTCCAGTGCACCCCCGAAAGGCTGCAGCCATCAAGGCCGAAGTCGAAAAGCTTCTTCGAGCTGGTTTCATCTATGCCATCCCCCTCACCGAGTGGGTGTCCAACATAGTCCCTGTGAACAAAAAGCAGGGTACTATCCGGGTCTGTGTTGACTACCGCGATATTAATCGTGCCTGTCCAAAAGATAACTTTCCTACGCCTTTTATTGATCAGCTTATTGATGACTGCGCAGGAAGTGAGATTTATTTGTTTATGGATGGCTTCTTTGGTTATAACCAGATCAACATAGCCCCTGCAGACCAGCATAAGACAACTTTCATTTGTCCTTGGGGCACCTTCGCTTATAAGAAGCTTCCTTTCGGTCTCAAAAATGCCGGTGCCACTTTCCAGCGTGCGATGTCGTATGCTTTTCATGATATCCGACACATCGTACAACCTTACCTGGATGACCTCCCAGCTCATTCAGCTAAACGTCAAGACCATCCATCTCATCTACGCGAAATTTTTCTCCGCTGTCGACACTACCGTATTCGACTCAATCCGCATAAGTGTGTCTTCTGCGTAGAATCTGGCCGACTACTCGGGTTCATCGTCTCCCGGGAAGGCATCCGTCTGGATCCCCTCAAAGTCGAGGCCATTTTGAATCTTCCTCCCCCTGCCTCTTTGCAGCAATTGCAGAGCCTGCAGGGTAAAGCTAATTTTCTCAGACGATTTATTCCGAATTATGCCGAGGTGGCTAAGGGTTTCACACGATTGTTAAAGCGAGACACACCCTTTCGTTGGGATGCTATCGCCCAGGAATCTTTCGAGCGCCTTAAAGACCTTCTTGTCTCAGCTCCACTCTTAAGACCTCCGAACTATCACCGTGATTACACTCTCTATCTAGGTGCCGCTGACACCACCATCGGCATGGTTCTGGTGCAGGATGATGATGACGGCACCGAGCACGTTATCTACTATCTTAGTCGCAACCTTCTGGATACGGAAACTTGCTACGCATATGTCGAGAAGTTGGCATTGGCAGCTGTTTGCGCCGTCCAACGATTCCGGCATTATATCCTGTTGCGCACAACGACCGTGATCTCTGATTGCAACCCCATGACCTACATTTTGTCGCGTCAGCTGCTGGGGGGCAAATACTCGAAGTGGATTGTAATCCTCCAAGAGTTCGACTTGGAATTCACTGCGGCCAAGTCTAAGAAATCTCTGGTCTTTGCTGAACTGCTCTGTTCCTTACCATCTCACTCTGCACCATCTCGTTCGGAGGAGCATATCCCGGATGAAACATTGTTTCTCATCAGCACCCTCGACCCGTGGTACGGGGACATTATCGTATATTTGCAGACGTCTTCTTTCCGTCCAAACGTATCGAAAGATGCTCGACGGCAAATTCGCCACCAAGCTCAACCCTATCGCATCTTGGGCGATACCCTGTACCGCCTCGGCGTTGATTCTGTTCTCCGCCGATGTTTGACTCTCGAGGAAGCTGAGAGGGTGTTAAATGACTGCCACTCTGGTGCTTGTGGCTGTCACATGTCTGGATATGCTACTGCCCAGAAGATCCTCCGTGCTGGTTATTTCTGGCCTTCCATCTTCAAGGATTGCATCCTTGCTGTACGTGCATGTCACGAATGCCAGGTTTACCACCGGAAGATGCGTGCACCTGCTGCACCACTGCACCCTGTTGTCACCGTAGGTCCATTTGCCAAATGGGGTATCGATTATACGTCCTGTAACCCTCGTTCGGCCGGGGGGCATGGATATATCATCGTTGCCGTGGATTATTTCACCAAGTGGGCCGAAGCGATGCCTACATTGAACGAAGACGGTTACACAGCGACGCAGTTTTTATTCAATCATGTTATTACTCGTTTCGGAGTCCCTCAGGCTATTGTCACAGATCACGGAAAGCATTTCCGTAATCACATGATGACGGAACTAACAACCCAACTAGGCTTGCGTCAAGATAGTTCGACACCGTACTATCCACAATCTAACGGTCAAGTCGAGGCCGTGAACAAAGTTTTGATCACTATGCTTCAACGCACCGTCAATACGCACAAGTCTAATTGGCATCTGATGCTGTTCCCAGCCTTGTGGGCCTACCGGACTTCTGTGAAGGACGCCACCGGTTTCACTCCATTTCAGTTGGTTTATGGACTGGAGGCCACCCTTCCCGTCGAGTGTGAGATTCCTTCGTTAAAATTAGCTGTCGAGTTGCTTCCCAACACCACTCCGGTGGAGGAACGGCTTCTTTACCTAGAACGGTTAGACGAGACTCGTCGTTTAGCCTCTCTGGCTATCGAAGCGCAAAAGAAGAGAGTCAAGGCTCACTTTGACCAGAACATTCATCCTCGTTCCTTCGTTGAGGGAGATCTAGTACTGCTCTACGATCAAGCTAAAGATAAGCTGGGGGCAGGAAAACTCGAATCCATGTGGCTAGGTCCCTATATCGTGAAAAGAGTTTTACAAAAGGGCGCATATGAGTTGATTGATTACGAAGGAAATCCTCTCGACAAGCCCCGCAACGGGCTGTATTTGAAGAAATATTATGCATGACTTCATGCACTCAGTTTGTACATACGCGTGTTTAGTGTGTTTTGTGTGCATGATTTCATGTTTTGCTTTGGTGTGAAGGCGTGTTTGCCTCTTATTGTGTTTTCTCCTTCTTGTGCAGATGTCTAGTGCACCTTATGTTGGTTTCGTTGATGGCGCCTGCCGTAGTACTTGCAATTTGTCCTCTGTGGCGTGGGCAATCTACGATCCTCACGGAGAGTTGCTAGATCTTCAAGGAGTCTGCCTCAGTCGTACCACTAATAATGTTGCCGAATACAGTGCCGTAATTGAGCTACTAGCGGAAGCAGTTGATCTCGGCATTCGAGCAATGATGGTAAACCTGGACTCCCAGCTTGTCGTTCATCAACTCAACGGGCGATATTCCGTCAGAGACCAACGTATCCTAAGGTTGTATCTACGTGTCAGATTGTTAGAAAGGAATTTTGACTATATCACATATCAACATATTCCGAGACGATTAAACACGTTGACTGATGCATTGGCAAATCATGTGTTAGACAGACATTTGCGAAATAGATAAACATCATACAAGAAAGCATAGAAAGCATAATAGAGTAAAGCATATGTAAATAAGATATTTCCCAAGCATAGTTTGCATGCGTGCCGTGTGTGCTTTTAAGCTTGTATTTAAAAAATTAAAATATATGGGTCATGTGTTGTGCAATTCATACATAAGATCACATTTGTACTGAACATTTGCATAACATAAACAAAACATCATCACATGTAACAAGATCCATCCAAAATCGGTATGTATATATATATCGTGGGGCGCACTAAGGCGCTCAAAAATAAGTGTATATGTCAAAAATAGAGTCACTGTCCTCAATACATCCGAGACATATGTCTCTCAAAACATCAGTGGAAGTAAACCTAGGCGTCTAGTGTGCAGGGTTATGCTCTCTGTAGCATACAGCTGCTCGTGCCACCCGCCTCAAAAGGCGGTGCATCCTGGGTGCCACCCCCACTGTGTGGATCTGGTGCTCTATAGGGACCTCCTCGACCCCCTGGTAATCCGGCACTCCCTCCAGCAAACCCTCAAGGTTGCGAGCCACAGTCTCCGACGTATCCACTCCTGGAGGAACTAAGGCCAGGGCTCCAGCTTCTGGCCCCTCTCTCCGTGCCGTTGGGGCTAGGCCAACGGGTCTCACAGGTCCCACATCTGCATACAGTGACATTTATTAAGACATGTACATGAAAAACCAAAAACATCAAAAAATGTTAAAATGAGATCAAGTGATATACCTCCATCATCCCAATGCTCTCCTGCGGGCAGTGGCATGTCAGGATCATTGCGGAAGTCCATGCCGGCATATGGCCAGTCCTCCACAATGACAACCTGGCGCTCCAGCCACTCTCTGAAGTACACTCCCCAAGATACTGGGCGACCACCACCTCCACGCGGCATGACGCGGGCCCATCGACTAGCCCTCATCTCCCGAGGACCTCTAGGTGGATCCACAGCCATGGTCTGTAGCTGTAGAACCGGCACCCGCTCCAGCATGAGCGGCAGAAGGAGCGACCCATATGCGAACTGCTTCGTCTCTCCACGACGGCAGTTGCTCAGTTGCCTCTTCATACTAGCGGTCACAGCAGTCGCCCAGTCAAAGATGGTGGGCTGTAGGCACTCCAGAGCTAACAATAGTTGGTTCTTTGAGGCCTCATGATTGGCCAAGGAACCCACTGCCCGTGTCACTATGAAGAGTATTATGCGGAGAGGCATGTCCCGCACTGTCGGGATAGCAACCTTCCCGCTCCGTGTTTTTTCAGCTCCTGGGCATACTCTAGCCATCAGCTGGTCCAGAGTCTCACCGCTGGGTCGCTGCCCCTCCAGGATGGGCCTCTGGCCCCGGCGCGACAAACCAGTCAAAAAGTAGATATCCGAGGCATCAAACTCGATATCTTGCCCGCGGATGGTGAATTTCCCATCTACTGGGTTCCAAGCTCTGATCAGGAACTCCAGCAAGTCAGGTTGCGCTCTCAGGCGCGGAGTCAGGAAGAACTTCAGGAAACCGCATGCCCGCATTGCATTCCGGCATTCGGCAAGTGCATATGCAGCTATATCTTCGTTATCGTGGGCTCTCTCTTGCCATACAAAAGCCATTGTACCCTGCAAAGCCATGAAAAAACATTAGGTCGCTGTTTGTGGAAAAATTTACGTTCAATTTACAAAAATTCATATTTTTCCGCGCCAGCGCGACTGTTTTAAAAACAGTCGCGCTGAAAATGGCGCCTCAGTTGTTTTTTCATTGGGTCAGCACGGAAGAACACGGGTTTTCCGCGCTGACCCAAAAGCTGGTACGTGTAATTTTAAATCGGTCAGCGCGGTCCCGAGCGGGAAACCCGCGCTGACCGAGAGCGCATCCATGCTCAAAAAATTTGCCCAATTGAGCAAATTCCACCGTTAAAATCCTACCAAATATAATCAAAATGGAGCGCATGGCAAGGGGAACCTACCTGGATCAAGCCGTTCGACGAATGGTGTCCGCACGGGGAAGAATTCGCTCCGTCAACTTCACAGCTTCACAACGTTCTCGAAGGCTCAATATGGTAACAATGGTAAAAATGACTATTTACCCTTCTATTTATAGTAAAAATGGCTCAATTAACTATAGATTTTGCAAATGTGGGTTTTTGTCATGCTTTTACCATGGATTTAGCACTTCTGTCAATGTATTATGCATGTTTTAATGTGCTTTAACATGTCGAACGGATTTATGCGGGTATTTTTACTGTGCAGGTCCTCAGAATCGGTGAAATCACTCGGTCCCATAAATGTCGTCTTTGAGCTATTTTCCGACATGAAACAAGAAAAGATGGCCGAGCTTCCTTTCAGCTCATTAAAGGGAACGAGAGGCGGTCATTTTAAGCTCTTTTTCCGACCGTGTAACTTAAAAAGATTGCCGGGTGTTTGTCGTTTCACACTCGTTATTGGCTCTAAAACGACGTGTTTCCGACCGCTTTTTTACTTTTTCGGGTCGAAGGCACTATTTACGAAAAGTACTCCTCGATCGTAATGGTCGGGCGGTTCTTTCGAGCATTGTTTTATACTTTTTCGGGCTCGAGAGACACAACTGTACGAAAAAGGACCCCCCTGGAGTCTCCTTTTCCGCTGTCTTTTCAGGCTCTCTAAACAAGAAAAGACGCCGATTTTTTCCTTTGTCAGGCTCGTTAAATACTTGATGACATCGGAAATTTTTGAAATGACACTCTTCAAGCATATGTTATCCCCGTCAAGCTTGTCATCCAAAAATAACCGGGGTACCTGCCAGAAATGGTGGGGAAAATGGAACTGCAATTGTCGCGTCGGCAGTATGTCACTCTTGAACATGGCACTGGTCTGCATTCGTGTCGGGTGGGAATTTCTCATTTTGTTTCACAACTGACCTCCGTGGGTACGGGTTATCCTATTTGACCTCTCATTTGCTCATGGCCATCATCATCATACCCTCTGCTCATCTGATGTCAAATACTGCCAAATCTGCTGTAGTGCCGCCGATATGTTCAAGAGAAGTTGACCTCTGCAATAATACAACCTCATCTGCTATCTCACACAAATCATTTTACCTCTGTCTCGTGTCAATGATGTGGGAACCGTTATGGCCCACCTTCGATCAAGGTCACTTCCTATCGACTTCAGCTCATTATCCAGGAAGGCGACTTAGAGACTCCCTTCAGGTGCCTTAGGGCCTGCATGCCTCAATGGCAGGTTCTTCGTGTTCGACGCGAGGTTTACATTATTGGCCTCCGATCGAATGATTCCATGGGTGTTCAACACCAGCTCATTGATTCACACGCCGCAGATTTTACCTATAGTACCTTGAGGACCATTGTCATTATTGGTGGTTCCTCTCACATCTGTTAATGGTTTTCATCATTGACCGGTAATCAGGCGATATTCATGCATGTCCAACTTCAACTCATGTATTCACATGCTTGGACTTGTACTTTGTTTGGATCGGGACGGAGCGCAAGACCCTGGATCTCTGTCTATTATGATCCAGGTTGCAATTTTGTGGATGATCATTACATGACTCATTGATGGATGGCTGCGCCCATACCTGAGTCTTCATGGATGGTTGCGACCATACCTTATCATTATTTTGGTCTCTTTAGCTGGGTGGCTGCGTCCATTCCACAGACCTTTTCGCATGTCTTTCGGATGGCTGCGTCCATGCTTAGACTGCATGTACTTGATTATCAGAGATATTCGGTCCTTCCTGGTGGTGTTCCAGTTCGGTGAGTGTTGTAAAGCATTTCACCCCTCCCACTCTCTCGGTCTTCATGCTTTAGGGGGCATCTGTTACACAGTAATTTGTCACTGTCTCCCTGTCAGTC
Source organism: Pinus tabuliformis (assembly GCA_031772625.1). Lineage (NCBI taxonomy): Eukaryota > Viridiplantae > Streptophyta > Pinopsida > Pinales > Pinaceae > Pinus > Pinus tabuliformis. The sequence goes on along the minus strand of CM062808.1, from coordinate 443,195,997 downwards.
ACCCTACTGTGTCAGGAATTCACAATAATCAAGTTCATGCCTTCTGAACTGGCCAAAAACCCACTTTTCCAAAGTTTTCCTCATCAGCGCGTCTGTTTCTAAAATATCCGCGATGACTGGCGCTTTATAACAGACCGCGTGCGCTGCCAGCGCGGAAGCACACGCCTTTCCCGCGCTGATCGAATTTCATGACCAGCGCAACCCCTGTTTGTATCTACCCGCGCTGACGTGACCTTTTCCATTATGTATTTGCGACGTCAGCGCGCCAGACCAGTTATGCACTCGCGCTGATCCAGTTTTGGCGAATTGGTTCCAACAGCCAGCCTTCCAGATAACTCCAGGCTTGGTTGTTGGCCTTGTGAGTATCGACTCCCTTCTATGGCATGTCTGTTCGACCCTTTGCAACTACTTCCCTTGAAGATAAGCTCATCCTTCCACCCTTTTAGGAGGCTCCTTCTCCTATATAAACTTCCACCATTACCATGAGCAGCTAGTTTGGAATAGCTTGGATTGTGTAGAGCTTATAGTGCTTAGATTGCTGCTACTATAGGTATTTGGTGTGCTAAGTGTGGAAGTGATTGATAGCTTAGGGAAGGTTGTTTTGTGTTGTTTGTGTGAGAAAGAGAGTTTCTTGTCTTGGGAGAATCATTTCCAAAGGTGAATGCTTGAGACACTTGCTGACTGGCCCCTCCTGAGAAGGATACCGATGTCAGAACATTTGGTTGTACTCTTCTCTGCTTGATTAATAATAGATGACTACTATTATTGTTCCATTCTCATTTGTCTATGCAATGGTTAAATATGAATTACATCTTTTCTGACTGATGTATGGTTGCTTTTATTAGATTTCACGCTTGTATTTGTTTCCTCTTCGTGTGTGCAGGTGTCTATTCGCGGAGATCGCGGAGGATCGTGACCAGCTAGAGCGAAGGAGTGAAGGTGGCATCTCTTCATCAAACAACAGCGCTGGAATCCAAGTAGGTGCTCTTTACCTATTGTTTAATTGCAATTAGGAACTTGCATAGTAGCATTGACTGATTGTTTCTAGACCCATTTTGGGCTAGTAGGGATCGCCTCTATCCGTAGAGGGGATTTACCTCTCCAACACATGTTTTTGTATTTTTTCTCAAGTGGTTGGAGTTATTATGACTATGCTTTTTACTGGGTCTTGACTGTGCAGGGGTAGTTCAAGGGGAGGAAGGCTGGAAAAAGGTCAGGAAGGCTCATAGAGGGTCTAAGGGATCCCTAGCATCATTCCACAGAAGTTCACAAGGTTCGGATGCCTGGCACCCGTGTTTGCAAGCTTCTACAGGATGTCTGCAAGGGATTCTACAGGAAGTTCAGGATTTCTACAGGAAGTCTGCTAACTTCTACAGGATGTTCTGCAATAGGATTTTTGGGTGATGGAGGAGTGAATGAGCTGTGTGGGTGGAGAGAAATGTAGGAGGGGAGCTTGTGATGGCTTATGGACAGAGAGATGAGATGGAGAGGGGGTGTGTAAAGCTGGTTGATCTAGAGGAGGTTAGAGGCAATGGAAGGCCGAAAAGATAAAACAACGTGGATGATAGAAGAGTTGGTGGGCAAATGATCTAGCTAGGAGGTAAGGAGATGGCTTAGGCCTGGCTCAGAAGGATAAGGGAATGATAGAGTGGTGCTGCGCAGTGTAAATGAAACAAATCACCTGTATCTTGCACAAAACCGAAATGTCATCAACCTACTCTCACTGTTTTATTAGAAACCAAAGAACAGCAATGTAGCCTAGAGAGAAATCGTGCATGGTGCTGAAACAAAGAGTTATTGCTCAAGATCTAAATGCATGGACACTTCTACCAATGGAAATATTACGTTAAAGCTTGCATAAACATGTAAAACTGCGTTTTTTGGTGGTTGGCACGGTCTACACTCCCAAATCTCTAAACAGAGGTGGTAGTGAGTGTACATTCAACCTTTTCTTGGAACTCTGATTAACTCCAATCCTTACTCTAATCTAAACTACTGAAAGCAACTCTGTTCATAACACTAACCTATGTAACCACACCAAGAAATTCGAATCAGCAAACTGTGTTTTCCAAGTGCATGTAAAGGACAAGAAATGAAATGCTGAAAGAAAAGACAAGTAACAATACAAAGAAAGGAGGCCTATTGCTCTCAGGTTGGGCCCAAACCTGAGAGCTATAGCTCCTCTAAGAACTCAGAATTTAACTCAAATCTGCCTGCCTTTTATTAAAAGATCATAATCATAAGTCTAACAACATGCCAAAAATGGCTTACAAAGAGCAAAACAGAGCTATAGCTCGTGATTCAAAATATGCAAGAAAGGTTCAAAAAGTCCCTATCGAAGGCTACAGCCTCAAGATTTATACATTATGAGGGCCAAGCTGGCCTCCTAAATTAGTGGGGCTTGGCTGTCCAACTAAAAGTAAACTGCTGTTCCTGTAGAATTCGTTGGCTGCCTTCTAGCTCGGTGGTGATAGCCGTTGGAGCTCGGAGTTGGGGTGGAGATCACGAGGAAGGTCATTCAAGGCTGTGGACAACCTTCCTACAAAACCGCAATTCCACCTTGGCTGTCTCCTTGCCTCCATTCGCGTGGTTTTTCTCCATTTAATGTCAAACAACCTGAAATAAACGTGTATTAGCCACATAGGCATAATGACTGCCCTCCTTCCTACAAATAACATGAATATACTAAGAAATGATGCATAAGTGATAAAAAATGAAGGGTTGAGCAAGGTAATTAGGCCAAATGAGCCCAAAACGTTACCAAAATTTGGGGCTCATCATCACCCCCCAGCTAAAATATTTGCTCATCCTTGAGCAACTAGTCCAACTCTTCATCCTTCATTGCCTTTACTGCCACCCTGACATCCCAAGCCTCTGTAGTAGTGTCCTCCTTGCTGATATGAAACCCAGCCTTTCTGTTCACCTCTTCCCACTGTTCATTATCATCCTTCTCTGTGCTGCCCTCCATTAATCCTAGCAGCAGTGGTGGGCTTAGTTTGAGGCCAATCCAGCTGGCCTGGAGGTTTTGCATGGATTTCTTATAGAGGCCTACCCGTACTAGAGCTTCCCTCATCCGAGTTGGGGTATGATACTCTTGGATTTTCAGACTGTGGGCCAATGTATTCCATCTGCGGGTGCATGCTTGGACAACGTTGTCTCCTAACAGTCTCTCCATGTCTTCAAAATGAGCTATGGCTTGGGCCTGTTGATCCATATATCTCAATGAAGCTTGAGGGTCAGTGGAAAAATGTTGGTGTGCCGAGATTAGTGCAACTGGATCCCCTGGTTCTGGTTTGATGAGCAATGGCTCATTCAACTCTCGGTTCATGACCGCTTTGGCTTCTGTTGCTGTTTTTTCCTCATGGTTCAGCCATGAGGCAAATGCCATTAATTGCATATCTCCCAAGGCCGTATTGGGATCCCATGAAACTACATTAGGCAGGGCCAAATTATGGAGGTAGAACTCCGCTAATTTGGCCTTATCCTCTGATGAGCTGGTGTTGCATACTTCAGTGAATTGCTGTGGGTCTTGGAGCTGAGAGATACCTCTTTGCGCCAAGGTATTGATTTGAAATTGAAGCCATTGATCTTTCAAGTACAGGCCATAGGATTTGGCCGGCTGTCTGCATTGGATAGCATCCATGGCCCAACTGGCCATGCAGGCCAATTGTGCCTCTTTCTACTGCAGCTGTTTTCTGAGAGCTTGCACCTCAATTTGTGCTTGCTGCTATGCTTCCTATAGGTGTGTTGTTCGCTCCCCAAGACCGGTGTTCAGTTCCTTTTTGCCTTGCTGCTCTGCTGTGGTGTCCTTGGAGGATGTACCTGTCCCTGTCCTTAGCTCCTGTAGCTGCAATCTCAACTTCTGGTTTTCTTCCTGTAGGAACACTCGTTGGCAATTTGCCACGTGTTTAGCCATGGAAAATTAACTTCTGGCCTCCTTGAGCTGCTCCTGTAAGGGACCTATGTCCGCCAAACCCTTTGACTTGGCTATTTTCATCCACGTGTGTGTACGGACTCTTTCTTCCTCCAATGCAAAAAACAGTGGCACAGTAAATTTCTGAGGTATAATTTTGCCAGCCTCTAAAAAGTTGTAATATGAACTCAGGCTTGGTTGAGGGTTGGGCTCTGGTATATGCTCTTTCTCCACTTCTTTTGGTGGCTCTACTTCGCCCTCCCTCGGTGGTGATGAGGGTGCTTCTCCTTCCATTCTCTCAGTTTCTTTAAGCCTGGCTAAGGTTTCCTGTAGAGCATCCTCAGCATCCTGTAGCCGAGTTTTTGTAGTCAATTGGTCTAACCTTTCTTTCCAGGTAGTTTTCTTCGGGCTCCCCCTCTCATAGGTGACTGATATCTTTGAGGGGGACCTCTCCTTGGGCGAAGTAGGGGCATCTTCGATAATGATTGGGCTGCTGGACGGAGGCTGTGGCTTGCCCGTCTTTATTCTCACACTTCTTCGAGCTTTAAAATATAGAGGGGTCTCCCTCTTTCTCTTCTCCTTTGGCTTAGGAGGTGTACTGAGGGCGGCCAGCACAGCTGCTGCCTCCCTTTCAAGAATGTCAGCTTTCTTCTCCTTGGGTTTCACTTTTTCAGGGCTTCCTGTAGAAGACCCTGTTTTAGTTAATTTCGGGCTTCCTGTAGAAGACCCTTTTTCAGTTGATTTCGGGCTTCCTGTAGAAGCCAGTTTCAGTTTTCCTGTAGAAACAGGTGTCACCGCTTTGGTTTGTTTTGCTGCATGAGTTTTACTTTTTGACTTGGTTGCGGTTGCTTTCGAGGCACTTTTGCTGATGTGGACCTTCTCAGCCTTGTCCACTCTGCTTTGCAATCTTCTCTCTCTGGATGTCAAAATGGGTGTGTCATCCTTCTCTTTGGCACCCTTTTTCTCTTGTTTCTTCTCTTGCTTTTTCTTCTGCTCCGTGGTCGTGGTCTTCTGGCCTTTTTCTTTCTTCCCTACGGGCACTGAGTCTTTCTCCTCACTGCTAGATGAACTGAGCTCTTCGGTCAGCATCTTTATAACACCATCTTTGGTCAAATTTCTGAAGGCTTCCCATGAGAGAGGAACCTTGTATGTGTGGAGCGCATCCTCCACGAGGAGTTTAATGAGTCCATGGTGGGCTACCTGGTCTGGTGTGCCTTCTTTCAACTTGGTGGCACACTCAATCAGAGACTGTAGTAGAAAGTAGGGGAGACTGAGTTTGTTTTCTATAGGTAGGTCCATCTGGTGCCTTAATTCCGTGAGTAACCGAAAATGGTACCCATATACAATGCTAAAACGGCCTTCGCAGGTGATGTACTTCATAATCTGAAGGCTAACTTCATTCCACGGTGGCAGTAAACTGGTTCTACGAACCCCATTTTTATCTTCTGAGAATTCCTCCTCTGGTGGAAAGAAGTCTTTCTTAGCCTGTTGGCCCAATTTTCTTTCTTCTTTATCCCATGGTAATCCCATTGGGAGCTCAGTAACTCGGCTGATAAATTGTGGGGTGAGTCTGAGACTCAAACCCCTGAAGTTAACGGTGGCCAATGTTTTGGATTTCGGCCTTAGAGCTTGCAAAAACTCCTCTGCCACCTCGTCGTCATAGCCCTGCAATTTATCACAGAATGATATCCATTGCGCTCGCGTGAAGAGCTCCTCCACCTCAGGATTTTCTCTCAGCTTTGAGGAGTCGGTTGGTTCCCTTCTGATGAACCCACCCGGCATGGTGAAAAACTGCCGCGTTAACTGGAGGTGGCGGGTGCGGAAGAAAATTGGCTTACTGTGACAGAGCGTAGAATTACGCCTCTGCCACGCATACAATTCACAAAAACTTATATCCCGACGACCTTAACACAGCTTAATTATAACTCACTTCCTGTAGGACGACAATTCATGCGACAGCAGACAGTATTTGCAAAATTTTCTTACGACCAGACTGTAGACGTCGATTCTGCCACCCTCAAAACCAATTGCATGGAAGGTTCAGGCTTACCTTGTTAATCCGCCACCTTTTGACGTGAGGAACCCAATTTCCTGTAGAAACAGCTTTCATGTAGAAGCAGCGCGCGAATTCCGGAGGATACTGCAGTGGGTCTGCGCTCTCTGTGCTGCTTAACAGGCGTTCGAACGGCCAAAGACTTGGAGTGTCGAGCTGCAGAGAGATCCAGATGATCACTCGACTTCCAAACGGTGAATGATGAATGCGTGGGGTGGCAATCTAGCCGATTAGATTTGAATTCGGCGGAATTCGTGGCGTGGGGGTGAGCTGTCCCTGCCAGACCGTTGGACGACGTCACTCCATCATTCATCTGCGAGTTCCCTTACTGCCGCATCATTCCCCGCAGATCCGCCGCCGTCACTTCTGTTAAAACTCGTTTTTCCCGACTGGATGGCTCTCACGTGTGCACTGCCCGTTCCTTTTTCCACGACCACCGTTTAAACATCCGACTAGACCACTGACTGGTCGACGTGGCCAGTCGAATGGCCATACGACTGCTCAACCCATTCACTTTACACTTCGCAAACATTCCAAAGTAAAATTCATGCAATTCGACGGAAGAAAGGGCGAGGCACTTACCTGTGCGGCCGCGACACGATTCTTCAGGCTTTTGGACGATGGTGAGTCGATTTGTTTGCTGCTGCGTGATTGCACAGGTTCGAAGGTTCCTCTTTACAGGCCGCTGACGATGAATTTGATGCTTCGGCTGCATGCGCCCGCATGATCTTTGCATGTTGCAGGCGGTGGAAAGGTGTGCACTCTAGCTGGCTTAACTGCTACGGGACTCCTGCAGGATGTCCTGTAGCAGTTTTTCCTCCTCGGGTGCATGCTGCATGGTGAAGACGGTGGCCCCACGATCATGCTCACAGGGCTCTTAGATAGCTGGGATGGGTATGGCACGGCATCTCAGCGTTTTTTCATTAAAAAAATTTCTTTCTCTTGAATCTCAATGATCTGCCTTGATTGTGCAGGTACCTTCATTGCATGTCGACAGGGGTGGTAGAAGGAGGTGACAACAGTGTGTGAGGGAGAAAATGGTAGCTTGCAGGCGTCCATACCGAACCTTGGTCGTTAGATCTCCTCATATAATGAATTCTGGGCTGTCCCGAACTTCTACAGGAAGTTTCCTGTAGAAATACAGAACTTCCTGTAGAAAGTCTGCACCTTCCTGTAGAAAGTCTGCATCTTCCTGTAGAAGGTCTGCATCTTCCTGTAGAAGACTTAAGCTGTAATGAAATCGTGCCCATACCTTGGAGAAGATGAGTATTCTTGGAGGAGGTGCTGGTGAGGTCTCCTGGCAGCATGATAAGGATCCTTGACTCTGAGTTGAGAGACCTCCTCTCCTTCATAGAACACCTGCAACCTGCATGCATTTCCACATTATAAACTTGCTGTCCCTGTCTTTTTTGCTTATTGTTTTTTTTTTCTTTTTTCTTTTTTCCCTTTTTTTTGAAAGATAGCAGGGGCGCCTCAATGAGGTTTTCACCCTTTCCATCTGCCTTAAGCGCCTCAGAGAGGTTTTCACTCAAGGATCTTTTTTCAAATCTTTTTTCTTTTTTTTTTTGAAAGACAATAGGGGCGCCTCAATGAGGTTTTCACCCCTACCACCTGCCTTGGGAGCCTCAGAAAGGTTTTCCCCCAAGGATCTTTATTATTATTATTATTATTATTATTTTTTAGATCTGTCAGGGTGTGCCCAAAGCAGAGGCAGAACCCTTCTCTATGACCAACACTGATTTCTCCATAGTTTTGATGAACTCTTGTCTTGAGAGAGGTTTCCTGTAGATCTTCAGTCGATGCCCATTGAAAAGCATGGGGATGGACTCCTCATCAATGGTCCGAATAAGAACAGATCCATTGTCATGACATTTTTCCACTGCATATGGTCCCAGCCATCTGGTTCTCAGCTTCCCATTGAAATCTTTGTACCTGGAGTCATACAAAAATGCCCAATCTCCTGGCTGGAATTGCTTGTCATTGAGGTGTTGGTCATGCCACACATTTCTCTGAAGTTGAACCAATTCTGAGTGAAGGAGGGCCTGCATTCGGTGCTCGTCCAGTCCATTCAGCTGCAATAACCTTTCTTGTTGTGCATGGCTGAGATCTAGGTCTAGCTGAGCTGCCATCCTCAAAGTGTTGTATTCAAATTCAATGGACAACAAAGCTTTCTTCCCATAGACCAGCTCATAAGGTGTGAAGCCAGTGGTGATCTTCCAGGTGGTGTTGTAAGCCCATGTGGCCTCAACCAGGCGATTTGCCCAATCTTTCTACTGCTGCTCACCACCTTAGTAAAAATCCCTTCCAATGCTCTATTGGTGACTTCCACTTGCCCATTTGCCTGTGGATGATAGGGGGTGGAAGTCCTATGCTTGATTTTGTGATGAGCTAGTAGGTAATCAATTAAGTTGGATGTGAACTGGCTTCCTTGATCGGTGACTAGCTCTCTTGGGTAGCCAAACTTGTAGAAGATGTTTTCTCTTAAGAACTCGGCCACCTTTTCTTCTGTTGCTGCTTTGATTGTTTTAGTCTCTGCCCACTTTGTCAGGTAGTCGGTGCACACAATGATGTAAGACCTTTGCCTCGAAGGAGGGTTGATTGGACCCACAAAGTCCATACCCCACTTCTCAAATGGCTCAAGAGTCACTTGAGGTTGGAGAGGCATCTCATCCCTTTGGGTCGGTTCCCCATTCTTTGGCATCGGTCACATTTGCTGATATACCTTCTGACATCTTGATGAAGTGTGGGCCAATAGTAGCCTGCCTGCAGGATTTTGAAGGCAGTCCTGTTTGCTGCAAAATGTCCTCCACAAGGCCCATCATGACAGGTGAGGAGGATATCAAAGACTTCCTCCTCCCTTACACAATGCCTTAAGATCTGATCAGGGCCAAGCTTGAACAGGTTGCCCCCGATCCAAGTAAATGAGGCACTTTTTCTGATGATTCTGCTCTTCTCTCTTGAAGATAGGTGCGAAGGGAACTGTGCTGAAACAAGGTAGTTTTCTATATCAACAAACCACGGAGAGAGTACTGAGATAGCAAACAGATGTTCATCGGGCATTTGGTCATCCACTGTTCCATCCTCATCTGCAGACAAATCCAATCTAGATAAAAAGTCAGCGACAACATTTTCTTTACCTAGCTTGTCAACAATGGTCAAATCAAACTGCTGCAACAAAAGTAACCATCTAATAATACGAGCATTCACATCTGATTTATTCATTAAATATCTAATTGCAGCATGATCCGTATGTACAAAAGTTTGATAGCCAGTGATATAATGTCGGAACTTGTTCAGTGCATGGACCACAACCAAGAATTCTTTCTCGGTTACAGTGTAATTCAGTTCAGCTTTGGATAAGTTTTTGCTGACAAAGTAAATGGCATACGGAAGTTTTTGTTCCACTTGTCCTAAGGCTGCCCCTATGGCTTTGTTCGAGGCATCAGTGTGGATGTGGAAAGGTAGGGCCCAGTTGGGACCTCTCAAGATTGGGGCAGACACCAACTTGTCCTTTAATTCATTCAAATCCCTCTGATAATCGTCAGTCCATTTAAACTCCACATCTTTTGCCAACAAACCAAAAAATGGTGAGGCTAGCTTGCTGAAGTCTTTAATGAATCTCCTGTAATACCCCGCTAGTCCTAAGAAACTCCGAACATCCCTTACCTTTTGGGGAGGTGGAACCCTCTTGATGAGAGCAATTTTGTTAGGGTCCACCTGTAACCCTTGGCAAGAAATGGTGTGGCCTAGCACGGTCCCTTCAGTCATCAGGAATTCACATTTTTCAGGACTAAGGGACAGGTTCATCTCAATGCACTTGGTTAGGACTTTTCCGAGATTGGACAATGCTTCCTTGAAGTTGGACCCATAAGGAGTGAAGTCATCCATATAGATTTCCACCGCATCATGGACCAGCTCAGAAAAGATGCTCAAGATGACTCTCTGGAAGGTAGCAGGAGCATTGCATATCCCAAAGGGAAGAACTCGGTAGGCAAAGGTACCCCAAGGACAAGTGAAGGTGGTCTTATCTTGGTCTTCCGGGCTGATTTGGATTTGATTGTACCCGCTAAACCCGTCCAGGAAAGAGAAAAACTTCTTTCCTGCCAGTCCATCCAACACTTGATCTATGAAAGGTAGAGGGAAATGGTCTTTCTTGGTAGCTTTGTTCAGTTCTCGGTAGTCCACACAGATTCTCCACTTCCCATTTTTCTTGGGAACCAACACCAGAGGGGACACCCATTCGCTATTTGAGATGGGGTAAATGAATCCGGCATCGAACAGTTTTTGCAATTCTTCCTTGACAATGTCCTTAAGGGCTGGATTCATTCTCCTCTGGGGTTGCCTAACCAGTTTACAATCCTCTTTGATGTAAATGTGATGGGTACAGACCGAAGGATGGACTCCTTTCATCTCCTTATAGCTCCAAGCAAAAGCATCTAGATGACTGGCCAACAGACTACACAACTCCTTTTCCTAGGAAGGAGATAGGGAGGAGCTGATCTTTAACGTTCTCTCAGGGCCGAACTCCCCATTCTTGACTTTGGGAGTGACAGGGTTAGTTGCACAAAGGTCCACTAAGGTGCTGGCTTGGGCATCCTCCACCAATTTCTCTAAGGATAGTGCACTGGGAGGTGGATTCTGGATCAAGGTCTCAATCAAGTCATCCTCGGTTGGGGGGTCTCTTCTAGTGGTGTCTAGGGTGCACAAAGGTGCCGAGTACAACTCATCCTCTTCCCCTTCCTCCAACCAAAGTGGTAAGTCATGCTCTAAGGAGGGTTGGGCAGGAGGGTATAGGACTAGCTGCTTGGACATAGGACCATTTTTGATGGTCATGTTTCCTGCACGGCAACTTATGTAAGCATCTGCAGTGGCTAACCAAGGCCTTCCCAAAATAAGAGGATGTCCAGTAAGCTTTGCCTTTGGTTGCAGAACCAGGAAATCTGCAGGGTATTCCCAAGAGTCGACAGAGACCAATACATCCTCCACAATCCCTTCGGGAGTCACGGTGGAGCGATCTGCTAGTTGCAGGACTGTCGAGGTCTTCCTTAGGGAACCCTGAAGATTGAGATTGAGCATGATATCCCTGGTCATCACATTAATGGCAGCTCCTAGATCAATCAAGGTGTGCGGTATGATGGTGCCATTGATGTGGACATCTACTACAGGACTCCGAGGATCTAGATACTTTGGGTAGATGACTTGTCCTAACATAAGGTCAGACAGTTGTCCTAAGACATTGATGGTTGAAGCATCTCTCTTTCGCCTGCCTGGGTGTTTGAAACACTTCTCCTTAACCAGTTTGTTGTATATTGGCACATCCTTGATGGCTTGGAGAAGTGGTATTTTCACACACAACTGCTTGAGCTCTCCCAGAAGCTCATCCTCCTCGGGGTTGGGTTGTGTGGTGGCTGTTAGTCTCTCAGGAAAGGGTGGAATAGCCTTTGGTTCACTTTCTTGTTTGTCTTCCTCGTCCTCTGGGGGAGGAGGTTGGCGATCCGGAAGAGTCTTTCCAGATCGAAGATTGATCTCTTGGATCTCCACAGCATAGGTAGGGCATGATGTTTCCCCAGTGTATACCTGCTGGGCCTGTCTATTTTTGGGGTTCGGGTTCGGTTGAGTAGGCATTTGAGGTTGCCTTGGAGGAGCAGGAGGTAATGGTTGAGGTTGAACTGGTGGTGGAGGCAAAATGGTGGGAGGAGTGTTGTACTGGGGCCTCCACCCCGACTGAGGTGCATTCCACTGAGGTTGTGGCTGGGCATGTGAGTGATAGGAATGAGTAGTGGGTTGAGTAGGATACTGAGGTGGATAAGACCATAGAGGAGGCATAGACCAGGAAGGATGAGCAGGGGGACCCCAAGAAGGCATAGGAGTAGATTGGTTGGGGCTGTAATAAGCTTGGGGTGCCCCTTGCATCCCCTGCTGGTAAGGTCTAGGTCCTTGTGGCCTCCTTTGGTTCAGGAAATAGAGAGGTTCAGTGGGGGCTTCTGTCCCTTGGTACATGGCTTTAAGCCCAGGTAAGGTTGGACATTGATTTGTGGGATGGTCCTCCTCACAAACGAAACACACTTCAATCGAATGCAATGGGCATTTGTTCTTAGGGTGTCTCCTTGTACATCTAGGGCAGAAGATAGCCAAGGCCCTCTCAGCTTCTTCCTTCTTTTTCTGGATCCTGAATGTGTCAAGTTGCATGGAAATGGTCTATCTCACCTCACTCTTGAGATCTTCTAATTGATTTGCAAACTCATGTTTGGAGAAAGGAATACCAGCTGAGAGGAGGTTTCCTCTACCTCGTTTCCAGGCTGCCCTAGAGTGGTTTCTAAACACAGTCTTTATGTCCTCATAAGGCAGTGGGTAAATATCTCCTCCAGCTAACATGTGAAGGGTATCTAAGAGGTCTTCAGGGACTCCTCGGAGTAGGACCAACTTGAGGGATTCAGGGTCAAGTGTGCACCTAGCCCGTTTATAGCTAAGTTGGAACCTTTCCTCATAATCCTCTAAAGACTCATCATTTCCCATGGTCATCCGAAAGATTTCTCCCTTGGTTTCCTTGGACCTACAGTAGTCCCGGTACTTGGTATTGAAAGCTTGCTGCATCTGAGCCCAAGTGGTGATACTATTCCCAGGTAAGCCCATGAACCAGCGTAATGGTGCATCCTTAAGAGTTGAAGGGAAGAGTTTCAGCTTCTGCTCATCTTCAGTATAGTCATAGGTTCAACAAAGGACAACAAACTCAAATAGGAAGGTATCAGGATCTTCAGTAGTCAGTCCATGGAAGTGAGGTAAAGCGGAGGGGCTAATGTTCTTCATTTTCATGTCTCCATTGGTTTCTCGGATGGGGAAGGCACCTTCTATTCTCTCATATTCTCTTCTATTGTCAGTCATAGCTTCAGATGGAATGGTCTCTAATTCTTCTTCTGCTATAGGATCTTCATATATCTCAGGAGGTTCACCTATAGGTTCTTCTGGATCACTGTCACCAAAGAAGAGAGAAGGGTGACTTAGTGATGTGGTGGGGGTGTTGGATAAGAATTTGCCTATTTTATCTCGATTCCTACGAGGCATGAAATGGAAAGACTTTTGATTGCTTTTGTTTTTTTCTCTGGTACCTGCAAAACTTGAAACAGATTGATCTACCGCTAACTATCTTGCTGAAATGAAAATGCAGAATTGAAATGAAAGCAGGAAAGAACTAGTCTACTTTTCTCAAATGAAATTGCAGGAATGGAAATGCTAGTCTACGCTTGCAGAATCGAAATGCTAATCTATGCTTGCAAAATTGAAATTGCGGAATTGAAATGCTAATCTAGGAAAGCAAGAAATATCTATGCTACTTTTGCAGAATGGAAATGAAATAAACTACTTGGCAGAAGGCGAGAGTGGGAAAATAGACGAAAAGCAACAATTACTAATACTCTAACGCTTCCCCGGCAATGGCGCCAAAAAGATGGTGGGCTCCAGTATTGTAGCAATAATGCTACAACTCATGGAGCTTCCTTCTCTAATTTTATCAACCTGGTAGTTCGTACAAACTTCGAAGCGACGGTGCTGTATGCACAAGTACTAGCTCTTGTCGCAGCTGTCACTTGGTCAGCTGGCACAAGTCCACTAGGGCTCAAGCCAACTTCTATATGTTCTCAGAAGAAGCTTTTTAAGTGATGAACGAAAGCTATCTCGAAGGAAATTAACCTACTTTGCAAGAATGAACTAAAAGCCAACAAAACATGGAAACCCTAGTAAACCCTAATTTTACCAGCTTAATCCTTATGATGCAATGGTGGGAATGCAACTTCTAAAAGTGATGCCATTACTTCTAGTGAGATGAGATGCATGAGTCTAAACTACTTTCATCTGAAGAGAACATGTTTTTGTATTTTTTCTCAAGTGGTTGGAGTTATTATGACTGTGCTTCTTACTGGGTCTTGACTGTGCAGGGGTAGTTCAAGGGGAGGAAGGCTGGAAAAAGGTCAGGAAGGCTCATAGAGGGTCTAAGGGATCCCTAGCATCATTCCACAGAAGTTCACAAGGTTCAGATGCCTGGCAACCGTGTTTGCAAGCTTCTACAGGATGTCTGCAGGGGATTCTACAGGAAGTTCAGGATTTCTACAGGAAGTCTGCTAACTTCTACAGGATGTTCCGCAATAGGACTTTTGGGTGATGGAGGAGTGAATGAGCTGTGTGGGTGGAGAGGAATGTAGGAGGGGAGCTTGTGATGGCTTATGGACAGAGAGATGAGATGGAGAGGGGGTGTGTAAAGCTAGTTGATCTAGAGGAGGTTAGAGGCAATGGAAGGCCGAAAAGATAAAACAACGTGGATGATAGAAGAGTTGGTGGGCAAATGATCTAGCTAGGAGGTAAGGAGATGGCTTAGGCCCGGCTCAAAAGGATAAGGGAATGATAGAGTGGTGCTGCACAGTGTAAATGAAACAAATCACCTGTATCTTGCACAAAACCGAAATGTCATCAACCTACTCTCACTGTTTTATTAGAAACCAAAGAACAACAATGTAGCCTAGAGAGAAATCGTGCATGGTGCTGAAACAAAGAGTTATTTCTCAAGATCTAAATTCATGGACACTTCTACCAATGGAAATACTACGTTAAAGCTTGCATAAACATGTAAAACTACGTTTTTTGGTGGTTGGCACGGTCTACACTCCCAAATCTCTAAACAAAGGTGGTAGTGAGTGTACATTCAACCTTTTCTTGGAACTATGATTAACTCCAATCCTTACTCTAATCTAAACTACTGAAAACAACTCTGTTCATAACACTAACCTATTTAACCACACCAAGAAATTCGAATCAACAAACTGTGTTTTCCAAGTGCATGTAAAGGACAAGAAATGAAATGCTGAAAGAAAAGACAAGTAACAATACAAAGAAAGGAGGCCTATTTCTCTCAGGTTGGGCCCAAACCTGAGAGCTATAGCTCCTCTAAGAACTCAGAATTTAACTCAAATCTGTCTGCCTTTTATTAAAAGATCATAATCATAAGTCTAACAACATGCCAAAAATGGCTTACAAAGAGCAAAACAGAGCTATAGCTCGTGATTCAAAATCTGCAACAAAGGTTCAAAAAGTCCCTATCGAAGGCTACAGCCTCAAGATTTATACATTATGAGGGCCAAGCTGGCCTCCTAAATTAGTGGGGCTTGATTGTCCAACTAAAAGTAAAGTGTTGTTCCTGTAGAATTCGTTGGCTGCCTTCTAGCTCGGTGGTGATAGCTGTTGGAGCTCGGAGTTGGGGTGGAGATCATGAGGAAGGTCATTCAAGGCTGTGGACAACCTTCCTACAAAACCGCAATGCCACCTTGGCTGTCTCCTTGCCTCCATCTGCGTGGTTTTGCTCCATTTAATGTCAAACAACCTGAAATAAACGTGTATTAGCCACATAGGCATAATGACTGCCCTCCTTCCTACAAATAACATGAATATACTAAGAAATGATGCATAAGTGATAATAAATGAAGGGTTGAGCAAGGTAAGTAGGTCAAATGATCCCAAAATGTTACCAAAATTTTGGGCTCATCATAGGGATGCAAAATTCACTTCCATGTTTTGGAAGGAGCTATTTGCAAGCTTCGGTACAAAGTTGTCCTTCAACACAACCTGCAGATAAATGGACAGACAGAGATGGTCAACAAGATCTTGGAGGATATGTTGAGGGTGTACATGATGCACCAATAGAGGAAATGGGTGGAGTATCTTCCATTGGTTGAGTTCATATACAATACTAGTTATTAAGAGTCATTGAGGATGCGTTCTTTTGAGGCATTGTATGGATGGAGCTTTAACACTCCCATTAGCTAGAGTGATCCAATGAACAGGGTATTTATTGGGCCAGATATGTTGGCAGACATGGAGCAGGAAATGCAGGCTATAAAAAAGAATCTAAAGGAAGCACAAGATAGATATAAGAGCTATGTAGATGAGAACAGGGTATTCAAGGAGTTTTAGATTGGGGAGCATGTGTGTTTGTGCATCAAGCAAAAGAAAATCTCATTGAGGATTAGATCATGTGCCAAGTTGGCACCATGGTATTGTGGCCATTTTGAGATCCTTGAGAGGATTGGATTAGTGGCATATCGACTTGCACTGCCTCCAACAGTGAAATTCCATGATGTTTTCCATATTTCAATGCTTAGGAAGTATATAAAGGATGTTGAACATGTTATTGATTGGTCTGTATTGTAGGTGGAGTAAGAAAGAGAGTTCCAACTAGAGCCTCAGTGCATATTGCAGCAAAAGTGTCTCATGCTCATGAACAGAGCCATAGATCAAGTTAAAGTGCAGTGGAAGCACTTTGGGCCTGAATAAGCTACATGGGAGATGACAGATCAGATGTGGGCCCTGTATCCTTCATTGTTTGTCAGTTGAGGAAAATCATTTTTGGTTAGGTTATGTATGTGTAAATTTTAGAACAACATTCCCAAACTCAAGGAATGGGGATTTTGTCATAGGGCTTGGAATATTGCTCAGGAGATGCAGTTTGGACCAATCCTTCTCATTTTCTTAGGGATGATGTGATACCACTCCCTCAATTTCTTTTAAAAACATGATTATTTTATATTTATTTGTAAATATTATTCGACTGGTTTGCCAATGGCTTAAGTTGACTAATTTATTTAAGTAAATTTTATGATAAACAAATGATTTTATTTTTGGAAATGTTGTGGGAAAGAGTTGAGTAATATGGAGTTATTGTTACCATATGAATTAATAAGTGGTTAAGTCCACATAGTGGACCTTTCCAAATTCTTCCAAAATTCCTAGAAGAAATATTACCATGGGGGAAACAACATAATTGGAAAGAAATATTATGTTGGGTTGAAATATAAGTTTAGATGGAAAGAAATGACAAGTTAGATAAAATTTTAAGAAAAGAACAATGGGAGAGAAATGTGTGCTTAAAAGGAAAAAGGAAAGACTTTTTCCTAATGAAAATAAAAATGCTCAGTAGACCATAAAAGCATGTCGTTGCAAGGAAAAATATAGTGGGAAGAGAACAATACAAACTATTAAGTGGGAAGAAATTGGATCGTATATTATTTTGGGACGAGAGGTTAATCATTAAATATAGGAGGAAATAAGTTTGAGGTTGGGGGGATGTGATATTGTGCAAGTCATTGGTTGGGAGGAATGTGCTCTCTCCCATACTTTTTCAAGAAATCTTTTCCTGCCATATAAGTTACTGTAATATGGAGCAAGATTGATCCTATTTGGATTATAATATTGTTCTTAATATCAAGAGAATTAATTGGTAGTATTGTATATTTAATGGTTGTCTCCCTCGTGAAAATAAGTAGAAAAGATTCTCTATGTTTTTGTGTCATCATGTTTTTAATTTGGCTATTAAGCCAAGAGATTTGTGAAACACTGCAAGGAAAATTGACTATTTTGGTGGTTTTAATCATTTGTTTTTGTTTATGAATTCCATATGTTTTCAATATATAGAGGTAGAATTGTGGTAGCAAATCCTTTTGCATAAGTGGATAGGCTCATATTTTGGTTAGCAAAGGGGAAAGGTGATAAGATCCTTCACAACAATAACACATAATTATAGTTTTATTTATATTTCCCCTTGGAATATTGAATATGAAGTGTTTGTTTCTTGGAATAAGGGAAATGAATGAAAATAATGCCATCAAACGTTTGCGCTAGCTATACATATAATTTAGTTTGAAAGATCAATTATATAAATATGTGTGTTGCCTTTATGTGGGCTTGTGGGGATTTTGTGTAGGCTAGTTCTCATCGTGGCACTAATGAAGTCTAGGGTTTGGTGTATGTGGTCTTACTAGGATTTGAGACTCCTCTATTTTGGTTAAATGTTAGGGTTTTTTGAGGATATATGCATCCTCCAAGATCCAAATGTCCTATTGTTCTTTCCTGCTTTTCCTTTTCCTTCTTGCTCCAAAATCCAAGTATGCTAGACCCTCCAAGAGTGCTCCAAGAAAACTCTAAGTATCCAAGAGTATGAGAGAGAGAGAAAGAATAATGAGAGAGCTCCAAAATTGAATTGACAAAAGGTTACCAAATGATTCTCATAAGCCTTTTATGAATAAGGCCTATATTTTCTTCATTTTCCATTATTTTCCCTCAATTTCCTCCTCACATGCAACCAAATGAACACCCACACTAGGATGTCTTGCCCAACATTAAGCTTGGAATATGTGTCCCATAAACCGTGATTATTATTTTTCCTTTATTTACTTTTATTACATGGAATTTTCACGAGGGCTGTTACAAACTGAAGACTTGTTTATTGCTTCACTTGATTTTTGGAAAAATGATTGGTTGCTTGATTCAAGAATAACTTGCCACATGCCCTTTAGCAGAGATTTTTTTGAAGAATTTACTAACAATGTTGATGGAGCAATATACTATGCACACAAGTCAAAACTCAAGCCATCAAGGCTTGGCACCATCAAGCTCAAATTGCCTAGTCTTCTAGACTTTATTCTACATGATGTTCTATACCTCCAAGTGTTTAGGAGAAACTTGTTGTCCTTGGTCCATGTCTGCTAGCAGGGACACCCCATCCATATGTTTGATGATAAGGTTAAAGTCAGAAAAGCATCAAATCACTCAGTTGTCATGACAGGGATTAAAGAAGAGAGACTTCTAAAGCTACAAAGTACATCTACTCATGCACAAAACTTCTCATACAATTATCATGATGATGAAGGTAAATTTCCATGAAGTATCTAATGGCATGCTATATTTGGACACTTGAATTATGATAACCTTCATATGTTGAAGAAAAGTGGTGTTATCGGTTTTCCTACAATTCCCAGGAAACTTAAGCAATGTGATGCCTGTATTCTAGGAAAGCATAACAAACAATTTTTTCATGATTCTCTTTCTAGAGCACATAAAAAACTTGAACTCATTCATTCATATTTATGTGGCCCAATTCCTGTCCCTTATGAAAATGGTAATAAAGATATGATGACATTTATTCATGACTATACCAAACTGTGTTGGGCTTATTTATTGAAGAACAAATCTGATGCTTTTCAAACATTCAAGAAATTTCATGCACTTATTAAAAATGATGAACAATCTCATATTGGCTCTATTTTCACTGATAATGGAAAATAATACACTTCAAATGAATTTGAAAACTATATTCACAAGCATGGGATCAAACATCAAACAACTGTGCCTTATAATTCCCAACAAAACGGAGTAGATGAGAGAAGGAATATGACAATCTTAAATATGGTACGTTCCATGATGTTTTTTTAGGAATGTAAACTTGATGTTTTGGGTTGATGCCGTTCTATGTTCTCTATATGTAAAGAATAGGTGTCCATATAATGATATTAGAAACAAGACTCCTTATGAAATGTGGTATGGCCACATTCCTTTGGTAAAGCATCTTAGGGTCTTTGGTTCCACCTGTTATGCCTTGATACCAAACAAACAAAGAAACAAACTTGGTGTAAGGAATCGTAAGTGTATTTTCTTAGGGTATTCAAATACATCCAAAAAATACCATCTCTATGATGAAGTTAATAAGAAGTTTGTTGTACATAGAGATGTGATCTTTCTTTAATCTTTCAAGGATAACAATGTTGTTGAGTGGCAGCTTGATCGCCTGGATAGATTCAAGCATGCAAAGTCATTTCAATAATTTGATAATCAAATTCCACATCTCGAAGGGGGGATTCCTATACTGGATAAATTTTTGGAGTCTTCTTCTGAAGCACCCTCTCCCCCACATGAATCTCCAGCCATTGATGACAATTTGAGTGATGTGATTCACATAATTGGGAGACTCAATCTTGATTCAGTCCCAACTCAGACAACTAAGAAACCTGGATCATCTCAGAAAGTTCCTCCAAAATGGCTGACAAAGACACTTGAATGTGTTCATCATGATGAGGTTAGAAATACAAGAACAAGAAATTCAATCAGGTAAAATGGAGATGATATAGATGATTCTGATTCACTTGTTGATATTGATGTTTCTTATGATTGTGGACCGAATATGTCTATAGATTTTGAATGAACTTCCTTCAAAGAAGCCTCTTCTCACGATGAATGGAAAGAAGCGTTGTAGAAATAGTATGATGCCTTGATAAAGAATGGTACTTGGAAGTTGGTTGATCCTCCATTGGGAACCAAACCAATTGAGTACAGGTGGGTCTACAAGAAATAGTATAAAGTTGATTGTTATGAAACTAGCTCACAAAAGGATAGAAAATAAAGGTAAACGCCATAGAATTCAGCCTCTTCGAGGGGGCAACCTCCTTTACATTACACAAATGAGCAATTATTTGATGATACATATGAAAAAACTTCCTTTCTATATATAGGAGTCTACGAGGTCACAATATAATGAAAGCCGACCTAACAATAATAGTATAAGGGAACAAAAATAACAATAATGGGCTTCTATGGTGCACAACAATAACAATATGGGGACAATAGGAGCACTACAATAATAATAAGGGATACAATGACAATAGCAATGGGGGAATAACTAGTACTATAGGGACCTAACATGTCCTTCTCCTTCAAAAAAGTGTTGTCCTCAACGCTTGACTAGTTCTAGATGCTTTTATATAAAATTCTCATCCTCCCATGTGGAATCTTCAATGGGCAAGTTCTTCCACTTGATGAGATACTTTGAAATTAATCGATTCCGTAGCTCTCAAGTTCTTGTTTCTTTGAGTGGTTCAGGTTCCAATATGATTTTTCCTTCCTTGTTAAGTTCTCACAATATTGTTTGAACTGGGATCTTTTCACCTATAACCTTCTTTAAGCATGAAACATGGAAAACTAGGTGCACTTGGGAAGCTCCAATTTGTATGCCATAGTACTTATCTTTTGCAACACCTTGTACGGACCATAATAATTTGGTGCTAATTTATCATCCTTCTTAGCTTGCTTGAGGGACATTTCTTTATATGGTTCTAGCCATAGGAATACCCATTCAGCTAGAGGCAACCATTTGACCCATTGTGTCCATTTATCATATACAAAACAATGAAGATATCCTTCCAAATATTTGTTTACTATCTCAGTTTGACCATCATATTGAGGATAATAAGATGAGCTATGAGCTAACTGAGTACTAAGACAAGAAAATAATTCTATTCACAAATTTCCAGTGAAAATGGGATCTTTGTCACTTACAATAATCTTTGGGTTTCCATGTAGCTTTTGAATTGTTTCCATAAATGCAATAGAAACTTTACTTTCTTTAAATGGATGAGATAATGCACAAAAGTGTGCATACTTGGTAAGTTTGTCAACTACCACCATGATAACACTCTTTCCTTCGGACTTGGGTAAACCTATGATAAAATCCATTGAAACATGTTCCCAAAGTTGTCTTCGAATGGATAAAGGTTGTAATAGACCCGGGGTCTTAATTGTTTCAACATTATTTTGTTGGAAAACCAAACATTCCACCACAAACTTTTGAATATCTGATTTAAGACCATCCCAAAAAAATTCCTTCTTAACCCTATGGTAATTTTTTAGAAATCCTGAGTGCCCTCCTAAGGGAGAGGTGTGTAATTCTCTAAGAATCTTTTGTTTGAGTTGGGAATTCTTACATAGGTATGACCGATCTTTGTACCATAATGAATAATTTTTCGAGCTAAATGTATCAGGTGTACTAGGATCTTGTTGTAACTTTTGAATGAGTACCCACACTTATACATGATTCTCCCATTCATCCCTTGCTTCGTTTATCCAATCTGGTTGGATAGTAGAAATGGCACAAAGAAATGCTTCCACGTCCTCATCCCTTCTTGAGAGTGCATCTACCACAACATTTTTCTTCCCTTTTTGTAGATGATATCAAAGTCATAACCCAACATATTTGTGACCCATTTTTGCTGTTGTTCTGAAGATAATCCTTTTTCTAAAAAGTATTTAAGACCATCATGATCTATTTTTACCTTGAAGTGTCTTCCCATTAGGTAGGGTCACCATTTCTTAAGTGCATGTAGTATTGCCAACATTACCTTATCATAAATAGCTTTGTGTAAATACTTTCCTTTTATTGGATGACCTTCTAAAGAAATGTGTCTTTCTTCTTGCATTAAAACAATATCAATTCCATTTCCTGAGGCATCACATTCCACAATAAAGGTTTTTGTGAAGTCCTGTGTAGCTAAGACCCGTGCTTGGCACATTGCCTCTTTAAGATGTTGAAAGGTCTTTGTTTCTTTTGGAGTACATGAAAATGCATCTTTCTTCAATAATGTTGTTAGAGGTGTTGTTATTCTCTCACAATTCTTAGCAAACTTGCGATAATACCCTGTCAACCCGAGAAATCCTCGTAGATGCTTTATGGATGTGGGGATTTTCCATTCCTTAATGGTTTTAATTTTTCTAGGGTCTACCTTAACACCTTCATGGGATACAATATGACCCAGATATTCCACCTCTTATACTCTAAAGAAACATTTGGACCTTTTTGCATATAATTGTTTCTCCTCCAATAGTTTGAGAACCTGTCAACATGTTGAACATGATCCTTCCAAGACTTGTTGTAGATTAGTATATCATCAAAAAATACAAACACAAATTTTATAAGGAAGGGTTTGAAAATGGAATTCATCAAACCTTGAAATGTAGAAGGTGCATTGGTAAGGCCAAAAGGCATGACCAAAAATTCATAATGAACCTCATGAGTTCTAAATGTTGTTTTTGGAATGTATTCAGTCTTAATTCTGATTTGATGATATCCTGAACGAAGATCCAACTTGGTGAAGTAAATTGATCCATGCAATTAATCCTATAATTCATCAATGACAGGAATGGGAAATTTATCTTTAATAGTGAGCTTCTTGAGCTCCCTATAATCTGGACACATGCGCCATGATCCATCCTTCTTGTGAACCAATACTATTGGAGCAGAGAAATAACTTTTACTAGGTTGAATTATACCATCCTCTAGCATTTCTGCAACCATACATTCAATTTCACTCTTTTGGGCATAGGGATATATATAAGGCCTGATTTTTAGAGGAACACTTCCTAGAATCAAATGAATAGCATGATCATGATCACGAATAGGTGGGAGACCTTTGGGAGTCTCAAATACCTTGGAATGATTGTCCAAGATTTTTTGGAGATCTAGAGAAATAGATTACTTCGATGTGGGAACCTCTAGTGAACATAATTGTGCAATTATGCCTCGTTTTTCTTTCTTTAAAAGCTTTTTTATTCCGTTAGAGATGATTATCTTTCCCAGTTTCCCTACGATACCCCTTAATTCAACTTCCTTTCCTTCTGAAGAAAATTTTATGAAAATTTCTTGAAAATTAAAAGCTATTGTACCCAAGGATTGTAGCCATTAGACTCCTAGTACAACATCAACACCACCAATTGGAATGGAAAGCATTGGCCTATTCAATACATATTCTCCCATGGATAACTTGATATTATGACACTTTTCTGAGCAATTTATGGTTCCTCCACTTGCAACCATCAATTGACACTCTGGTGCTGGATATAGGAACAATTCAATTCCTTGGCTATCTTACAATGAATAAAATTATGGGTACTGCCCGAATCAATCAACACTATTACCTTTTTCTTCTTGATATGACCTTCTATCTTGATAGTTTGAGGAGTGGTAATTCCAGCCAATGCATTACAAGATATGGTCGGATTCATTTCTTCTTTCTCTAGGGTTTGTTCCTTGTGTATATCGTCTTCTTTTGATGTTTCTTGTTCCTTTTCTTCCTCCTCTTCACAATATATGTAAAATAATTTCTTCTCAACACACTTATGACCTTTAGTGTATTTGTTATCACAACTGTAACAAAGCCTTTTTGCTCTTTTTTCTTCCAATTTTTGTGGTGTCAACCTTGTAGGTTGTGGATGGCTAGGGGAAACAACACTTCTATCTTTATGATTGTGAGTGGTAGGCTTCCTTGTTGCCATAATTTTGCTTTCCATTTTTATTGCCAACCTAAATGCCTTCTCCAATGAATCAGGTTCCCAAAGGCGAACCTCATGTTGGATGTTATCCTTTAAAGTCCCTATGAACACATCAATCGTATGCTCCTTTGGAATATATTTTACCCTTATATTCAATTTTTGGAAGTCCTCAATGTGCTCTATCATTGAACCCTTTTGTTTGAGATTTATCAATTGGCTAAAAAAAGTGTTGCTTTTTGTATCCTCATAATGTGCTATCATTTCATTCGTAGAAATAGCCCAAGTGACAATTTGTTTATGAGAGCAAAGCCATCGATACCATACAAACTAATTTTGTTTGAAATATAAAGTTGCAATGCGTACTTTTTGTGTGTTTTACACATTATGGAGATCGAAAAATTGCTTCATCTATAGTATCCATGTTACGGGATCCTCGCCATCAAACTTCCTCATACCGATCTTTGGAACATGGTGGTTCTTTGATCCAACGTTAGAGTCTATGGAATCTTGATTAACATTTATTTTGTATGTAGTTTTCTTCCGGAGTTCTCGCATCCATGATTGTTTGAATCGACGTTTCGAGCCATCCACTGTGGCTCATCATTAGGATATATCAATAATTGTGTAAGGCAGATCTCATTGGATAGAATAAATAGGGTTAAGAGATGCAAAGGGACTGGAAGCCGACCTTGATATTTTGATTATTTGTTTAATATCTTTTAAT
Organism: Pinus tabuliformis; assembly: GCA_031772625.1. Lineage (NCBI taxonomy): Eukaryota > Viridiplantae > Streptophyta > Pinopsida > Pinales > Pinaceae > Pinus > Pinus tabuliformis. The sequence continues at coordinate 443,171,394 of CM062808.1, read as the reverse complement.
ATTTAATTATAAGATTCTTATTTATTTTTATTTTTATTTTTTATTTATAATTAAATAATTATTTTATATTTGTTTTTATTATATTTTTATTTAATTTAATTTAGTTTTTGTTCTTAAAATTAAAAACAGCAACTTACATCTCAACTAAAAAACAAAGAATCTTAAATCTCTAATATTAGAATTAACATTAATTAATTTTAATACCTTTTAGAATTATAATACCTAATCATATTAACTTCTATTAGTATTTAAACATATATACCGATACATAAGAAGATTATTAAGTTTCTAACTAAGACTAAAATCTACTTGTAAAATTACAAAGATAATCACTAAAATGATAAGAATTTCTAGGAAGAAGCACTAATATAAAAATTAGTGCTTATTAACATAAAACCATCATTAAAATCAAACTAATTAATTTACTTTAGAGTAAGAACATGAACAAAATAAAAGTAATTATAAAATTAATCATAAAATAAAATAAAAACAAATATAAAATAATCAATTAATTATAAATAAATAAAATCCTATTAAGACGACTAATAGGATTTGTAATCAAGACTAAAATCTACTTAAAAATCATAAATAAAATCAACATAATCATAAAAATTTCTAGGCACAAACACTAATATATAAAAATTAGTACTAATTAACATAAAAACTATCATTAAAATCAAGCTAATTAATTTAATCTAGAGTAAGAATATATATAAAAAATAAAATAAATAAATAAATAAAATAAAATATAAAATAATTAATTAATTATAAAATAAAATAAAAATCAAATATAAAATAATTAATTAATTATAAATATATAAAATCCCATTAAGAGGATTAATAGGATTTGTAATCAAGACTAAAATCTACTTATAAATCATAAATATAATCACTATAATCATAAAAATTCCTGGGCAAAAGCACTAATATATAAAAATTAGTATTAATTAACATAAAAACAATCATTAAAATCAAGCTGATTAATTTACTCTAGAGTAAGAGAAAAAACTAAATAAAATTTATAAAATATAATAAAAACAAATATAAAAAAATTATTTAATTATAAATAAAAATAAAAATAAAATAAATAAGAATCTTATAATTAAATATTAAAAGATATTAAACAAATAATCAAAATGTTAAGGTCAGCTTCCAGTCCCTTCGCATCTCTTAACCCTGTTTATTCTATCCAATGAGATCTGTCTTACATAATCACTAATCTATCCTGATGATGAGCCATAGTGGATGGCTCGAAACACCGATTCAAACAATCATGGATGCGAGAACTCCGAAAGAAAACTACATGCAAAGCACTAATCTCAGAAGCCTCAAAAAAATAATAACATTTATTTTGTTCTCATCATGAGTTTCCTTTACTACCCTTTCACGATTAGTAAGCATTCATTGTAGAAACTTTGTCAAATATGTCTTTAATTCTTCCATCTTATCTTCCACGCCTTTCCTTAAATCATCCATCTTAACTTCCACGCCATCCATATTAGCTTCCATGTCTTTCTTTAAACCATCCATCTTAGCTTCTATTACTTTTTGTGCGAGTGAAATTTGTTGCACTTGGTCTCGTAATTTTGATATATCATGTTGCATTTATTCCTCTTCTTCATAAGTCATGATAGAGCTTTCAGGTTGCTTACTAGGTGTTTCCATTTTCTTTTTCCGGGGCATCAATTAATGATAATAATGCTTCACTATGCCCTTTTAATTCCTTCAAACTAATTTTCCAAACCAAACTTATGAAAAAATTAAAAAAAACTACACACTTTTTTTCACTTTGTAGGTGCCCGATATTGAATCTGTTGTATCTCTGTAATTTTGGATCTCCACAGTTTGAAATGTATTCCTGCAGTATCCCTCTGAGTACTCATTCTAACCTCACAAGTCTGATCAAGATTTGATTCTCCAATGAAGATCTATGCCAAATCTCCCACGATGACCTGATTATAGACTGGTTTAGTAGAGCGAGCTTGTACGAAGTTCCACGTGTCATAGTTTTGACCTTAGGATCTAAAACAGATATACAGGAACCTACAATCCATCCTATTTTTGTAACTTCCTACAAAATTTCAAACTGATTCTCAGAAAAAGAGTTATGACGATTTTCCCCAGGTCACTTGTTTGCGATATAATTCGGGATCCTACAAAAACCCTAACTTCCTTGGATCATATCTCCGTACATATAGCGAGACAAGATCTGAAATTTTGACCCACTGTTCAGAGTGATTTATGCTCAAATGGGTTTTTTTTGTTTGCTTCTGAAACATCGTAGAAAAAAAATTATAGCGAAAATTCCACGATGACCTGTTTGGAGCAGCAAAACCCTAGAATCCAAGCTCTGATGCCAAATGTTATGAAACCAGCTCACAAAAAGATAGAAAAGAAAGAATAAAGCCTTAGAATTCAGCCTCTTCAAGGGGGAAACCTCCTTTACATTAAACAAATGAACAATTCTTTGATGATACAAATGACAAAACCTTATTTCTATATATAGGAGTCTAAGGGGTCACAATATAACCAAAGCCGACCTAACAATAATAATATAAGGGCACAAAAACAACAATAGTGGGCTTGTATGGTGCAGAATAATAATAATACGAGGACAATAGGGGAACTACAATAACAATAAGTGATACAATGAAAATAGTAATGGGGGAATCATTAGTATTATAGGGACCTAGCATTGATGGCTCTCTTGACAAACTCAAATCCAGGCTTGTGGAAAAGGGTTTTACAAAGAAGGAAGGGGTCAAATATGAGGAGAATTTTGCCCCCATAGAAAAATGGGCTACCATACTGACATTATTTTACTTGGTAGCTCATAATGGTTGGAAATTCCATCAAATGGATGTAAAAACTGCTTTCTTGAATGGAGATGTGAAAGAGAATGTTTTTATGTCACAACCAGAAGGATGTGTTGTGAAGGGCCATGAACACAAGGTACACAAGCTTTTGAAATCCTTGTATGGCCTATAGAAAGCCTTGTGAGCGTAGTATGAAAAGTTAACTGAGCATCTTCCGAAACTGAACTTCAAACATTATTATCTTGATGATGCAACTTTTTTTCAAGAAAGTTGGAAAAATAGTTGTATATCTTGTGTTTTATGTATGATAATTTGATGAAATGGAACAATGAGAGCTACCTTGCATACATAAAGAATGAATTGAGGAAAGGTTTTGAAATGATTGAATTGGGATATGTTCACTACTATCTTTGTATTGAAGTAACTCAACATATGAAGTTTATATTCCTCTCTCAGAAGAAGCACATTGGAGATCTATTGAACATGTTTCGAATGCTTGACTACAATCTTTTAACTACTCCATTGGAACAGAACTTGAAGCTCACATCCATTGAAGGAAAAGAATTTGAGGATGCAACAAAATATAGACAACTTGTAGGAAGTCTCAACTAATGTGCATTATGTATAGTTAGATAAACCATGGTTAAATACATTTATAAACTTTTAATTTTTTTTGATAGAAACATCTAAATCTTTATCATACTTCTATGCTGGAACTAAAATCAAAACACTAAACCAATGATATATTTTATCACAGAAATTAATACTGAAATATGAAATTCATATTTATATAAACTATATTTCTATTTAGTAATCAATTTTATTTATATTAAAAAATTATATTTGTATTCTTAAATTTAAAATCCTCAAATTCTACAAAAATACTTTTCCCAAGTATAAGAATATGGAATCAGAAATACAAATTTTGGAATTTTGGAGGGTTGGTTGGTGAGAAGTTGCACAACTAGGATGATAAGTATGAATGAGTTTTACTTTGTTGTGTCCTTGTCATCATCCTTGGATATATGTTACTCTAGTTGAGAAACTCTAAAGCTTAAATCGTTGATTAGTTTATCATTTGATTTAACTTCTACATCTCATTCTTCATTTTGTCTACTACTCATCCTTTCCATATGCCATGACCATCACATGTTGCATCACACTATATGATTTCACCCCCTATATCTTGTTTTCCATTCGCTCGAACTGTCTCTAAGGAGGGGAGATCCAAGCCCTTGAGTTCTTCACATGTATCCCTTTCACAATTTGCAGCACTCATGGTGCACTAAACGGTTTATATCCCTCCATGAATCTCGCACAAACGAGTTCACGCCATACAAAAAAAACAATATATTAATACATTTTCACATTCTTAAACCAGTTAATATTAATACTAATGTGTATTATAGGGTTGAAAATAAGAATATTTTCTATATATAAAGATGTGAAATATATATATATATATATATATATATATATATATATATATATATATATATATATATATATAGATATGTAATATAAATAATATTATAAAGAACAAGCATAGATCCATGTTAATTCCAAATCTATGAAGTGTTGATAGGAATCAAATCTCTCTAGAAGCAAATATTTAATCAAATTCTATACCAGAAAAGAAATTTACACCTCCAAAAATTTGATCCCTCTAAACTTTTGATAGATTTGAAATTAAAATAGATATATAATGATTATAAAATTAAAATTGAAAGCTCCAAGGATTAGCTCAATTGGTCGAGTCCCCATTGTTAAGTACCTCGCCGATCGATTGGTCACAGGGTCAATTCTCCTCGACACCCTTGGGGTTAGGCACTGCTAGTTTGGCTGAAAAGCTTTAAAAGATTCCCTTTGGGGTTGATTTGCCTAGAATTTCTGTGGATGTAGCGGTCACTTAGTGTCCGTGAACCACCTATAAAAAGAATAAAAAAAATAAAAAATATGTTAAAATTCACTTTACTTTCATAATTCAAAAAAAAATCACATGCACATCGTTACCCATTCCCACTCCTTTGGAAAGTGAGTGAGAAAATACATAGATGTCTTTACGAGTTTAGGCTTATGTGATGTGAGCGATTTCTATATAACACTTCTAGGTCCATCACATTTTGTTTGAATCTCCTATTTTATTTTCTTTATAAAAAGTATGATTATAAATTTAATAATATATTAAAGAAAATCATAACCACTTTATCCCATATATTTAACGTTATTATATATATCATATAATTGGTTTTTTATAGGTTAAGTTTATGTCTTGTTGGGATGGTGATTTTTGTAATGTCCCTTTCCAAGAAGATAAATTTTTCATTTCGATTTGGATAGAAAGAAACATTAAAAAAAAATGAAAAAATAAAAAAGTGAAATGAATAATTAATTTAAAAATAAAGGAGATAAAGAGAAAACCCATAATCTTTGATGACCCATGGTAATTTGGTGCCCATGGTATTTGGAGAAGGAAAATTATAAAATGGTTGATGGGAGTTCATTTGGTACATGAACCATTATTAATTGATATTTCGTTAATACTTCTAGGAGCTCTTATGGCTTAAGGTGAGAGGGAAAAATCATAATTTCCTAGTTTCATTGCTGAAATGCACACCCTAGTTGATTGTGGTTGGCTTTGGTGCTTAAAAGCACACCCTATCCAATTATTGTGTCACATGTTGTTAGTTGTGTTTTAGTGAGCCAAAAAAAATAGTGTAGGTTTGCTTTATTTTTTTAAAACAATTTTACTTTATGGTATATATTTATATGATAGTGAATTGAAGTAGAAAAAGCTTAAACACTCTATCTTTTCCACCTTTTCTGGTTTGTTATTAATAGAATTCAACTAATTAATATTTGTTAATTTTAGATGGATTAAATTATTTTTTTAATGCAAAAATGGATTTTGACTCTTAAATACCCCTCTAGCAAGTAGATTTGCCATGTTCACATCTGATTTATGCAATTCCATCAATCCAAAATAATTCATGCTAAAATTTAGGCCAAAAATGCTTGTTTCCCTTCCCATTATTTTGGGTGGCCTTAAAAATACCAGTTTATAGCATGTTTAGACTTTGAAATTTGAAGTATATATATATAAAAAATTATAATATAAATTGGCATTTGTAGCAAAATTAAAGATGGCGTGCTTGATGTATCATCAATTGAGATAGTTCGTAATTTTTGCATAGTTAATGACTAGATTTTTTTTGCTAGTTTATAGTCACAATCACCCATAATCTCCGCATGAACATATACCAACATTGAATTAGTGAAAGTGTTTATTACCTCTCATGATGATAACTCTTAGGACTATATTAGAGATGAACTTTGTGGTAGTATGACAATCACCATATGCACGGATATTTTTAATGATTTTTAGAGGTGTCCCAATCACTGTTTTGATCAAACCAAAAGCCATGGCAATCTTCTCACTATGGCAGCGAAGAGATTATTCATTAAACTCCTCATATATATAATGAAAAACAAAGTTTGTATTAGGTACATACCCAAATGCCTTATTTTTTCCATTTAATTTCACCAGATTTTCATATATCTCTTTTGTTTGTGGATGTGATTCATCTATTATACCTAAAGAATGCAACTAGCTTTTCACCTCAATCTAGCTTTGCCCTACTTTTTTTTCAATTCTCTAGATTCCATCATGTTACTCAACTTTTCTACATAATCCCATTGATTAAGTTATGTAGATATATTGGAAACCAATACACATGTTACATCATCTTTTCGTTCCAACCTAAGAATACATTTTGTTGCCTACTTTCCCAGTACCAAGTTCTTGTAGATTCTGGAGGCATGAATCAATGTTCATTGTATCAAAACATTGTTTTCAAATGACATGAATCTAATAGCTTTCATTGCCTCATCAAAGTACCTTGCATGAACAAGAAGGTTAACTATATAGACATAATGTTCTGCTCTTTGGAAGACAACATAGTCCCAAATCATTGAATCAAACAAGTGATGGTCTTCCTAAAGTATAAATATAACTTTAATATCTAATAATATAGTTTTTAGTTTTCATAATAGATATCAATATTGTTGGTTGTAAAAAAATAATAAATGATTCAATAACACCATCTTATTAGACATTATTAGTGCCAATGCCAGAACTAGCCTGCACAAAATCCCCATAAGCCCACACAAAGACAACATACATATTTATATATTTGAAATTTCAAATTGAAGTATATGTATAGCTAGCATAAATGTTTGATGGCATGATCTTAATTTATTTACTTTATTCCAAGAAACAAACATTTCATATTCAATATTCCAAGGGGAAATTTAAATAAACCTATAATTATGTGTTAACGTTGTGAAGGATCGAATCACGTTGCCCCTTTAACAACCAAAATATGAACCTATCCACTTATGCAAAAGGTGTTACTACCACAATGATACCTATATATATTGGAAACATATGGAATTCATTAAAAAAAACAAATTATTAAAACCACTAAAATAGTCCATTTTCCTTGGGGTGTTTCTCAAATATCTTGGCTTAATAGCCAAATAAAATATATGGTGACAGAAAGATACAAAGAATATTTTTTACTTATTTTCACTAGGGAGGCAGCCATTAAATATACAATACTAGAAATTATTTCTCTTGATATTTAAGTACAATATTATAATGCAATTAGGATCAATCATGGTCCATAATATAGTAACTTATATGGCGAGAAAATATTTCTAGAAAAATTATGGAGAGAGCACATTCCTCCCAACCAATGAGTTGCACAATAGCACCTCCCCCCAAGCTCAAACTTCTTGCCTCCTCTATTTAATGATTAAGCTCTTGTCCCAAAAGAAGATAAAATCCAAAAGGTCCCAATAGATTTTTCCTAACAAAGGACTTGCTTTTAAGGTCTACCAGGTTTTTTTACTTTACCTAGGATTTTTCTTTTCATTAGGAAAAAGTCTTTCCTTTTTCATCTTAAGCACACTTTTCTCTCCCATTGTTCTTTTTTTAACATGTTACCTAACATAGCATTTATTTCCATATAAGTTTATCTTTCAACCCAACACAATGTTTCTCTCCAATTATGTTGTTTCCCCCATGGTAATATTTCTTCTAGGAGTTTTGGAAGAATTTGGGAAGGTCCACCATATGGGCTTAACCACTTATTAAATCCTATGATAACAAGAATTCTATATTACTCAAAAGCTCTTTCCCACAACATTTCCAAAAAATAAAAGCATTTGTTTATCATAAATTTATTTAAATAAATTTTTCAACTTAAGCCATGGGCGCATGGCCAACTAGTCAAACAATATTTACAATTAAATATAAGATAATCATGTTTGTAAAAGAAATTGAGGGAGGGGTATCACATTGACTCTAAGAAAATGTGAAGATTTTGATAAATTCTTTCAGATTAATCACATCATGAGTTTTTGGTTGACGTTTCAAACCATCTAATGTGGTTCCACCTCAGGGCAAAGGTGAAAAAATCAGTCACTGAGAATGTTTAAATAGCAAGAATGCATCTAGTTCTAGAGTTAGTCGTTAGGAAATAGATGTTAGGAATTAGCCGTTGAAAATTAGTTGAATAAATTTATTATTATTTTGTTATGTTTTATTTTATTTTATTAATATTTTTAATTAAAATAATATTCAATTCAAATTAGTTAGATTAATATAATAATAATATAATAAAAATTGAATATTTGTAAATATATAATTAAAAATAAGTTTAATATATTTATCAAATGGTTATTATTAAAAAAAATATATTCAACAATTAGATTTAAATATTATTATATTGAAATATTGGATAATATTTTAATAGGAAGGTCGAAAAGATATATATTGCAATATGAAAGTAAAAGTAATAAATAAATAAATAAATTAGTTATTATTATATATATAGTAATCAAAAATAAATTACGAAGAGAGGGAGGGGATCCAACTTCTACTTAATTCCAACCATCGTTCCCTTTTAATATTAATAGCGCGCTTTTCAATTTCAATGGCTTCTCCAAGTTTCCTATGATGGTAAGATTAATAGCGCGCTTTTCAATTTCAATGGCTTCTCGAAGCTTCCTATGATGGAAGTGCATGGCGATGACCCGAGAATCCTCGTTGCAGACATGGTCATTGGATTTCACTGCATGTTTAGCTAAAGTTGAAGAATGCGAGTGATTGTGCATAATATCTATTGCATGTTCTTAGATTCTCTCGTTCATGGAGTAACGAGTTTCCCCAATGTAGGGAATCCCACAAGAACATGGGATGCATGTTCAGCTAAAGCTGAGGAATGAGAGTGGTTGTGCATAATATCTGTTGCATGTTAATGGAGTAACAAGTTTCCCTAATGTAGGGAATCCCGCAAGAACATAGGATGGAGTAGATCGCTTTCACGTCTTTAGGGTTTACAGGGTCTTTGACGGATCTAAGAGAATTTCTAATGGTATTAAGGGAAGGGGTTCGAAGGTAACATAGAATTTGTTCTATTTGAGAATATGATCTCTATTGTTCAACTTCCCTTTATAAAGGGGACCAACTTCCCTTTATATTTTTCTTTGTGACCTAATATTTTTAATTTGGCTATTAATCCAAGACATTTGAGAAGCATTGCAAAGATAATGGACAATTGTGGTGGTTTCAAGTATTTGTTTTCATTTATGAATTTCATATGTTACCAAGATATACAACACCTTTTGAGTAAGGGGATAGATTCATATTTTGGTTAAAAAGGGAGGAAGGTGATTTGATCCTTCAGAATTATAACACTTAATGATGGGTTTATTTGGATTTCCCCATGAAATATGGAATCTGCATGTTTGTTTTTCAAAGAATAAAGTAAATAAGTAAAGCTCAAACTTTTAGGCTAGCTGTTATGTAAGGTAAATAATCGGCGGGACTCGACTCCTCCTTGTGCTTCCAAGCCAACCACAAGTAGAACCAATGCTCATCTAGTGAAGGAGAAGAACGCAGAAGCAACTAGTAGAAAGGGGATATGTTCACTACTATATGAATTTTTTATTTTAATATTAATTTGGGTAGTCAAATATATCATCACTTGAAACCAAAATAATATTTAGTTTTTTTCTTTTACTTCCAGGGTTGAAATAATAAGTATGATTGAAAACAAAATAATATTTAGTTTTTTTCTTTTACTTCTAGCATTGAAATAATAAGTATGATTGAAAGATGTTTCTTAATTTGGGAATACAATGCATCATAAATAAGTTTGATGGAAAAAAATGTTAATTTATGTAAAACGTTAAAGGTTAAGAAAAAAATAATGGTAGAGAAAAGTGCGTTTAAACGTTAATAGACAAATTGTCCCTAACAGTATTTAGTGGTTGAGGATGATGGAGAATCACTGGTGCTGCTACCAAAATTTAACGTATGAAGGCCAGAGAGTACAATAGCACCCTGCGTTTCCTCCCTTGGTGGGAAATCTATCTTGGAGATTGTCTTTGTCTTCTTGGAATAAATCTTGAATTCCTTGGCTGAGACTTTTGTAACTGAAGGTGATTCTTCTTCTTTCGGTCTTTTCTCATTTTTCTCTCTAGGGGTAAGATTCTCTGAAGTGGTTCTGGACAACACCTGCTCTTTAGCCTCCTGCAATGTATTCTCTACCCAATCCTGTTGGTTCATATATTTCTTAATCTCTGGTCTCTAGGTATGTACATAGGGGGTTGTCTTCTGTCCCAACCTCAGCTTAGAAATTACCCCAAAGGGGTCATAAGACCATGTGAAGCCCAGGGGAAAATTCATCTATTTTAGAAGGATGTATGCTTTCCATTCTTGCTCTACTGTTACAAATAAATAACCGTATATGTGTTTTGATTATTTGCCTCATGTATTCCAAGGCAAATATGCTCATAGGAAGATATTTGGGCAGTTTATAGGGCGGTAGCTCAAAGCCATAAACCCTGATCTCTATATAATTTCGGTATAAATAACAATCTCCTATCTTCACCTGCTCATTGAGATGCAACACCTTTTGAATATCCTCACCATTCCGGGAAATTCGCTGGCCACTGAGTAAACAAGTTGCTTGATATATGAACTCATCACTAAAATCTTTGAACTTGTACTCCTGTGAATGCTTTCTGATAATGGAGGTCCATCAGATTATGGACTGAGGCTCACCCTGCTGATTGAGTTTCTGAACTCCAAAAGGAAACCTATATGTATGGAAGAAAGAAACATATGCATGAGAATGGAAGAGTATTCAAACATTTCTTCAGTTAGAAACTGAAGGACTTGTTCATGTATCACATCTGTAAGAAAGTGACCATAGTAAAAATTGACTGAAAGTCTGTGGAAAGGGTGGATAGAAAGCCTAAAATAGGCTCATCTACCCATTCATCTCAGAAATACCCAAGTATGCAAGACAGGACAGAGATGATTTGTCTGGTTCTTTGGGGGAAAATAGAAGAGGGATAAGGGGGGTTTTTCTTGGGCAATTGAGAATCCTCTGATAGAAAAACTTCAAAAATCCTTGCTCTTAGGGAAAAAGTGAGTTTTTGGTAAATTTCTTTGAGAGCAGCAATTTAGAATGGAGTCTGGGATTCACTTTGTGGGACCTACAACATGTGGTTTATATTCTTAGGGGTAATGGTAAGAAGGATTTCACCATTAGGGGATATGATAGCTCTTTTTCTTGAGAGATAGAAGGCTTGGAATTTGAGGAAAAACTGTGGGAAATAATAAGATTGAGGGAAAATGAGTAGGGGTAGTCTAGATTTCCAAAGCCCAATTTCTTCTGATTGGTCTAGATAGGTGTCTCGAAACAAGTAGTGTAATTCAAAGAGGTCGAATTCACACTATCTTTCGGTGATTTTATAGTGTCTTTCGGCTAAGGGAATGTGGTCTAAATCCATAGAGGGAGGAAGCATCGGGTTTATCGAAGCGACGCTAGTTTTGGTTTTTGGGGCCATTGTGATAACAGGGTAGAATTGTAGAGGATGACAATGTTAATTGAACGGGAAAAAGAACTTGCAAGTAATTACTCTTGTCAGCAATGGATAGTAAACAAGGAAAAATATAGATTAGGTTGATGCCACTGTGAGAGTATGAGAGTGAGGAAAGAATGTGATTGAGGGCGAGTGCGGAGATTTATAGGTTTGCAATGGAGTGGGACTATTGGCTAAAACGATTGTTTTGGGGGAGAATTTACTTTGCAATGAGAAAAAGACCGCAACGAAAGGAAGTGGCGAATGGGAGGGCGCAACAGTTAATTGATGAAATGACTCTACTATTTGTCAACAAAATGAGGCTGAAGGAAGAGAAAACGATTACATTTGATCCAACAAAAGAGTTGCTTCTTGTATTATTTTATAGTAGTGAATATTGAACACTCTTTACATCATTTGAATTGGGATAATCACATTCGATATTTGTGGTCCCATTTTGTTACATAGTAATTGGTTTTGTAGAGCATGAGCCTTAAGAAAATTCGAAGAAGGGGAAAAACACATCACCTATGCCATATTCCAATGCTTATGAAAAAATTCTCAACCCTTTGGTATGTTTTTCAGAAGATTTCTAAATACATAACATGAGTATAAAAGAAAAATATCTTTAATCTTGAGATTCATTCTAAGTTAGTTGAAGCATTTTATGAATTCTATGTTAAATATGGATTTGTCACATTTCAAAAGGATGGAAAAATCAACTACACCCACCAGAAACACTACCTTCACAAATCGATAATACAAAATGTGGGAGACCCTAAATGTGGCCATGCACCCAATTTTCTAACATTTATACACTCTTAAAATGAAAATTAGTCAGCATTATGAATAGGTGGATGATCCATGGTTAAATACATTTCTAAACTTTGAAAAGAATATGATAGAAACATCTAAATCTCTATCATACTTCTATGCTAGAATTAAAATGAAAACTAAACGAGTGATATATTCTATCACGGAAATTACGAAATTCATATTTATATAAATTATATTTCTATTTAGTAATCAATTTTATTTATGTTAAAAGAATATATTTTGTATTCTTAAATTTAAAATCCTCAAATTCCATAAAAACACTTTTGGGAGTATAAGAATATGGAATCACAAATACAAAATTTGGAATTTTGGCAGGTTGGTTGTTGAGAGGTTCAATGGGATGATGAGTATGAATGAGTTTTACTTTTCTGTGTCTTTTTCATCGTCCTCCTTGAATATATGTTACTCTAGTTGAGCAATTCTAAAGCTTAAATCATTCATTAGATTATCATTTGATTTAAATTCTGACCAACACCTTCTCAAGTGCTTTATTCTTTATTTTTTCTACTACTCGTCCTTTTCATATGCCATGACCAACACATGATGCATCACACTATATGATTTCACCCCCTATATGTTGTTTTTCATTCAGTCAAACTATCTGTGAGGAGGGGAGATCCAATCCCTTGATTTCTTCACATGTATCCCATTCAGAATTTGCACCCTTTCCATATGCCATGACCATCACATGGTGCATCACACTATATGATTTCACCCCTATATGTTGTTTTTCATTGGCTCGAAATATGTGTGAGGCGAGGAGATCCAAGCCCTTGAGTTACTCAAATGTATCCCTTTCAGAATTTGCAACATTGATGGTGCACTTATCTTAGTCCTCTAAATTTTTCATAACCTCTTCTTCCTTGTGTTCCATTTTTGATAACACATGAGTACCACTCTTTGGGTGAGAGTTAGAATGGGAATCTATTTCAAGGATATGCTTATGATGGTCTATCTCACCAACCCCTCCATAGACATAGAATTTTGTGCAATTATGGCATCTAGTGTGGCTGAAACATTGGACTGTTTATATCCCTCCTTCACTCGCCCACAAACTAGTTCACATATCTTCATATTCTTAACAAAAGTTAATATTAATATTAATATGTATTATAGGGTTGAAAATAAGAAGATTGTCTATATATAGATATGTGAAATTTATACATAATGTAAATAATATTATAAAGAACTAGCATAGATTTATGTTAATTCCAAATCTACAAAGTGTTGAGAGGAATCAATCTCTCTAGTAAATATTTTTTTCAAATTTTATACTAGGAAAAAATTTATACCTCCAAAATTTTCATCCCTCTAAACTTTTGATAGATTAGAAATAAATATATATTAATTATAAAATTAAAAATAAAAATAAAAACATATATTAAAATTCACTTTACTTTTATAATTCAGGAAAAAAGACCACATTCACATCACTACCCATTCCCACTCCTTTGGAAAGTGAGTGAGAAAATACACACATCTTTATGGGTTTAGACACATTCTATAGTGGATCATGGCATCACGTTGAGACACATGGTTGAAAAGGTTTGGGAGGACAAAGAAGAAGTATTTTGCTACTTTGTTGACTTCAAAAAAACATTTGACACAGTCCATATGGATAAGTTGTGGCATAGAATGGAAGAACTTGAAATTCTTGTGCATTATAGAGTCGTTTTCCATAGACTTTATGAAGAAGTGAAAGTCAAAATTAGAACCTCAGCAGGTATTTCAGGAATCTTTAGAAGTGACATTGGAGTCAAGCAAGGTTTCCCTCTACCCCCCACTCATTTTGGTCTATATATTGATAAATTGAAAGAGTGGCTAAATGTGCAAGGTGGAGATGGTGTTCGGTTGGGGGAGTTTGTGATAAAGCTTCTTTTATATGCTGATGATATTGTATTGATTTCTAAATCAGCCCATGGATTGGAAATGCACTTATATTCCCTTGAGCATTTTTGTAGAGCAGTGGGGATGTAAGTCAATACTAGCAAGACAAAAATAATGAATTTTTCTAATAAAAGGAAGCAGAGCTAGCATACTTTCTTCTTTGAAGACAACATTCTTGAAGAAGTAAAGGAGTACAAGTAACTTGGGATTGATTTCAACAACAAACTCAATTGGGAGGACTGCAGAAAGAAGAGAATTTTAGGAGGGTGGAAAGCATTATATGCTCTTAAAAATAGATGTAGAGAGGTAGAGTTATGGGATTGGAAAATGATTAAAGTGCTTTTTGGACTCCTAGTTTGTCCAGTGATGCTATATGGGTGTGAATTGTGGGCTAGCAGCACTCTTGTCTTAAAATGGAAACAAATTGAGAAATCCAAAAACGCTTGATCATGAGCAAGTTCAAAATAAAAGGTTTAGTACCTTATGAGATAATGTTGAGTGAAACAGGGGCAACTTCCATTGAAGCAATTGCTATGGTGCGGCTCATAAGATACCTAAAAAGAATTGAACAAATGAGAGTAGGTAGATGGCCTAATGTTATCCTCAATGAAGGCATCAGTGAAAGAAAGAAAACATGGATGAAACAAAAATACACATGGATTCAAAAATAGGATATCTACCTCAATGCCTGTCCCACAAATAGCAAGGAGCTAAAGGATTTTGTTATGGAGAAGTTTTGTGAAAAGGCATGGGGAAAAGAGTTGGGTAGAAAGAAGAAATATTACATTGAGGAATTCAACCCTACGTGTGATTTACAACAAAAAGAGTTCATTGGAGCTAGCATTTTGTGGAGGGCAAAGGTTCTTATTGCTCAATTAAGGACCAACTCACATCAATTTCTGTGTGAAACAGGATGGTGGAAAAGGCCTAAGGAAGCCTGGGAAGAAAGGGTGCACATTTTGCACATCTGGGGTGGTGGAATCGGAAAAACATTTCATTTTGGAATGTGATGCTTTCAAAGACATCAAAGAAAGTTATGAGAACATGTTAGCATCAGTTTCTTGGCATTTTCCTTTTAGGGAAGAGATTGTTGGAAGATTGGGTTAGCTCATCATCAATTTGAATCGGAAAAGGACTAAATTGCAAAGAGCGAAAAACAGAGAACTAATGGTCTCATAGAATATTTTTAGTCTCGTGGACTTTAAAATATCATTTCATTTCATTTCATATAGTACTTCTAGGTCCATTGTGTCACATGTTGTTAGATTTTCTTTAATGCGCCAAATAGTTGGTGGACAGAGTTTGTCTAATGGATGAGATTGCAGTCTCTGAACCACCAACCTAGCGTATCTTCTAATATTTTGATGTAATATATTTATGGAAATGATTACTAAATAAAATAAAATTGGGTTTCTTGAATATTATTGGGTTCTAGCGAATGAAGCGCAGCATATAGGTGGTGAATTAATCATCTGCGACTAAACTTTATTTTCAATTAAACTAATTTCTAATAAAAAATAACTTAGAAGAATAATATTACAACAGATCCTTCTAGTTGCTGTGTCACCTTCCATTGAATGATTCGAGGGGTTAATTCCCAGGCTCTATACTACAGATCTAATGTCCTCCCGAGAATGCCAAAGGGGGCGTGGTGGGTGAGAAGCATATTGTGGAAAGTTTAAGACAATGAAGCATATTTGAAAATTGGGTTTCTTGAATAATTTTGGGTTCGAGAGAATGTAGCGCAGCATATAGATGGTGAAAGGATGCTCTCCGCCTCAGAAACAGTTCCAGTTCCAGCGAATGAATCAATACAACATATTGGCAGAGAAAGCATACAGTGTGATGCAAAATGTGATGGCCATGGCGATGGCATAGGGAAGGGACATGCAGCAGTAGAAAAAATGAGAATGATGCAATCAAAAGGTGTTGGCAGATCTCTACAGGAAAGTTGAATCAAATGATAAATTAATCAACGATTTAAGCTTTAGACGAATGACGATTTGGGGGAGGTGTTATTTTGCAGCTAGTGATGAATGTGCTCTCTCCCATAATATTTCCAAAAAGATTTTCTATCCATATAACACATAACACATAATTATAGGTTTATTTATATTTCCCCTTGGAATATTGAATATGAAGTGTTTGTTTCTTGGAATAAAGTAAATAAATTAAAAGCATGACATCAAATTTTTAAGCTAGCTATACATATAATTTATTTCAAAAGCTAAAATATATTTCTTATCCAAAATTAGTTCCTCTTTCTTGAAATCTTACTAGATCATATTTGTTTTTATATCAATTTAAATGAAATTGTAAGTAATCAATATCATGTACATCAATACCATCTTTACCATAACTAGATTAATTATAGTGTGTCACTAAAAACTAATGCACAAATAATGAAATTGCATTTATTGCTTAGTGGAGTAGAAATATAAAAATGACAAATTTAGTGGACATAAAAAAATATGGTCATAGACAAAAGTAATAAGGATATTATTTGTAAAATTTAAGTGATTGTAAGGAGTCATCCTTCGCCGAGTGATTGTAGAAAGGAGTCATCCTGCACTGAGTGTTGATGCTCAAACTCCCACTCATATTCTTCTTAAATGAGAATGCATGTTGGTTGTGCAACACCAAGTCTGTCAATGACTTGATCCTCATTCACAACTAGTGTTCATAGAGGTCTCCGTCGATGTCCATGCCCACTTCAGGCCCGATAACTCCTGATGGGCATAGATTGCATCCAAGATGTAAACGGGCATGTAGATTTCTTCCTGCTGACATTTGGGCGGTTGTCAAGCTCTTGTTACCTATTCTTTCACCTGGTGAGCCAACATGTCGAACCCGTTTCATGGTTTACCTTCTTTGGCCAGTTGGTCTAACGCGATCACCCAACTCTGCGGGAAGGTTTATGTGCTCTCTTAGCCATACAAGTAACATGTAAAGATGACAAATTATTGATATGCCTTTCACAGTATCTTCATTTGGCAGACCTGGTTGGTTGTCATCCTGAATTTGGCCGGCTCCGTCACCCAGTTCTTTAAGATATCTCTGGAGTTGGCATTGCTGCTGGGTATGCTGAAGGGTGTATCCATGGTGATCACTGGCTTCGACATATTATACGTTTGTTCATAATATTGTGCCTTGAAGGTAGAAATATTCGTCCCACTGACACTTCTCAATGTCATTGTCTCGGGATCAGTGTACAGGATGATCCAATGTATCATGTCCGCACAATGGAACATGGGATACTTGCATGCAATCCGGTACAAGCTGGACTTGTGGATGTTCACATAGACTTGGTGGTCTTTGAGATCTTCCCCAAATGTGCCTGTAAATGCATCATTGACCTCTTTCCATTTCGACTTGATGTCCTCGTTTACAATCAGCTTGGTGTCTTCATATATTGACAGACTTGCGGAGACTCACTCAACTGTTGCTCCAGTTGCACTTCTGTCAATGTCCTTTGATCCTGCCCTCTTGGAGGCCATTGATCCTAAATTTTTGAGTGGTGGACAAACACTTGCCAGATATGGAGACATAGAGACATGCATGGCAAGAAATCTATCAGTAAAAACCAAAGTAAACTTGAGGAACAACATACGACATACCCGTGGATTGACTGGCAAGGATTGTGCAATTTTTCCTGGGAGGCCAGGAGACTGGCTGCCAGAATTGCACAAGAGGCATTCCGGGCTACTAGAATTATGCAGTACGCAATCCAGACTGGCCTGCTGGCTACTGGAATTGCGCAATGTGCAATTTCTGATGGCAATGGTTGCAGGCCCATTGATTGCATTAGGAAATTTTCTGGCCCAACAGTCACTACCTCTCAGAATTGCGCAATGCAATACTAGAGGACAGTCAATGGGAAGAAATGCACATTTTTTAAGATTAAGGAAAACCCTTCCCTCTCAGGATTGTGCAATGCTATCTTGATGAGGCAGAGTCTAGGCCAAGGTTGCCCAGACTCGCCATGGCCAATTGAAAGAAAATGTGAAGGTGAATGCATGGAAATATTGAGTGTAAGTAGGAGTGAATGATCGTGCATGAAAATTGTGAATGAAAGATTCAGAACACGAAACAACATGCATGTGTTTGAAACGAGTCGCCAAATCAATGACCGCTTGTGAAAAATAGTGTCATGCATGTGACAACAGTGAGATGCTAACTAAAATTGAAATGGTGCTAGTACAAGCTAATATGAATGCAAACAACAACAAGTGTTCACAGAAATCAAGCAAACAACACTCACACAAGCCAAAAGACAAAAAGCGACAGAATTTTTTCAAAAGAAAAGTTAAGAGGACTTACTCGCAAATAGTTGAATTGGATGTGTCGAAGACTCCTGGATGTGTTGTGGGATGTCAGAGCTCCAAGATCGATGTGAATAAGTGAGATATGAAGTGTCAAATAAATAAGTTTGAGGCTGATGACGTGCATGCTGCAAATTTAGGAAAAAGAGACACTTGGATGAAAGATTCTAAAGCGATCTTTGCATGTAATCTCCAACTGTTAAAAATAGCTCCCTAAAATTTAGGGATGTTTTTTGCATGTTTCTTTTTGATATTTTGGGAAAAAGAAGCCCATGCATGCAAGTCAAGTTTTCTCAGTCCTGGGTGGAGCCGGTCAACCCAATGGAACATGCAAAAGCCTACTTGATTGAGGGGAAAATTTTCGCATTTCTGGGAGGGAGCTAGGCTGGCTACCTAGAAGGATTGCACAGTTTCTGAGCTGAGCAACTGACTGCTGCCCAGAATTATGCAATTTCTGGGCTCAACAGTCGTGCTGGGACAAATTGTGCCATTTATCCAATAGAGGTTATGATCTGTATTTAATCAGGAACACAAAAAATTACATATATAAACATACATACAAAGATGCAGCAGAAATAATACTTCATTTCATTATTGTAAAATATTGAAATATGCTTACAAACAGAAATGGAAATAAACTAGCTAGGGCGATGGTAGCTATCTCTAAGAAGAGATGTGGCAGCTACATGCCTCTGAACTATCTTACAATGAGGCTCGAAGTCCTATTTATTGTTGAGAAACGATGGAAAACCCTAAACATCCAAAAACCTAACCCTAGGAGATGAAGCGCCAAACTATGGGCCCCGTTTTGGGTAAATTGGTACATCAACTTCTCGGGGTCATAACTTTGGCATATGATCTCCGTTTGATGTGCACAATACCTCGTTAGAAATATATATCTGAGGAATACAACTTTGGGAAGAAAAACATGGGTCCATATTGCTCCCAAATTTTCCAAAAAACATCATTTAAGGCCTCAAAATGGCTCCGGAAGTCGAGGACACGAAAAATTGCTAAAAATAGTAAACTGTGATACAATTACGGAAACTGAAAAACTAAAAGAGACAATGGTGGGGGTCAAAGTGGAATTGGAGGGTGGCCACCAATATCCACCTTGATCATTCCTCCCCCCTTAGGAAGCAATGGTCCCCATTGTGTTGAGTTCCTGCATGAGATGAGGAAAATTCTACTGAACTTGGTCCCTAGTGAGCCACTTGCCCTAGTGAAGGAGTTGGCCTGCTTTGACAACTCGATACAGTTGGATCTTCTATTGGCGAGTGTGCTTGATCTATGTGTCCATGATCCGATTAGTTGTAGCTTGTTCTGTGCAATCTGGATTTAACTCTGTGGGTGTGAGGTGTTTTGCAATGTCGGATGTGTCTAATAATGGTGGAAAGTATGGTCGAAGGTGGTCCACATTAAACACTGGGTGTAGGCCAAGGAATGGGGGAATGCTGAACTCAAATGTATTATCTCCCACAACCTTGGTAATGGTGTAAGGACCATATCAGAGTGGTATGAGTTTCCGATAGGCTCTGGTAAGGCGTTCCTTTTGCAAATGCAACCAAACTTTGTTGCCCACCTAAAACTTGTGTGGCACCCGATCAGGGAAAATTTTAAGGATGGAAATTTATCTTAAAGTTTATAAACCTTAGTGAATCCCACTAGTCCATAATATGGAATCTATAAAATGTTTGGAGATATTTTTGTAAAAATATTCAACTATATATATATATATATATATATATATATATATATATATATATATATATATATATATATATATATATATTTGGCGATTTTTAGGGTAAAATAATTTCATTCTATAAAATTTGGGCGAATAGTTTTTACAAAAAAATGGAAATTAGCGAATCCTTTTTTTGGAAAAAGTATAGAAAATTAGCCCATGGGCAAATATTAGCCCCTAAAATTTTCCCTGCACCCGATGTTGATCATGTCATTGCTTGCACTTGGCATTTGATTTCTCCAGAATGTCGTGGACCTACTGGTGAATATGTTGGATGTGCTCAATGAAGTTGTTTTCCTTATCTATTTTAGACTGGACATGAGCCAAATCTACCTGAGTAGCTGCAAATGGCATGGCCACATAAATGGGACATAGTGGCTGGAATCCGAAGCCCACTTGAAAAGGGTTGTGGCCAGTTGAGCTGTGGAGAGCCTAGTATAGATGTGTTGAACATAGGGAAGACTCTCATCCCATGTGCGTGGATGTTTTGAGTTGTACATGCACAGAACGTGTACGATCATCCTATTGACAACCTCTATCTCGCCATCAGTTTGGGGAAGGAAGGCTATGGACTTATTGAGTTTGGTGTCCAACATCGACCAGAGACTGGACCAAAATGTACTAAGGGACCTGTTGTCCCGATCTGAGATGATAGACTGTGGGATCCCAAAGTGTACCCACACTCATTTAAAGTAGAGTTTAGCAATGGCTTCTGCTATGATATTCGTCTTGCATGCTGCCATAATGGCCATCTTTGAGAACCTGTTGACAACCACAAAAACACAGTCGTTTCCATGCTTAGTAGAAGGAAGGCCCAACATGTAATCCATGGAGATGGATTTCCAAGGTCGACTAGGGGTAGGAAATAGGGTATAGAGGCCTTACTTCTTAATGGTTGGTTTGGAAATGGCATAAATAGTGCATGATCTGATGTACTCCTCGATATCCTGTCAAAGATTCGGCCAATAGAAACTTTTGTGATACTGCCACCGTTTTCTCGACCCCGAAATGCCCAGTAGCCCGATTGTAGTGTGCTTCCAAAATCATCTTGGCATGCTCACTAGAAGGAACAAAAAGATGACCCTGGTGGCATAACAGGGCATCTTGGAGGTGAAAATCTGGAACATGCTGACCCTCCAAGAGTTTCTAGTATGTGTGGTCGAATTCTGGGTCGCTTTTGTAGAGAAGTGGCCAATGAAGTCTCATGCCCACAAGAGTTGATCACAGTGGTTAACACCATGATCGGTGGTCGACTGAGGCAATCTACAACATTATTGGTGCTGCCCTTCTTATACTTGATATTCAAATGGAACTATTGCAGGTATGTGGACCACTTCTGGTGGCGATCATTCTGTAATTTTCCTTAGGTCTGTATAAATTGCAAGGGGCGGTGGTCTGTGTGGATGGCCATTTCCTTCCCCAAAATGTAATGCTTCCATTGTCAACAGGCTTGCACAATGGAATACATATCTTTGTCATAAGTGGGATATTTCGAGACTGTGTCTGAAAGTGTCTCACTATGATATGCCATTGGATGCCCATGTTGAGTAAAGACTGCCCCAATAGCATTGTCAGAGGCATATTCATCGACCTCAAATGGTTGTTGCAAGTTTGGTAATGCGAGCACTAGTGCTGAGCAGAGGCGATGTTTCAACTCTGTGAATGCCTTTTATTGAGATTCAGACCAAAATAATTTTTCTTTTTCTCCTCCCTTGGTGACTTGACTCAAGGGCCAAGTGATATGAGAAAATCCCAACACGAACCTGCGGTAGAAGTTAGCAAGATCCAGAAAGATGTGGAGCTCTATCAGAGTGGCTGGAGATGGCCAATCTCGAATGACTTGGATCTTGGCTAGATCCACATGTAGCTCTCGTTCATCGATAATGTATCTCAGATACTGAACCTGGGTCATGCCAAAAGTGCATTTCTCTAAATTGGCACATAACTTGTGTTGCTGCAGTGTTTGGAGAACTTGTGGGATGTGGTGGAGGTGCTCTTCCCAACTCTGGCTGAAGATCAGGATGACATCCGAGTATACCACTACAAATGAGTTGGTGAATGGCCATAAGATGTCATCCATTAGCCTCATGAAGGTTGTAGGAGCATTCGTCAACCTGAAAGGCATAACCAACCATTTGAAAAGGCCCTCCTTGGCTTTGAAGGGAGTCTTCCACACATTGAACGGTTCGATTGGTACCTGATGATATCCTGACTTCAAATCAATCTTGTTGAAATATTTTCCCCCCTTTAGTTGGTCCAGGAGGTCATCAATCCGTGGGATCGTGTACCTATTATGGACAATGATCTTGTTCATCGCCTGATAGTCAATACAAAGTCTCCAAGTCCCATCCTTCTTCTGTACCAACACGATCGGGCTCCCACAAGGTGATGAACTCAAACAGATGTGACCTTTTTGTAGCAGCTCCTGAATCTGCCTCTTGATTTCATCGTTCTCCAAAACGAGGCGCTGATAGATTGGTTCATTGGGCAATGGCTCACCTTGGGTTAGATCAATGGAGTGCTTGACCCAACAGTGCAGAGGAACCCTTGCAGGGGAGGTGAAGATGTCCTCATACTCCTCCACGACCTTGTTTGTCTATAGTTGTCATGCAGACAGGCC
Organism: Pinus tabuliformis; assembly: GCA_031772625.1. NCBI lineage: Eukaryota > Viridiplantae > Streptophyta > Pinopsida > Pinales > Pinaceae > Pinus > Pinus tabuliformis. The sequence goes on along the minus strand of CM062808.1, from coordinate 443,148,225 downwards.
TTGTGTAGAGATCGTGGCCACCGTCTTCTTCTTTCCTTGAAGGAGTATCATCAGGAAAACAAATTTCCTAGTTTTTGAAATGAGCTTACTGCATTGTTTTGTAGTAACCAAAGAGATGGTGGTAGGAAATGCTACCTCTAGTATCCTGTAAAACTTATTTCCCAAAGTAACAATAACAACATGAGGCCTTAAGGCCGTGGTATTTGAGTACCAAATACTACTTTGAATCCTTGATACCAAACTTTGTGTGAAGGGTATGGAAATATTGGTAAACTTTCACACGTCTTGGTCCCTTCCCTGCCACAGCATGGTCCACTTTATGTATTGGCCCTCATAGCTTCCGACAAGGTAGTACTACTCCTTGATGGTAACCCAGAATGAATTCCAAGTGGGTGTGGCTAAAAAAAGTGAGGTTGTACTTTCATCCTTCTACTAGCAGTAGGTTTTCCACTAGTCTTTGACGTGGGGGGCAGCTTTGAGAAGAGCAAAAGTAATCTTTTCCCGATCGGAAAAATCATGAACAAAAAAATACCCTTCTAGTAGATTTAACCATTTATCTACTGTGTCTGCATCTATCTGACCCTCAAATATGGGAATGTCAAAGTTAACTTGTACCTTAAAGGGTGTGGCACTTCCAGAGTAGCTGCTGGAGGTAGATGTGTCTACCTTGGGTAGCCGCTGAAGGATTTGGGCATCGTTTTCCATCATCACGTTCCTTTGTCGCTCAAGGGCCTCTTCAAGCAAGATTTTGATAGGATCTCCTGCCCCCTCATATTTCTTTTCATCCACCATGGAGGCCGTAAGGATTTGCGAGGTTGGTCTTGCAAAAGTTCGACCAGTTCAAGACCTAACTCCTTATATCCCGATCTTGTTAGGGACATGCAAAGAAAGATAGAGCAAGAGTATACCGCTCTGATATGACTGATCTAGATTTAAACATGAACATAACAAATTATTGATATAACCATACATACAGAGATGCAACACAAATAATACTTCATTTCATTACTCTAAAATACTGAAATATGCTTGCTAACAGAAATGGAAATAAACTAGCTAGGGTAATGGTAACTTATCTCTGGGAAGATATGCGGCGGCTACATGCCTTTGAGATATCTTACAATGAGGCTCAAAGGCCTATTTATTGTTGAGAAACAATGGAAAACCCTAAACATCCAAAAACCTAACCCTAGGAGATGAAGCACCAAACTATGGGCCCCATTTTGGGTAAATTGGTACATCAACTTCCCGAGGTCATAACTTTGGCATATGATCTCCATTTGACACACAAAATACCTCGTTAGAAAGATATATATGAGGAATACAACTTTGGGAAGAGAAACATCGGTCCATTGACCCATGTTTCTCCTAGTTTTCCCAAAACAATGTCGTTTAGGGCCTCAAAATGGCTCCGGAAGCTCAGGACCTGAAAAACTGCTAAAAATAGTAAATTGTGCTACAATTACGGAAGGAGACAATGGTGGGGGTCCAAGTGGAATTGGTGGTGGCCACCAATATCCACTTGGATCAGATTGACACACAGAATTGTGCAATTCTAGAGCCCAGCAGGCTGCCAGTCAGGATTGTGCAATTTCTGGAGGGAAGGCTGGTTCCCCTCCACAATTGCTCAATTTCTTGAGGGATTTGGTTAGCCTGCAGCTGGACCAAGTCTGAAGAAACAAGCTGTGAGGGGCATGCAACAAGCTATCATGCACAAGTTGGAAATATGCTAGAAAACCACTGAAGCTTGAGTACTTGAGAGTGAAAGACATGCTGCTAAAGATGGTTGGTAAGGAGGCTCCAAAACAAAGCTAAGGAAAAACTTTGGAGGGTAGTTGTAGGCATTACAATATATTTATCATGGATATATACATGGAGGGAGGGACTCTTGGCCTTCACCTCGAGTGTCTCTTCATATTCTTGATCTCTTTATTTTCTATTTACAATATTTACATAAATATACTAATCCCAAGATTAGGTGTCAACATCCCTGCCTTAATGTGAAGGGATGTTGGTGAGTCCAAGCATCATTATGAATCTTTTGAACTTTTATCTCCCAAGCACTTTGGTGAAGATGTCTATAATCTTCTCATTTGTGAAACAATGGTGTAGATGGATTGTCTTGGCCTCAACATGATGTAGAATCACATGGTATATTTTATTGATGTGTTTCATTCAATCATGGAACTTTGGGTTCTTGGCCAACTTCATTGGAGAAGTGTTTTCAATCATGAGTGGATTTAAATGCACTTGTTTCACTTTCATAATTTCCAGAATTTTACAGAGCCACAAAAATTCCTTTGTTAGCTGCTGCCACATATTTTTCCTCTGTTGTGGAATCTATTGGAACTGATTGTTTGAGTGACCTCAAGGAAACAACTCCTGATCCAAGACTCATAGAATAACATGAAGTAGATAACCATGTTTATTTTTCTCCATTGAAGTTCGAATTAGAGTATCCAATCAAGCTAAAGTATCCCACCTGTGTATACTTGAGTCCAAAGTCTTGAGTTCCCTTAAAGCACTTTAGAACTCCTCTTATAGCAGGCGAATGTCCCTCACAAGGCTTTTGCATAAACCTGGAGAGGGGTCCAACAAAAAATGAAATGTTCGGTCTATTAGTTGTCAGGTAGTTGACACTTCCTACAAGTTTTCTATAGTTTGTTTCATCCTCAAATTATTTTCCTTCAATGGATGTGAGCTTTAAGTTTTGTTCCATTGGAGTAGTCAAAGGATTGCACTCATCCATGCCAAACCTATTCAATAGATCTCCAATGTACTTGTTCTGACATAGGAATACAAACTTTGGATTTTGAGTTACTTCAATACCAATATAGTAATGAACAAAACCCAAGTCAGTCATTTCAAAACCTTTCCTCAACCCCTTCTTTATGGATGAAATGCAGATATCATTGTTCCTTGTCATAAAATATCATCTACATAAACCAAAATCTATAAAATGTTTTTTCCAACTTTCTTGAATAACAAAGTTTCATCATCAAGACAATAATGTTTGAAGTTGAGTTTGAGAAGATGCTTAGTTAAATTTCATACCAAGCTCACGGTGCTTGCTTGAGGCCATACAAGGATTTCACAAGGTTGCATACCTTGTGTTCTTTGCCCTTCACAACAAATCCTCCTCGCTGGGAAATAAAAACATTATCTTTCAGATCTCAATTGAAGAAATAAGTTTTTACATTCATTCGTTGGAATTTCCAACCATTCTAAGCTGCCATGGCAAAGAGTATCTGAATGGTAGTCCAATTTGCTATGGGAGAAAAATTATCCTCATAGTTGACCCCATCGTTTTATGAAAAACCCTTGGCCACAAGATTTACTTTGTGCTTGTCAAGTGAGACATCATCTTTATACTTGTTCTTGTAGACTCAGTTGCACCCAATTGGTTGGTTTTCCAATGGAGGATCAACCAACTTCCAAGTTCCATTCTTTATCAAGGCATCATACTCTTCCTACATCACTTCTTTCCATTCATCATGAGAAGAGGCTACTTTGAAGGAAGTTGGTTCAAAATATCTAGACAAATTGAGTTCACAATCATATGAAACATCCATATCAAAATGTGAATCGGAATCATCGACATCACCTCCATTTTGACTAGCTAAATTTCTTGTTCCTCACTTTCCAACCTCATGAGGATGAACACTTTTTAGTCTCTTTGTGATCCATTTTGAAGCACCTTTATGAGATGGACCAAGTTGCTTAGTTGATTGAGTTGGGACTGAATGAAGATTGAGTCTCCCAATTTTGTCAATCACATCACTCAAATCGTCATCAGGCTGGAGCTTCATGTGGGGGAGAGACTTCTTAAGAAGAAGATTCCATAAATTCATCTAGTATAGGAACCCCCCCTTCAAAATGTGGAATCTGATTATCAAATTCTTGAAATGACTTTACATGTCCGAATCTATCCAAGCGATCAAGATTTTGCTGAAAAACATTGTCAGCCTTGGAAGATTCAAGAAATATCACATCTCTAGATACAACAAACTTCTTATTAACTTCATCATAGAGACGATATGCTTTGGAGGTATTTGAATACCCCAAGAAAATACACTTACGACTCCTTGCACCAAGTTTGTTTCTTTGTTCCTTTGTTCCAAAAGTGTTTTTATGGAATTTGAGGATTTTAAATTTAAGAATATAAAATACATTATTTTAACAAAAATAAATTTGATTACTAAATAGAAATATAGTTTACAAAAATATGAATTTCGTAATTTTTGTGATAAAATATATCACTCATTTAGTTTTTTCATTTTAATTGTAGCATAGAAGTATGATAGAGATTTAGACGTTTCTATCACATTCTTTTCAAATTTTAGAAATGTATTTAACAATGCGTCATCCACCTATTCATAATGCTCATTAATTTTCATTTTAAGAGTGTATAAAGGTTGGAAAATTAGGTGTCCACATTTAGGGTCTCCCACATTTTGTAGTATCAATTTGTGAAGGTAGTGTTTCTAGTGGGTGTAGTTGATTTTTCCATTCTTCTGAAATGTGACAAATCCATATCTAACATAGAATTCATAAAATGCTTCAATTAACTTATAATGAATCTCAAGATGACAAATATTTTCCTTTTATACTCATGTTATGTATCTAGAAATCTTCAGAAAAGTATACGAAAGGTTTGACAATTTTGTCATAAGCATTGGAATATGACATAGGTGATGTGTTATTTCCCCTTCTTCATATTTTCTTAAGGCTCATGCTCTACAAAACCAATTACTATGAAACAAAATGGGACCACAAATAGTCAATGTGATTATCCCAATTCAAAGGATGTAAAGAGTGTTTAATATTCACTAATATAAAAGAATACAAGAGGAAACTCTTTTGTTGGATCAAATGTAATCGTTTCCTCTCTTCCTTCAACCTCATTTTGTTGACAAACAGTAGAGTCATTTTGTCTAATTATTATTATAATATTATTAGTTGTTATTATAATACTTGTATAATTCAAAAATATGTTTCTCTCAAATATGAGGTTGTGATCATTGCATATACATTTAATAAATTAGAATATGTAAAAAAATAAATAGAATTTTATTGATATGGTGAAGGATTTCATAAAATTTGTTGATAAATTGTAATTACCCAAATATAAATAAATTTGAGAAAAAAAATCCAAATATTAATACAGTTGTGTGATTTCATATATTTAAATAACGAGAATAGATCCATCTTAACTATGAAATATCATGTCCTTTAGCCTCTTCACCAATTTTCATGGCTAGAGAACATATGATGCTACCCCAAATCAACACTCCCTCTTAGTGAGGAATGTGCTTTAGTAATACACCACACTAAGCATCACTCTAATTATACGGCACCGATACCTGTGCTATTGCTAAGCCTCCCCGCCCAACATCCTCTGCACTGCTGCATCCTATAATGCTACCCATGGCTCTATCACTACCACTGCTACATCCGTACTGCAACTCCCTCTACATCTATGCTGCTATTGGTCCTTCTTCCCAACACTGCATCTACAGTACAACTCCCTCTGTATCTGTGCTACTGCTGGTACTTTTTCCCAACACTGCATCTGCACTACAACCTCTTCTCATTATGTTGCATCGTATTACTGCTAACTGCTACTGCACTACAACATCATACCCATTTTTTCTACTGAAATGGATTCTTTATCATCCCCATCTTCTCCCTGAAATAATAAAACTTGGTTCTTCTAAGGGCCTTGGTAAGGATGTCTACCACTTGTTCTCTTGTAGGAGTGTGGCTCAACTGTACAACTCCTTGTTGGACATAGTCTTTGTTCATAGGCCAAAATTCTCTATTTTTACCCCCTTCGTATTACAAAACCACAATCATTAACCTCTGTTTATCTCCATAAACCTCCTCATTCCTGCACTAGTCCAAGAATATTGTCTATTCCTACATAAACTTGATATTTCATGTTTAAGGTTTATTAGGTGCTTAATTCATAATTCTAAATAGATTTTGTGCCTTTAATATTTCTTGTAACGTATATTTACCTTCTTAAAGTATTTGATAAGCTAAGGTATTAATCATTTTACTAGCTTGATCTAGTGCAGGTAGATTCCTGCACCACCAACAACTGCTCGTTTTGTGATCTCTGCAACAACTCGATCACTTCACGTGGACATCTTGGTCCACATTGTCCAGTTCGGTTGCGGTCATCCATAGTTGAACTCAAGTGGAGGATAGTCATGGATATGGCCGAGGATTAGGTCTATGACCAACAAATAGTTCACACCTTATTATAGCCGTTGGATTAATTTTGTAATTTTGTTTGTTATTTTGTTTAAGCCTAAAGGCCTGATTTGGAACGACTGTGTAATTTTTGGTGGCGTCCACAAGTCAAAGGATTGTATAAAATTTAGCTTTTAGATAGAAATAGGTTAGTAAGCGATAGCGATAACAACACAATTGTAATTTCTGGTTGATTTGTAATCTCGTTGTCGCCCTCATTCTGGGTTGGAATTGAACTCAAATGTATATTTGCTGATTAGAATTAATACAAGGAGCTGCACCATGATTTTCTCATTCTGCGTTTTAATTCTTCATTGATATGTTATTAACGTGCTAAAGGTTTTCATTTCCTAAAACGGGAAATGAGCTGGTTGCCTAGGGCACAACCAACCCATCTCGTTTACCCTCTTTCTTTCCTTATCTTAAAGGTGTGTTAACTCTGTTTATTTGCAGAAGCGTGATTTGAATCTTGATTTCGTTCTTACTTATAAATTCTGATTTATTTCATTAAAACAATCAAAGTGTGAATGGATCTGTTGTGCGAAAGTTAAGTTGAATTAGTTTACTCCCTGTAATTTCCTTTCCGGTTTTCTTTCACTTAGATCATGTAGTTAAGATTATCCCTACACCAATGCATGTAGGATTCTGCACTTTGATTTGCTAGTTTATTTATAACAAGTGTTTTATTCTTTTCCCTTTTTGTGATTTAATGTATTTCTGCAAACTAAATGTTCATAATCAGAATGAAGCGTTTCTAATATTAAAGGTTAAACTTCTTAAGATTAAATATGAATTCATGAGATAAGAAAAGAACGTTGTTGAAATATCTTAATTTATGACTGCACCTTGCAGTGTAAGGAAAAGGATTAAAAGTAATCTGAAATATTATAGTGAACCATTTCGAGTTATATTTGATTGCATGCAAAACCCTTTGACTGAAAAAATCCTGCTTTAACTTTTGAAGATTGTTTTCATATTAAAAGTTTATTTCTATTTGCAAGATTCAAATGATTAAAGAATTCTTTTTCGCGTGCAAGTTATTTCTTTTTTTTGATAAGTAAGAGAAGAACCTTCTATTAATCTAACCAAAATTACATAGTTTACAAAGTGTCCCAGTAAGCAGGGATGACAGAAAACCAAGGACCGAGGCCCACAAAAACCCTACAGGCATCCCACCAGGGGTCCACAAAGGGACCCATAGTGGACCACTCTGCACCCAAAAAACAGACCTGACAACAGCTATAGATTGAGTCCACTAAAAAAATTTGGGTCCAGAACTCTCGAGCAACAAGCATGAACCAATCCCCGCCATTGATTACTCAACGCTGATCCAACAACCATCGAGGATATCGGGCGGATAAGAAGCATGGGGGTTAATAGTCCGATGAAGGCAGTTTTCTCTCACCTCTCGTTACAATGTGTCACACAATGAGTGGAATCAGAGGCACATTACAAAAAACCAGATGCCATTCTTGTCGTGCCCGATATACCATTTATGGTTTTGTGTCCAAAGTTTTGTGGGAAAACTAGAATGCTCAGTCACCAAGCAAAGACTGTCCGACCACTCCCGCAGACATTTTTGAGCCTTTCGCCTGGAGTCTCCATCAAAAATCCATTGAGCCAAATGCACACAGGCAACCAGATCTATGGTGCTACCCAATTTGTTACCTTCATCATACAACTAAAAGTGATTAGAGTTGTGGAGAGCATCCAAAACCAAAAATTGTAGACGAATTAGGTGATACCATCCTCTTGCCTGTCTCTTGAATCCCTTCGATCAGTTTTGTTCATCCACAGTTCCATATCTTTGGTTGCTAGGTAGAAACAATCCTCTTGCAGTTTTCTAGCAGGTAACAATTCCTAGGCATGCCAAGAATCCCTATCCTTATTGGTCACACCTTCGTTGGCCAACCGATCCGCTAACATATTTTCCTTCCTTTTCACATGAACAAATCTTATCATTTTAAGGGTTTGCAAGTGATAGTGGATACAGTAAAAAACCTGCAGTAGTTCCAATGCTTTGACACTTTATCTGGCGAAGTTCCATTGTGTATTTTCTTGGATGCTCTAATGATCAATTATGAATCTACTTCAATGATAACATTCTATAAATTTTCCTCCACCAGGATATCCAAGCATTGTTCTAATGCCAGGAGTTCAACCATATTATTGGTACCCTTTCCCAAGTGGCCATGGAAGATGTATTTTGCTTTCCCTTGTTGATCTCTTATGGCACCCCCAAAGCCAACTACCCCTGGATTTCCCTTAGAAGCTCCATCAATGTTTACCTTGAAGAAGCCATGTGGAGGGGGCTTCCAACTACTAGCCCTTATATTTGTTGTTCTCACTCCCTTTATTATTCCTTGAGGACTGATGGACTGTAGTCCCAAATTGAGTATAATATTCTCCTCGTGAGGCAGAGGAGGATCCTTGGGAATTGAACTCAAAAGGCTTTTAACTGTGTCTTTAAGCTGTTTTAGAATTTGATTGATTATGTGCTGGGGCTTGCTAGCTTTATCTTTGAAGATCTGCCTATTGCACTCTTTCCAAACATTCCAAATGACAAAGCCTGGTACTAGCATCCAAGCTTTGCTGATGATCTCATTCTCTAAGAAGTTCTTCCTCCAGTTTTTCAATGTGTTGGATATGCTAAGATTGTCCCTATTGGTTAGTCTGAAGATTGAGGCCACTCCGTTCCACACCTTAGCAAAGAAAGGGCAGAGGTTGAGAAGGTGTTCAATTGTTTCCTCATGTGAGCCACAGAGGTGACATTTAGAAGGGCCAATGAAGCCTTTCTTTAGTAGGTTTTCCCAAGTTAGGATCTTTCTTTGATGCACAAGCCAGATGAATAACTTTACTTTCATCCAGTGAGGAGTTTGCCAAAGCTCCTTCTAGACTTGTTCAGTATTCACAAAGTTAAAACCTGTGACTGCCTATTTCGCCTCTTTGACGTTAAAGTTATCTTCATTGTTCTTTCCCCATCTTATTTGGTCAGGTGAGAAGGAAACCAGAATCCGCCTATGCTCTAAGTCCCGGGTAAGAGCATCTGCCTTGGCCTTCAAAGGACTCTCATCACTATAACCTAGGTCCTTCCATTTTCTCCATTTTACATTATTACTTCCCTGGTCCCAGAAATCTTTTACCAATAATAGACCTTTGCTCTCTTTGTCTCTCTTAAGGGTTGCTAGGTCATTCCTGTTCAGGATGGGTTCCTATTTCCAGCTATCCTCCCAAAATTGAGCACGATCCCCTGCTCGGATTTCCCAGAAACAGTGTTGCTGAACAATTCTTTTATTCTCCCAAGCATGTTTCTAAATGTGTGAGCCCCTAATCTATCCTGACATTTTGATATGATCCTTCTCCTACCAATCCTTGGCATACTTTTGTTTCCAAAGCTTAGCCTAGGGGGCATTTGGCTCCTTGATCCATCTCCACCAAAGCTTAGCTCCTAAAAATTTGCTGAGAGTTTCCGGGTCATGCAGCCCCAAGCCGCCATGGATTTTGGGCCTGCAAAGCTTGTCCCAGGCCACTAAAGCCCACTTCTTTTTCTCCTCCCCTTTGCCCCACAGAAGGTCCCTTTGTATGCTCCTTATCTGCTGCTTAATACCTTGAGGAGTAGGGAGAGCTACAAACATGAAAATGGGAATGGCTTGTAGGACCGCTTGTGTGAGCACAAGTCGCCCTGCTAAGTTTAAGGATTTGCATGTCCCTTTTCTGATATTGTCTTGAAGTTTGTTTAAAATTGATTCCCATATTTTCTTACATAGAGGTTTGTCAGTAAGAGGAATGCCAAGATATTTGGACGGTAACTATTCCTTTTGAAAACCAAGAATCCTGGTAATGTTTCTTTGTATAACAATATTGGTATTAAAGAAAAAAACTTTGGACTTGTTGAGGCTTACCTCTATTCCTACTGCCATAGAAAATTTGTTTAGGATGTTTTTGATTGCTCTTGCTTCCATAACTGTGGGCATGCCCTGCAACATAGTATCATCCACAAATTGTTGATGAGTGTTAGCCTCTCCATCCTGGGTCAGCTTGATACCTTGAATTTGACCTTCAACATTTGCCATTTTGATTTCCCTACTTAGCCCTTCCATCATGAGGATGAAGAGGAAAGGTGAGAGCGGATCTCCTTATCTGAGCCCTCTAGAAGGTGTGAAGGAACTTGAAGGAGCTCCATTAAGTAGAATGGAGAAGCTGGTTGTGGTAACGAGTGCCATAAACCATATAATCCAATTTTGGTCAAAGCCATAGGCTTTTAGAATAGATCTGATATAAGACCAACTAAGTTTGTCATAGGCTTTCACAAGGTCCAACTAAATGATCATACCTACTTGCTTGTTGCATTTAAGAGAACGTACCACCTCATGTGCTTGGATGATGTTGTTGAGAATTTGTCTTCCTTCCACATAGCTTGTTTTCTCTTCCGAGATGAGGGAAGGTAGCAGGGGCTTGAATCTACTAGCTATCACTTTGGAGATGATTTTATACACCACATTCCATAATGCTTGTTGGAGAGGCAAATCCCCTCTACGGATAGAGGCGATCCCTACTAGCCCAGAATGGGTCTAGCAACAATCAGTCAATGCTACTACGCAAGTTCCTAGTTGCGATTAAAAGGTAGGAAAAGAACACCTACTTGGAGTCCAACGCTGTTGTTTGGTGAAGAGATGCCACCTTCGCTCCTTCGCTCTGGCTGGTCACGATCCTCCGCGATCTCCGCGAATAGATACCTGCACACACGAAGAGAAGACAAACACAAGCGTGAAATCTAATAAAAGCAACTATACATCAGTCAGAAAGGATGTAATTCACATTAAACATTGCATGGACAAATGAGAATGGAACAATAATAGTAGTCATCTATTATTAATCAAAACAGAGAAGAGTACAACCAAGTGTTCTGACGTCGATATCCTTCTCAGGAGGGGCCAGTCAGCAAGCTCCTCAAGCATTCACCTTTGGAAATGATTCTCCCAAGACAAGAAGCTCTCTCTCTCACACAAGCAACTCAACACAACCTTCCCTAAGCTATCAATCACTTCCACACTTATCACACCAACTACCTATAGTAGCAGCAAACTGAGCACTATAAGCTCCACACAACCCAAGCTATTCCAAACTATATCCAACTAGCTGCTCATGGTAATGGTAGAGGTTTATATAGGAGAAGGAGTCTCCTTGAATGGTGGAAGGATGAGCTTATCTCCAAGGGAAGTGGTTGCAAAGGGTCGAACAGACATGCCATAGAAGGGAGGTGACATTCACAAGACTAACAACCAAGCCTGTAGTTATCTGGAAGGCTGGCTGTTGGAACAAATTCGCCCAAACTGGATCAGCGCGGGTGCATAACTGGTCTGGCGCGCTGACATCGCAAGGCAATAACAGTCAAGCTGTGATCAGCGCGGGTTGATACAAACGTAGGCTGCGCTGGTCATGAAATTCGATCAGCGCGGAAAAGCCGTGTGCTTCCGCGCTGGCAGCGCACGTGGTTTGTTATGAAGCGCCAGTCAGCGCGGGTATTTTAGAAACAGACGCGCTGATGAGGAAAACTTTGGAAAAAGTGGGTTTTTGGCCAGTTCAGAAGGCATGGACTTGATTATTGTGAATTCTTGACACAGTAGGGTGACTGACAGGGAGACAGTGACAAATTACTGTGTAACAGATGCCCCCTAAAGCATGAAGACTGAGAGAGTGGGAGGGGTGAAATGCTTTACAAAACTCGCCGAACTGGAACACCACCAGGAAGGACCGAATATCTCTGACAATCAAGTACATGCAGTCTAGGCATGGGCGCAGCCATCCGAAAGACATGCGAAAGGTCTGTGGAATGGACGCAGCCACCCAGCTAAAGAGACCATGATAGTGATAAGGTATGGTCGCAGCCATCCATGAAGACTCAGGTATGGGCGCAGCCATCCATCAATGAGTCATGTAATGATCATCCACAAAATCGCAACCTGGACCATAACAGACAGAGATCCAGGGTCTTGCGCTCCGTCCCGACCCGAACAAAGTACAAGTCCAAGCATGTGAATACATGAGCCGAAGTCGAACATACAAGGACATCGTCTGATTACCAGCCAATGGTGAAAACTGTTAACAGACGCGAGAGGTACCACCAATAATGACAATGGTCCTCAAGGTACTATAGGTACAATCCGCGGCGTGTGAATCAATGAGCTGGTGTCGAACACCCGCAGAATCATTCGATCGGAGGCCAATGATGAAAACCTCTCGTCGAACACGAAGAACCTGCCATTGAGGCATGCAGGCTCTAAGGCACCTGAAGGGAGTCTCTAGATCGCCTTCCTGGATAATGAGTTGAAGTCGACAGGAAGTGACCTTGATCGAAGGTGGGCCATAATGTTTCCCACATCATCGACACGAGACAGAGGTAAAATGATTTGTGTGAGATAGCAGATGAGGTTGTACTAGCACAGAGGTCAACTTCTCTTGAACATATCGGCGGCACGACAGTGGATTTGGCAGTATTTGACATCAAATGAACAAAGGGTATGATGACGAGGCAATGAGGAAATGAGAGGTCAAATAGGATAACCCATACCCACGGAGGTCAATTGTGAAACAGAATGAGGAATTCCCACCCGACACGAATGCAGACCAGTGCCATGTTCAAGAGCGACATACTGCCGACACGACAATTATTACAGTTCCATTTTCCCCACCATTTCTGGCAGGTACCCCGATTATTTTTGGATGTCAAGCTTGACGGGGATAGCATATGCTTGGAGAGTGTCATTTCGACAATGCCCGATGTCATCAAGTGTTTAACGAGCCTGACAAAGGAAAAACTCGGCGTCTTTTCTTGTTTAGAGAGTCTGAAAAGACAGCAGAAAAGGAAACTCCAGGGGGGTCCTTTTTCGTACAGTTGTGTCTCTCGAGCCCGAAAAAGTATAAAACGATGCTCGAAAGAACCGCCCGACCATTACGATCGAGGAGTACTTTTCATAAATAGTGCCTTCGACCCGAAAAAGTAAAAAAGCGGTCGGAAACACGTCGTTTTAGAGCCGATGACGAGCGCGAAACGACAAACACCCGGCAATCTTTTTAAGTTCAACGGTCGAAAAAGAGCTTAAAACGACCGCCTCTCGTTCCCTTTAACGAGCTGAAAGGAGGCTCGGCCATCTTTTCTTGATTCATGTCGGAAAAGAGCTCAAAGACGACATTTTTTGGGACCAAGTACACGAAGAACTGTTATGACCACGCCGGTTACCCGAACCTGCACAAGAACACTACCCGCATAAATCCGTTCGATATGTGTAAAAAACATATTAAAACACGCATACAGGCATAATTCAGTGATACTAGTGCTAAATCCATGGTAAAAAAGGTGACAAAAACCCATATAGATAAGAAAATATAGTCAATTATGAGTTTTTTACTATAAATAGGGGGGTAAAAAGTCATTTTTACCATTGTTACCATTTTGGGACGTGAAGAACGTGGAGGAGCTACAAAGTTGACGGAGCGATTTCTAGCCCGTGCGGACACCATTCTTCCGGCAGCTTCTTCCAGGTAGGTTCCCCTCTCCCTGCCTTGCATTTTGATTCCTTTTGGTAGCATTTTAACGGTGGAATTTGCCCATTTGGGCAAATTCTTTGAGCGTGGATGCGCTCTCGGTCAGCGCGGATTTCCCGCTCGGGACCGCGCTGATCGATTTAAAATTACACGTACCACCTTTTGGGTCAGCGCGGAAAACACGTGTGCTTCCGCGCTGACCCAATGAAAAAACACAGGGGCGCCATTTTCAGCGCGACTGTTTTTAAAACAGTCGCGCTGGCGCGGAAAGATTTGATTTTTTATAAAATGAACGTACAATTTTCCACAAACAACATTCTAATGTTTCTTCATGGCTTTGCAGGGCAAAATGGCTTTTGTATGGCAAGAGAGAGCCCATGATAACGAAGATATAGCCGCATATGCACTTGCCGAATGCCGGAATGCAATGCGGGCATGCGGTTTCCTGAAGTTCTTCCTGACTCCGCGCTTGAGGGCGCAACCTGACTTGCTGGAGTTCCTGATCAGAGCTTGGAACCCAGTAGACGGGAAATTCACCATCCGCGGCCAAGATATCGAGTTTGACGCCTCGGATATCTATTTCTTGACTGGTTTGTCGCGCCGGGGCCAGAGGCCCATCCTGGAGGGGCAGCGACCCAGCGGTGAGACTCTAGACCAGCTGATGGCTAGAGTATGCCCAGGAGCTGAAAAGACACGGAGCGGGAAGGTTGGTATCCCGACAGTGCGGGACATGCCTCTCCGCACGATACTCTTCCTAGTGACATGGGCAGCGGGTTCCTTGGCCAACCATGAGGCCTCGAAGAACCAACTGTTGTTAGCTCTGGAGTGCCTACAGCCCACTGTCTTCGACTGGGCGACTGCTGTGACCACTAGCATGAAGAGGCAACTAAGCAACTGCCGTCGTGGAGAGACGAAGCAGTTCGCGTATGGGTCGCTTCTTCTGCCGCTCATGCTGGAGCGGGTGCCGGCTCTACAGCTACAGACCATGGCTGTGGATCCACCTAGAGGTCCTCGGGAGACGAGGGCCAGTCGATGGGCCTGCGTCATGCCACGTGGAGGTGGTGGTCACCCAGTGGCTTGGGGGGTGTATTTCAGAGAGTGGTTGGAGCGACAGGTCATCTTTGTCGAGGATTGGCCGTATGCGGGCATGGACTTCCGCAACGACCCTGACATGCCACTGCCCGCAGGAGAGCATTGGGATGATGGAGGTATGTCACTTGATCTCATTTTAATATTTTTTGATGTTTTTGGTTTTTCATGTACATGTCTTGACAGATGTCACTGTGTGCAGATGTGGGACCCACGAGACCCATAGGCCTGGCACCGTCAGCACGGAGGGAGGGGCAAGGAGCCGGAGCCCTGGCCTTAGTTCCTCCAGGAGTTGACACTACAGAGACTATAGCTCGCAACCTTGAGGGGTTGCTGGAGGGTGTACCGGACTATCAGGGGGTCGAGGAGGTCCCTATAGAGCACCAGATCCACACAGTGGGGGTGGCACCCAGGATGCACCGCCTGTTGAGGCGGGTGGCACGAGCGGCTGTATGCTACAGAGAGCATAACCCAGCACAGTAGTCGCCTAGGTTTACTTCCCTTGATGTTTTGAGAGACATATGTCTCGGATGTATTGAGGACAGTGACTCTTATTTTTGACACATACACTTATTTTTGAGCGCCTCAGTGCGCCACACGATATATATATATATATATATATATACATACCGATTTTTGGATGGATCTTGTTACATGTGATGATGTTTTTGTTTATGCTATGCAAATGTTCAGTACAAATGTGATCTTATGTATGAATTTGCACAACACATGACCCATGTATTTTAATTTTTGAATGCAAGCTTAAAAGCACACATGGCACGCATGCAAACTATGCTTGAAAAAATGACTTTATTTACATATGCTTTACTCTATGGTCTTATTATGCTTTCTACGTTTACTTGTATGATGTTCATCTGTTTCGCAAATGCCTATCTAACACATGATTTGCCAATGCATCAGTCAACGTGTTTAATCGTCTCGGAATATGTTGATATGTGATATAATCAAAATTCCTTTCTAACAATCTGACACGTAGGTACAACCTTAGGATGCGTTGGTCTCTGACGGAATATCGCCCGTTGAGTTGATGGACGACAAGCTGGGAGTCTAGGTTCACCATCATTGCACGAATGCCGAGATCAACTGCTTCGGCTAGTAACTCAATTACGGCACTGTATTCGGCGACATTATTAGTGGTGCGACCGAGGCAGACTCCTTGGAGGTCCAGCAATTCACCGTGAGGATCATAGATTGCCCATGCCGCAGAGGACAAATTGCAAGTACTACGGCAGGCGCCATCAGCGAAACCAACATAAGGTGCACTAGACATCTGCACAAGAAGGAGAAAACATAATAAGAGGCAAACACGCCTTCATACCAAAGCAAAACGTGAAATCATGCACACAAAACACACTAAACACGCGTATGTACAAGCTGAGTGCATGAAATCATGCATAGTATTTCTTCAAATAAAGCCCGTTGCGGGGCTTGTCAAGAGGATTTCCTTCGTAATCAATTAACTCATATGCGCCCTTCTGTAAAACTCTTTTCACGATATAGGGACCTAGCCACATGGATTCGAGTTTCCCTGCCCCCAGCTTATCTTTAGCTTGATCATAGAGCAGTACTAGATCTCCCTCAACGAAGGAACGAGGCTGAATATTCTGATCGAAGTGAGCCTTGACTCTCTTCTTTTGCGCTTCGATAGCTAGAGAAGCCAAACGACGGGTCTCGTCTAACCGTTCTAGGTACAGAAGCCGTTCCTCCACCGGAGTGGTGTTGGGAAGCAACTCGACAGCTAATTTCAACGAAGGAATTTCACACTCAACGGGAAGGGTGGCCTCCAGTCCATAAACCAACTGAAATGGCGTAAAACCGGTGGCGTCCTTCACAGAAGTCCGATAGGCCCACAAGGCAGGGAACAACATCAGATGCCAATTAGACTTGTGCGTATTGACGGTACGTTGAAGCATAGTGATCAAAACTTTGTTCACGGCTTCGACTTGACCGTTGGACTGTGGATAGTACGGTGTCGAACTATCTTGACGCAAGCCTAGTTGGGTCGTTAGTTCCGTCATCATGTGATTACGGAAATGTTTTCCGTGATCCGTGACAATAGCCTGAGGGACTCCGAAACGAGTAATGACATGATTGAATAAAAACTGCGCCGTTGTGTAACCGTCTTCGTTCAATGTAGGCATCGCTTCGGCCCACTTGGTGAAATAATCTACGGCAACGATGATATACCCATGCCCCCCGGCCGAACGAGGGTTACAGGACGTATAATCGATGCCCCATTTGGCAAATGGACCTACGGTAACAACAGGGTGCAGTGGTGCAGGAGGTGCACGCATTTTCCGGTGGTATACCTGGCATTCATGGCATGCACGAACGGCAAGAATGCAATCTTTAAAAATAGAAGGCCAGAAGTAACCAGCACGGAGAATTTTTTGGGCGGTATCATATCCGGACATGTGGCTGCCACAAGCACCAGAGTGGCAGTCATTCAACACCTGCTCAGCTTCCTCGAGAGTCATACATCAGCGGAGAACTGAATCAACGCTGAGGCGGTACAGGGTATCGCCCAAAATGCGATATGGTTGAGATTCGTGACGAATTCGTCGTCGAGAATCTTTCGACACATTAGGACGGAAAGAAGACATCTGCAAATATACTATAATGTCCCCGTACCACGGGTCAAGGGTACTAATGAGAAACAGTGTTTCATCCGGGATATGCTCCTCCGAACGAGATGGTGTAGAATGAGATGGCAAGGAACAGAGCAGTTCAGCAAAGACCAGAGATTTCTTCGACTTGGCCGCAATAAACTCCAAGTCGAACTCTTGGAGGATCACAATCCACTTCGAGTATTTGCCCCCCAGCAGTTGACGCGACAAGATGTAGGTCATGGGGTTGCAGTCACAGATCACGGTCGTTGTGCGCAACAGGATATAATTCCTGAATCGTTGAACGACACAGATAGCAGCCAATGCCAACTTCTCGACATATGCATAGCGAGTCTTCGTATCCAAAAGGTTGCGACTAAGATAGTAGATAACGTGCTCGGTGCCGGCATCATCATCCTGCACTAGAACCATGCCGATGGTGGTATCAGCGGCAGCTAAATAGAGAGTGTAATCACGGTGATAGTTCGGAGGTCTTAAGAGTGGAGCTGAGACAAGAAGGTCCTTAAGGCGCTCGAAAGACTCCTGGGCGATAGCATCCCAACGAAAGGGTGTGTCTCGTTTTAATAACCGTGTGAAACCCTTAGCCACCTCGGCATAATTCGGAATGAATCGTCTGAGAAAATTAGCTTTGCCCTGCAAGCTCTGCAATTGCTGCAAAGAGGCAGGGGGAGGAAGATTCAAGATGGCCTCGACCTTGAGTGGATCCAAACGGATGCCTTCTCGGGAGACGATGAACCCGAGTAGTCGGCCAGATTCTACGCAGAAGACACACTTATGCGGATTGAGTCGAATACGGTAGTGTCGACAGTGGAGAAAGATTTCGCGTAGATGAGATGGATGGTCTTGACGTTTAGCTGAATGAGCCAGAAGGTCATCCAGATAAGGCTGCACGATGTGTCGAATATCATGAAAAGCATACGACATCGCACGCTGGAAAGTGGCACCGGCATTTTTGAGACCGAAAGGGAGCTTCTTATAGGCGAAGGTACCCCAAGGACAAATGAAAGCTGTCTTATGCTGGTCTGCAGGGGCTATGTTGATCTGGTTATAGCCAGAAAAGCCGTCCATGAACGAATAAATTTCACTTCCTGCACAGTCATCAATAAGCTGATCAATGAAAGGCGTGGGAAAGTTGTCTTTTGGACAGGCACGATTGATATCGCGGTAATCAACGCAGACCCGGATAGTACCCTGCTTTTTATTCACAGGGACTATATTGGACACCCACTCTGTGAGGGGGATGGCATAGATGAAACCAGCTCTAAGAAGCTTCTCGACTTCGGCCTTGATGGCTGCAGCCTTTCGAGGGTGCACTGGGCGTAAGCGCTGACGAACAGGCTTAGCATCTGGATAAGTAGGTATTTCGTGCACCACGATACTAGGGTCAATGCCGGGCATTTCCTCGTAGGACCATGCAAAGACATCGCGGAATTCGCGAAATAAGGCAGTATAGAGATGAACTTCCTCAGGAGTGCATGTGACTCCAATGAAAATGTTCTCGACAATCCCTGGTTTGACAGAGATGTCGATAGGCTGAGTTTGCGTGATGTTGCCCATATTTCCCTCTGAAGACACTTGATATAGCTGAACAGGTGTTTGGAGGGGCGGGGATGGGACACATGAAGCAAACCGCTCGAGACATGCGACCATTTCCGAAGGTGGAGGGAGAAACGAAGAGCGATGGTGGTGATCTGACCAAGGGAGCTCTTCGAGAGACATAGTCTCTATGATGGCCTCGTCGGAGGGAAATGTTTCCTTCAATGGATCCGAAGTGGCCTCATCACCCAACCAGGGGAAATGATCATATGAATCGGGAACACTGCTTAAAAAAGCAGGCTCAGGAAGGGGAGCCGATGCAGCGACAATCTCGATGTAGTTGAGCTCGGCAGGACTCAACGGCATCATATCACCCCAAGAGTCTTCCTGATTCAAGGGAGGAAGAACCCATGGATCAGAGCGTACTGAAATCATGTTAACAGGGGCGAGATTCGGAGGTGGGAGGGGAAAGACTCCCATTAAGGAGGGATCTTTGAACAATCCGGCACCCACACTCACTAATGACTTGGAGGTATGCTCCACGAATGGCACATTACCTTCAGAAGAAGAAGCAAAAAAGGACAGCTGGTCCACCATGACGATCTTCCCCTGATGAGGGAAATGAACGACGCGGAACAAGGAGGAAGCCACGGCTTGCATGGCGTAAGTCCAGCTTCGCCCAAGGAGGAGGTTGTAAGTGAGGTTAGCGTCAACAACTTCGACCTCCACCTCTACGGTCTTCCCTTCTAAAGAGATAGGCAATCGTTGGAGGATACCATATGGACGAGATTCTCTTCCATCGAAGGCTTCCAAGGTCGTAGGAGACTGGCTCAAAGCAGGAGAACCAATAGCTTTCCAGCATGCAACAGACATGATGCAGGTTGAGGCACCCTCATCAATAACTGTACGATGGATCGTTTTGCCATTGATGAGGACCTGTATAAGGAAAGCCACTTGGTGAGGCAGTCTCTGAGTGAAACCCTCGAGATCAAAAGAAATTAAATCCGAATCTGCCGGGTCGATGCCACCAATAGCTGATAGCAAGGACTTCCTCTAGGAGGGGCAGCTCTGGAGGACTTCTAACGTGGACATAGCAGACGGAGCCTGAGCTAAGTCCTCGACAATGCTATAGTGCTGGGCGGCACGAGCATTGGGGTTATAAGATGACTTCCTGAGTACACCTTTGGGAGGGGGTCGGGGGATCGTCTCAGTGTTGGGCCGTTCGATGTGAAGGGGACCAGAACTGGACGGAGGAGCGCTGGAGGGAACCTTCGGCTCTTTCCCGGCTTGAGATGGATAATCTTTCGCTCGAGTTGTCACATGGATGGGAATCGTTCCAGCCATGAACACTTGAGAACCGAACGAGGAAGAGGATTGAGACGGATCTGCCACCATTTGAGTCTGCTGGGAAGGGAAAGGCTCTTTAAGCATAGCAGGAGGCCCAGGAGCACCTTTCAAAAGTCGACTAACTTCGGACCACCTCGGGCAATCCTTGGTATAGTGATCCTCATCACAAATGAGACAAGGATACTTAGGCTTTCGTTTAGCTCCTTCCTCGGAGGGAGGCTTAGGGGAATCCTGCTTGGGCTGTCCAGATTTATCCTTAGCTTTCCCTTTCTTTTTCCCTTTTGAGGATTTATCCACCGCGGTGGACTGGACGGCGTTTACCTCGGAGGTACTCCCAGAAATTGATGGGCCCTGAGAAGCATTTTCGTTAGAAGCGTTCTGTTTCTGCTTCCCAGGGTTCGCGGCCGATTTCTTTGATGACGAATTCACAGAACCAATGACTCCATCAACAGAGGGTTTCGGCGGAGCCTTGGACTGTCCAGGCCTCGGGGCATCTGGCAGATACTCATATAAAGTACCTGACTGAGAATACACTAAGTCGAGGTACTGAGCTCGCGCGATTGCTTGCTCTTCAGTTACACACGCTCCCATTGCGATATCTTTTGCAATCTTAGGGACAAAGGAAGTCGTGAACCAATCGGTCAGGAGTTGATCAGGAATCCAGAATTTGATCAAGCGACGACGCCTTCTCCATTCATGTATATGATCAGAGATGTGCGTAGCCGTGTCCTGTTTGAGAGACGTGAGAAGATGTGTCCCAGTCTCATACCGAATGGGTAACTGAAAATGAGTCAAGAAGGCCATAGCCAACGAGTTGAAATCTTGAAACATGCCGCGATTCAGTTCGATGTACCACTTAGCGGCTGAACCAGTGAGAGTTCTCTGAAAGAGGCGGAGCCGGATAGAGTCATCAAGCCATGAGTTCGATGAACACCAAAGATGATAGGTCATTACATGGGCCTGAGGATCTTCACCAGCTTTGCCATCAAACTTTGGACAATCACCTGGTATTTTGGTTGGAACTGGTGGCCAATATGGATTATGCAAAATAGGATCATTTGTTAACTTGGACACATCAGGAAGTTCCAACGTCGCTAAGAATGGTAACTGAGGGTTAAAGGACATTTGTGGCTGTGGATTCGAGGCAGTATTAGGGTTCCAACCAGGTGGTGGTTGCCCCCACGAACTTTGTCCAGATGGGCCTGGCCCAAAAGGGCCTGGCGCATAAGAACTCTGTCCCGATGGACCTGGCCCGAAAGGGCCTGGCGCATAGGGACCTTGTCCGTAGGGGTTCTGCCCATATGTATTCTGACCATATGCGGACAGTTGCCCCTGCGGCTGCCCCCCAGCTCCCCACGTATTAGCAACTTGCCCTACAGGTGCAGCATACTGATAATTTTGGTAAGGAGTGACCTGTGGTTGTTGATAATTTTGATAAGGAGCAAACTGAGTTTGCCCCTGGGGTTGCTGGTAGCCATATGTTTGCTGGGCCCCATACTGAGCCTGATGAGGAGGCTGCATTTGGTAGGAAGGTTGAGGCTGAGGCCCACCTTGCATTTGATAACTCATTTGAGTTTGAGGCCCAGCATAGTGTCCTTGAACCGGTTGGGCTTGGATCATCTGGCCCGAAGGTTGACTTGGTTGGATTTGGGATGGACCTGCCTGCCCAGTAGGACGGACTTGCTGGGTGCCAGGTTGTCCGTGGACCACCAAGGGTTGTCCTTGCGGAACAGATGACTGAGCCGGCTGGATGGCTGGTTGACCCTGAGGTTGGCCAGCTTGTCCAGATGGATGACTAGGGCAGACAGCGGGTTGGCCTTGCTGCATAGAAGGCTGGCCTGTCTGCCCCCCAGGGTGCATAGATTGAGCAGAAGGTTGGCCTTGCTGTATAGCAGGCTGCCCCCCTGGGTGCACGGGCTGAGAAATGGGTTGGCCTTGCTGTATAGCAGGCTGCCCCCCTTGCCCAGAAGGATGGATGGATTGAGCAGTGGGTTGACCCTGTTGAACGTAGGGTTGCCCTGCTTGCCCAGAAAGATGACCAGACTGGGCAGTAGGTTGGCCCTGCTGTAAGTAGGGTTGCCCCCCCTGCCCAAGAGGATACCCTTGCTGGACTGCTGGTTGACCTTGTGGAGTGTAAACTTGCCCAGTTTGTCCAGATGGGTACCCTTGCTGAGAACCAGGTTGGCCTTGTTGGATGTAAGGCTGCCCTGGTTGCCCAGATGGGTAACCTTGCTGGGTACCAGGTTGCCCTGGGTAACCAGAAGGTTGACTCTGATAGGAAAATGACGGACCACCAATGGCCGAGGGTTGTCCCGGGTAGGGTTGTCCCTGTGGGCCCCCAGATTGTCCTGGGTAAGGCGGGCCATAAAGTGGTTGCCCTTGAGGGGTTTGCACATAAGGCGGCTGGCCTTGATTTGGCGGTCCCTGAGGCTGCCCCCCAGGGAAGACCTGGCGTCCACTAATAATACGAGTAACGGGGTCATAAGTAACGTCGAAAGGTGTACAGACTTCGACGTAAGGTTGACGAGGCAGAGCTTGAACGAGCTCGAGATACTCACCGTTAGCATCGTAATAAAAGAGAGGACCTTGGTAATCGGGGTCCGTAATGGGCTGCCCAAAAGCATCATACGGCCCTGCTCCTGGAACACCACCAGAAGAGGGTTGAGCACTTTGTGCAGGATCGACGACTCTGGATGAAATCTGTGGCTGGCCCTGACTGTGGGAAGGACCAGCACTGACGTTTACAGACGAAGACGCTGACACGGCACTAACGACCGGAGTCGAGTGCGCTATACAAACGGTTGGCTGGGTAGGAACTGAGGTAACGGGCGTATTATGAACTGAAGAAATAGGTGTATTAAGAGGTCGTGAAATGAAGGGCCCCGTGGTGGCAATAAGACTAGGATCCCATATAGTCGTAGAAGTAGTTCTAGCAGCTATCCTATCCCTCACTGACTGATATCGTGGAGGGAGTGGAGAAGTAGCTGGGATCGGAGTTTCAATGTCCGACACCACGGGTGTCTCACCTGTGCTGGGAGATGTCTCATCCATGTGGGAAGTGGACATCGGAGACGACATACCGCGAGGAGTGCGAGGGGTATGGTCGCTGTCAGGCTCCCAGATAGGATTCCAATCTTCTATGTAATCTTCGTCGCCCGGGGCACGTACGTTGATAGGCTGGATACTCGGGACAACAGGAAGAGTACCGCTTACAACTGGTGTCTCAGGGGCAACAGAAGATGGAGAACCTTGATCACTCGGACCGGGAGTTGACGGGTCAGCCAGGATGACAAGACCCTTTAGAAAACCTAAGGAAAACTAACGATAAAGACCCTACTCAAACTAACGCACACAAGATCTAACCAGGAAATGTTATCGTGGCCGAATAAATTTTAAGACACAGGAACCAAACTTGACCTTTTCATGTTTCAAGAGTCGAGAAAAGGACGAAAAGATGACTCCAGTCTCCTTCGAATGTTTAATGAGCACGAAGTGACAAGACGCTCACAGGCACCTTTTCTTTTAGGGAGTCCGAAAAGGATCAAAAGTGACTGCTCTGGAGACTCTAGGTAGAGGGTTTACCAAGCGACCCGTAAAACTGCTTATACACCTCAGCAATCGTATGAGAGCCAAGGACTTTCCGTACTGCAGTCAATCTTCCCGAATGCTGTGTTCGGTGCGTTACGGTTCACAAGGCGGCAGACTCGGCTTCCTATGGATCAAGGATAAAATCCTAGTGGGGTCTCCCTACATATGCGACGGTACGTGGGAGCACAATCCGTGTTAGACCACTATCGAGTCACAGAAGGAGGAATCACCCAACTGTAATGTGAAACAATAGTGACTATGTTTAAAGACGCCGGAACACGTCTCTAACCTAGACCTCTAGATGTTTGCGTTTAGTTCCAATGCGTTTTTAGGTTAATTCAGTTCATTTTATGGTTGATCTTGAAATTAAGTTTCGATTTCAGGTCCTATCGTGTGATCTCTCACAATTGCCTAGATGCAAGCTACATGCCAAAGGATACCATTTCGTTCGATGAATTCTAACTATGAGAAGGTTAAGAGCTTTCAATCAAACAAACGGGCTCAAGCAATCAAACAATCTAATGCAGCTAATGGCAAAGAAATGAGACCTTTCTTTTGAGAATGCAAATCAACAAAATGCTCTTCCTTTGATTAACTATTGAATGCAAAAGATTTTAATTCGATTTTCTTTCCAATGACATAATGTACTTGCAATGAATTTTGAGAGACAATAACACTGAGTAAAGAACACAAACAATCACTCAATGGAACACACAACAAGCGTGAAAAGAGCTGGTTGAACCCAAGCAATCGTAATCTATGTCTGGGCGGTGAGGAGTGACCGAAACAACCGAAAGACCGGTTCGAGGACAACCACCTAAACAACCAAGCAAAGAAAGCAAAAGGAAGGTTTCGCGTACTAGCAAAGGCAGGCAGCAACGAATTTTTGCGAACAAGTGAACAAGACAAGGTCAGTCCAGTGGAAACTGGGCGATGGCACTAGGTCATGGGTCACAAAAACGAAATTTGTTCGACAAGGCTTTGCAAGCAAGTGTGCAACAGTTCAAACAATGAATATCAAGCCACAAACCAAGTAGAAAGAGCTGGAGAAAGACAAACCAACAGGCTCAGGAGGTAAAACTGAGACAATTTGAGTTTTACAGGATCAGCGCGGGTAGCGCTCAGCAACTGTGCGCTGAAACTAGGTCACGCGTAGCAACTTGGCGCTGTCAGTGCGGAAGGACATGGATAAAGTGCGCTGGTTCGATTTCAGAACCGTCGCGACTGTTATACATACAAGCGCGATGACAACAGGTTTAAAGAAACAAGTATGCGCTGTCAGCGCAACTGTTTTAATATAAACCGCGCTGAGGGTAAAAGGGAGGCAAAAACAAGCCAAAGACTCCCAAACCAAGGCCAAAACTCTTTAAACAATTCATACACCTCCCAGACTGAACCAGGAAGTCTAACAAGCAGAGAACCAAACTCCAATCTCGAAAAGAGAGAACAATCCAATTCAAACACAAAAGTGGACTCAAGAGACAAAAGGCTGATCCCCAGCGGAGTCGCCAAATTGTTGGAGAGGCAAATCCCCTCTACGGATAGAGGCGATCCCTACTAGCCCAGAATGGGTCTAGCAAAAATCAGTCAATGCTACTATGCAAGTTCCTAGTTGCGATCAAAAGGTAGGAAAAGAACACCTACTTGGAGTCCAACGCTGTTGTTTGGTGAAGAGATGCCACCTTCGCTCCTTCGCTCTGGCTGGTCACGATCCTCCGCGATCTCCGCGAATAGATACCTGCACACACAAGAGAAGACAAACAAAAGCGTGAAATCTAATAAAAGCAACTATACACCAGTCAGAAAGGATGTAATTCACATTAAACATTGCATGGACAAATGAGAATGGAACAATAATAGTAGTCATCTATTATTAATCAAAACAGAGAAGAGGACAACCAAGTGTTCTGACATCGATATCCTTCTCAGGAGGGGCCAGTCAGCAAGTTCCTCAAACATTCACCTTTGGAAATGATTCTCCCAAAACAAGAAGCTCTCTCTCTCACACAAGCAATTCAACACAACCTTCCCTAAGCTATCAATCACTTCCACACTTATCACACCAACTACCTATAGTAGCAGCAAACTGAGCACTATAAGCTCCACACAATCCAAGCTATTCCAAACTATATCCAACTAGCTGCTCATGGTAATGGTAGAGGTTTATATAGGAGAAGGAGTCTCCTTGAATGGTGGAAGGATGAGCTTATCTCCAAGGGAAGTGGTTGCAAAGGGTCGAACAGACATGCCATAGAAGGGAGGCGACATTCACAAGACTAACAACCAAGCCTGTAGTTATCTGGAAGGCTGGCTGTTGGAACAAATTCGCCCAAACTGGATCAGCGCGGGTGCATAATTGGTCTGGCGCGCTGACATCGCAAGGCGATAACAGTCAAGCTGTGATCAATGCGGGTTGATACAAATGTAGGCTGTGCTGGTCATGAAATTCGATCAGCGCGGAAAAGCCGTGTGCTTCCGCGCTGGCAGTGCACGTGGTTTGTTATGAAGCGCCAGTCAGCGCGGGTATTTTAGAAACAGACGCGCTGATGAGGAAAACTTTGGAAAAAGTGGGTTTTTGACCAGTTCAGAAGGCATGGACTTGATTATTGTGAATTCTTGATACAGTAGGGTGACTGACAGGGAGACAGTGACAAATTAATGTGTAACAATGCTATGGGTCAAATTCCATCTGGAGTCATGGAATTTTCCTTTTTGGGGATTAAAGCTATGAAGGAAGCGTTCAGTGCTTTTAGAACCTTTTTGGATTTTCTCGAGTCTTCCACAACCTCGAGGATTTCTTGCTTGATTGTATCCGAGCAATCTTTGAAGAAGTATACATTGAATCCATCCAGGCTTGGTGCTTTTCCACTTTGAATTTCCTTAATCAACTCACTGGCCTCCTCTTCCGATACCAGTCTGTTGAGATTGTGGTTGTCCTCTCTGGTGACCAACTTGGGAATATACTGGGTGAATCAATCAATGAACCTAGATCTATCCTCTAGTGGCTCCGTTACAATATTGAAGAAGTGTTGAACTAGACTCGATTCCATGTCCATGTGAGAAACAAGCTCACTACCTTGAGAATCCTTAATCTTTGTGATTCTATTGTGTGCCCTGTGTGCCATAGTGGATTTGTGGAAGAATTTTGTATTTCTTTCTCCCTCTTTGATCCATTGAATCCTAGATTTCTGTCTCCAGAAAATTTCTTCTTATAGACAATGATCCTCCCATTCTTCCTACAGAGAGTTAGTTAGTTTTTGTCCCTGTTCATTGAAGCCCTCTGTGATATTAATCTAATTGATTTCTAATAGTTTCTGCTCAGTTTCTATTATGGCCTTGAGGATATCACCAAATTCCTTTTTGTTCCAAGCTTTAAGTTTGGATTCAATATGTTTGAGTCTCTGCTGGAGCATGAACATTTTGGTACCCTGAATATTTAACTCCTCTTTCCACCATTTTTCAATGTTACTGATGAATTTGGGGTGAGAGAGCTAGGCATTTTCAAATCTGAAGGGCCTATTTCTTGGAGTGCCCATAAAGGTAGCTTCTAGCTGTACTGGCTAGTGATCCAAACCTCCGAAGGGCATAATGGAAGTGGTGATGGATGGTCCTGTGAGGAGGAGATCCTCAGAAATAATAAATCTATCAAGTTTGGAAGCCACTTGAGAAGCCCCTCCCCTTTTATTGTTCCAAGTGAAGGTTCCATTTATAGTCTCAGTATCCACTAGTCCCATGTTCCTAATGAAATCTTGAAAGGCTTCAGAGTCTCTGCCTAGCTATCTAGTGCCTCCTTTTTTTTCTGAGAGAGATCTTATCATATTGAAATCACCCGCAACTATCTAGGGCATATTGGTGTGTCTTGCTCTTAGACCTTCCAGGGAGGTAAGAAGCTTGAGTTTATCTACTTGCTTCTGAGGTCCATAAACATTTGTTATCATGTAAGTCTCCTTATCACCTACAAGGCTACACACCAGAGGTAGATAGTGAAGCATCCAGGATTCCAAATTTCTGTGGATCCCACATTGTTAGAATCCCCCCTACTGAGTTATTTTCCTGAACCTCTAAATACTCATACTTGATTAACCATTTATTATGAATTTCTCTTATTTTGTCCATTGAACATTTAGTCTCCTGAATAAAGACCATGTCTGGTTTTTCTTCTTTTATTCTGTTACTCAGATTCCTTTATTTCCTTCTACTACATATACCTCTAATGTTCCATGTTGTAAGCTTAATTAAGAAAGGTTAGTAAAGGAATCATTGGTAAGATCTTTCATCTTACCTGAATTAATCAGTAGTTTTCCACATTCGTTTAGCAGTTCATTCTGTCTTTTTCTTCATCTTTTCCTTCCCAAGTTCTTTGGAGATTGTGCCTGTGAGTTCTCCATCATTTTGACCCCACTTTGATCCTGGATTTCATGGTTTCTCTTGACACCAGTTCCCTTCGATTTCACCCTCCATAGAAAGATTCGTTGAACTCGATCATAGTCTTCTTTTGGCAAGGAGTCCACTCCTTTGTTCTTGCCTTGTTCTAGAAATAGTTCTAGATCTAGATTTTCCCTGTCTAGAATCTCCTATAGTTCATGGTCCTCCATTCCTGCCTCACTTGGATTCATCTCATGGTCCTTACTGATCTCCATGCAGCTTGGTAGATCCTCCTTCTGTTGGATTTTTACTATGATATCCTCCATTTCAGCTTCCATTTCTTGCTCCTTAAATGCATTCTCCCTGTCCTAGACTGTCTCCACGTTCTCCTCTACTTCCTCTAGGATTTTGAAACTGTTGTGTCTTGTATTTCTATCTTTACTGCTTTTCTTGTGTGACTATTTACCCCCTTTCCCTTTGGCCCCAACCTTGGTAAAACCCTCGTGATCTCTATCCAAAGAGGTTTTCCCATTTCCTTCCATATTGTTTGTTGGGTAGTCTCTGAATAGATGATCATGTTCATGACATTTGTAGCACCTGAAAGGAATGTGCTCATAGTCCACCATTTTCACCCATTCTTCATCATATACCTCTAAAATTATTGCTTCCGGAAGGGCTCCAGATAGATCCATTTCCACACATATTCGAGCGAAGGAGGTATATTTACCTTTGAGAGTTGCCTCTGATATCTTCAAAAAATGCCCTAGCTTGTTGCCTATGGTTTTCAAAGATTATGGTAGCTAGTAATCTAGAGGTAGTGAGTATAGTCTAATCCAAACCGGTACAGATGTAAATGTTTCATGTTTTGGGACAAAGTTCATCATCCATGGCTGCATGTAAAGTCCTGCCGCAACATAGAAATAAGGCCCCCCTTCAAACAATCTGTGTTTGTCCTCTAGGTTCACGAACACCACCATGAATAGGCCCTTAGAACCTAGATGTAAATGTATTTGTCCCTTTGGCTTCCAATGGCTCCTAATCCAGATATGTAATGCCCTCTGCATTGGCCATAACCCCATGAGCTTGCAGATGATCACATGTTCTTTCATATGGTCCTTGTGCACTTGAATCGCTGGATCACTCAATATGACCCAGGGAATGATGCTCGATTTGGGTTTGGAGACTCTCGTAGTTCTTGTGGAAGTCATTATTTTGCTGCCACCTCCCTTCTCCTTTTCTTTACTTATTTCCTGTTGATTCCCTTCCTGATCCTGGGATTCACTTCTTCCAACTGTCTCCTTGCCTCTTGCTTTTGGAATCTTTTCCGATGGTTTTTTGAAATGCTTCCCTTCTACTTCCTTACCTCCCTCTGTGATTTCCTGACTGTAGGAGGGAGGGGTGCTCCCCCCTGCACGTCCCAACATGGAACCCTAATGTAAAACCCTAGTGTCAAATTCGATCCTTGCTCAAGTTGTAGACCCCCCAAGTAAAAGTGTTAATTATTATCGTGCACAAGTTATTTCAGATTTTGGTCGCATTTGCCTATTTTTTATAGTTAACATGCTATTTTATTTTTAGCAAAATTAAATGGGAATACTTGGTGTAGGAAGCTCTGTTTTGGTACAAGGAAAAATGTCTTGTTATAGGAAAAGAGTGCTCCAAGCCTCGAGGATTAGAGCCCCTACATGAAGACATAAGTCTTCAGTATAAGTGTGAAATATACCTCTCCTAGTTTTGGAAATGAGCTTACTGTATTTTTTTGTAGTAACCAGAGAGATGGTGGTAGGCAGTGCTACCTTCGGTATCCTGTACAACTTATTTCCCAAAGTGACAATAACAACATGAGGCCTTGATTCATACACATCATGTCACTTCCACAAGTATGGTTGGCCTAATAATACATCACAAACATCAAGGGGAGCAACGTCACACAATAACTCATTCGTGAAGGGCTTGATGTTGTATGGAAGGCGACACTGCTGGCTCACGCAAAGATCACTTCCTTGGTGAAGCCACCTGATGGTGTATGGTTGTGGATGTTTTGTGGTCGGTAAGCCCAACAGCTTCATGACCTCTACTGAAATGAGGTTCTTTTGGCTCCCGCTGTTGACAGTGAACTATAGCAGGGAGCCCTTTACCCACATCTGGGAGTGGAAGTGATTTGAATTGGATCCTAAAAAAATCTCTAAGTTTTCATAACTCTGTAAAATTCATGTCAAAGTTTCAAAGTCTTACAAAGGTCGAGGTTATTAGAAATATCATCGAATAGTTGTAATTTGTGAGCAACGTCGAGCGACGAGGAGCCTCGGTCAAGTGCGCAGACCATTGGCCCATGGTAACGCACGCTGCCATGAAACAGAAAAACGGGAAGTCTTTTTGAAAAAAGGGGGAGGTTTTTGATATCAAACACCTCAGAGAATAAAAATCCCTGAGCAACCCAGACCCGAAAAGTCATAAAACCATATGGAATTTTCCGATCCCATCAGAAGTGGGTCCTGCACAAAAACTAGCAGGATATCGAAAGGGCTTCGAGTGGTAAGCAATTTCGACTGAGTCTCGCTCGATGCCACACAGTGGGTGCCATGCGTTCGGTGGAAGAGAGAGAAAACCACTGACATCGGATGGGTAAACGTCGTGCTACTTACCCACCCGATATGCACGTAGACCGTAGGATTTGGAGGCCCCAGATCCACAGCTGAAATGCGATATAATGGATGACCAGATTCAACAGGGTAAACAGGCTGAGTTTTATAAAGGTTTTAAGTCTGGCATGAGCAATGAGTTGGCAGAGGAATCATGTTTGCAGGCATTCTGGGATTTAAATGGAAATAACAACAGTTAAAACATTTCCAAGAGAACTGATACTCAGTTCATTATGAAACAGGTGGCCACCTCCCTGTAAGGCATTACATAGTGATGATGATGCAGAACAGTTAAATTCAAATGGACGGAGGTAGGAGAACCAGAAAGTCAGGAAGCGGAAATGAATAGTTTGAAAGTAGATTAGCTTTAATGCCACGAACTTATAGAAATAAAGCAAGCAGTGAGAAAAGCGAGTTAAGAAAGCTAAGAGCAAAGAACAGAGGGAAGAAGCTGAGCTGACCTAAAGGCAACATCGAGCCAGACAGAGCCAGAGAGAGTCAGAGAGTCTATGTACTCCAGGGAAGGTTTGAGAGGTTCAAACGAACTCCTCTGTACATGCCTGTCATGTATGAGTCTCAGATTGGGCTCATACTACTGTGACTAATAGAGGTCAAGTTTCAGTAAGGAGAGTCCGTGTACTCCAGAGACTTGGAGGATCCAAGTCCAGTCCTACTGATTTATATCTATTGAGTGAGACTCAAATTGAGCTCATTGTTGTAAAAAATCTACTTTGAAAACATAATAGAGAGGCCACCATTGAAGGCTGGACCAGGAGACGTAGCCCAGGAGCATTGGGTTAACTCCTTATTAAACTTGTTGTGTTACATGTTTTCCTGTTATGATTTCTCTACTTGATTCAGTGTCTATGTATTTCGTAATCTTATCAATCCATTACATAAAGTAACATAGGCACATCCATGCACATGATTTTGTAATACCTTTAATTCATTGTCCTCGATAAATTCTAGATCAAGCGGTATCAGAGCTCTAGGTTACTAAGGTTAGACAAGCTTGTGCTGGATTTTGTTATTGAATGCTAACTAGATCACAACTTAAATTAGGAGAAGGAGAGTTGGTTGAAACTAACCTAGAAATTGGAAAAGTCTATCCTAAGAGGAAAATGTCAGAAGAAAACCCCTTGGAATTAGATTCCCAGTTCATGGATGGTTTCATGACCATGAGAGCCGTGGTAGAGGAAATGTATAGAGAATTTAAGAAATGTAGAGAGGAAGATTCATCAAACTCCAAAAGAGATAAAGGAGTAGAAGAATCTCTCCTCCATGACCACTCTAAAGGCAAAGGGAAAGAAGAAAAACTTCCCACGCCTCCTAGTAGCCCTAAAAACAAAAAGAAGACATCTTTGATTAAATTAGATGTTAAATTTGATTTACTAATATATGATGGAGAGTTGAATGTAAAGAAGCTGAATAATTGGATTAGACAGATTGATGTTTATTGTAGGGTGTAGAGCATTGATTCAGACAGTAGTAAGATTCAGTTGTCTAGCCTATGCCTTAGAAGAACTGCCTTGGTATGGTGGGAAGGCAAGACACAAGCTGACATGAAGAAGCATGGTAAAATTCTTTCTGTCTGGAGTGAATTTGTTTCTGCAATTAAAAAACAATTCTATCCACTAGCTTATATGAAGCAAGCCATGATGAGTCAGCAAACTCTTCAACAATTAAAAGGGAAAAGTGTACAAAGTTACACCCAAGAATTTAGGAAAAGAGCTTTGATTCTAGAAATTTCTTTAGACTCACCTGAAACTTTGTTGAAGTATATAGGTGGTCTACACAGCTACTTAAGGCACACTATTCTCATGTTTAATCCCACTAGGATAGATGAGGTATGTGTTCAAGATACACATCTAGAGACTAGAGGTAAGAATGTGAACCCAAAAGTTGGGGGATCATCAAAACCCACTGCAAGCAAGAACAAGGAGAAAATAAAATAGAGATGGAAAGAGAGGAAGGAAAATACTGTATAAAAGACCAAATCTTCATGAACTTACTGTAAGAAGGATGGGCATGATGACAAACACTGTTGGATTCAGCATCCGAAGCTAAAACCCAAGAAGTACGATGGCAAGAAGAAGAAAACTGCTACAGCTATTCAAAAGGATTTAGGGTCAGATTCAGGAGATGAAACAACAATTGTAGCCACAGGTATAAAAGGTAAAAATTCTAAAGCATCTACTAGTAATTCTGCACAATCTACTGACAATGAAGAAAATTAGAGGAAAAGACATGAGCTTTCTCATATTCAAGTTATTTCCAAGCATCAAAAGATTGATAATTTGTTTGATAGTGGCTCATAAGTAAATTTAATTTCTGAAACAATTATAAAGAAGTTTGGATTACTAACCACACCTCACAAAAAGCCATATCCATTAGGTTGGTTATGTGATAAAGCACAACTACAAGTGACTAGACAATGTAAACTTAGGTTTTCTTTTGGGTCAACATTTGTAGATGAGGTTGAGTTAGATATTGTTTCCTTGGATATATGTGGAATTGTTTTAGGAAGTTCTTACTTGTATGATAGAAAAACTATTTTCTATAGAGCTGAAAACAAGTATCAACTCGTTAAAGGTGGAATCAAATATATTGTAAGAGCTCATAAACTCAAGAATAATTATACTCTCATAAACTCAGGGTAGATGAAAATATTTGTAAACTCATGCAAGCAATTTTTACTAATGGTTGTAAAGGAAAAGAAACCTGACAAAACCAATGTATTTGAGGGCTGTAATGCTAAACAGAAAGATGATTTAGAAAAAGTTGTTTTAGAATATGATATACTATTTCAAGAACCTAAAGGTCTGCCACCAAAAAAGGAAGTAGTACAAGATATTAATTTGTAGTAAGATGCTCCATTGCCTAACATCGGAATGTACAGGTTGTCCGCTTTAGAGAATGCAGAAATCAAGAAGTAGGTACAGGAGTTGCTAGAGAAAGGGTTCATAAGACCTAGCACATCGCCTTGTGGGTCTCCAATTGTCTTAGTGAGAAAGAAAGATGGCTCATGGAGAATGTGCATTGATTACCGAGCACTGAATAAGATAACGATAAAAAATCATTATCCCCTTACTCCCGTAGATGATCTATTAGATCAGTTGAAAGAAGCTGTTTATTCTTCCAAGTTGGATTTGAATAGTGGTTATTATTAGGTCAGAGTTGCAGAGCAAGATGCATGGAAGACTTATTTCAAAACAAAGCAGGGATTGTATGAGTGGTTGGTTATGCCTTTTGGCTTAACTAATGCTCCTGCTTCTTTCATGATAATAATGAATGATGTACTCAGACCTTTTATTGATGATTTTGTCATTGTATATTTGGATGACATTCTTATATTTCATAAAACATGGGAAGAACATTTAAAGCATGTCAAGAAGACTCTAGATGTTTTGAAAAAAGAGAATCTTTATGTTAAGCTCTCAAAATGTGAATTTGGCAAAACATCTTTGAATTATTTGGGTCATATTGTAGGGCATGGTGAATTGAAGATAGATCCCTCTAAGGTTGCAGTCATTGTAAACTGGCCTAAACCCAAATCTGCTATAGAAGTTAGAAGCTTCTTAGGAGTAGCACAGTATTGGATAAATTTTATTTCTAACTTTTCCATGATTTCACCTCCCTTACATGTTTTAACATGATTGAACAAGGTGTTTCAGTGGGGAGGCAAACAACAGAAAGCCTTCGACACCTTAAAAGAAAATATTAGTACAACACCAGTACTAGCACTGCCTAATCTTCAAAGACCATTTGAGATTGAAATGGATGCCAGTGACTATGCCATGGGAGTAGTGTTGATGCAGCATGGTAAACCCACATGTTATCATTCTGAGACATTTAATTCTGTAGTTGTTAACTATCCCACATAAGGTAAAGAATTGTATGCACTAGTACAGAGTGTAAAAAAGTAGAAACATTATTTAATGGGCAAAGAGACAGTTATACATACTGATCATCAACCACTTCAATATTTTCAATCACAAACTAAGTTGTAGCAATCAAGACACTATAGGTGGATGGGTTTTCTACAATAGTTTCATCTTGTCATCATATATAAAAAGGGCATACAAAATAAAGTTGCAGATATGTTGTCCAGACTAATCATAAATGCATCCACTATACTTAAGCATAATTCAGTATTGCATGAAAGCTACATTGAACAGTATGCTCAAGATATAGAATTTAAAGATGTAAACACAACTTTAAGTCATGGAAAACAAGTAGAAGAATTGGATTATCATGTTAAGGATCAACTCTTGTATCATTTGGGAAAGTTATGCATTCCTCAAACAGAAAGAGTAAAGATAATTCGAGAAGCACACACTTCTCTAATATCAGGTCACTTTGGTGTAAGTAAAACAGTTGCACAACTGCAAAGATTTTTTTATTGGCCAAAAATGCATGAGACAGTTTCTAGATATGTAAGAGGGTGTACCATGTGTGCTAAAACCAAGCCCAACAATAGAAAACTAGGCTTTTACACTCCATTACCGGTTCCTTCTCACCCCTGGGAAAGTGTTTCCATGGAATTTGTTGGGGTACTGCCTAAATCTAGAAAAGGTCATGACTATTTATATGTTGTTGTGGATAGGTTCAGCAAAATGTGTATTTTAATACCTTGTAATAAACAGATTATAGCTGAACAAACTGAAAAGTTGTTCTTTCAACATGTATGCATTCACTTTGGATTAACCACTTCCATTATATCTAATCGAGATACCCGATTTGTAGAGAAATTTTGGTCGAGTTTGTGGGAATTGATGGACACCAGACTAAAGAAGAGCACAACTTTTCATCTGCAAACAGATGGCCAAACAGAGGTAGTCAATAGGATAGTGATCCAATTGCTCAGAGGCTATTGCAGCAAGCATCCCAAGTTTTGGGATGAACATTTATGTTATGTGCAACATGCTTGCAACCGAGCTAAACATTATTTTACACAGAGATCTCCTTTTGAGACTTGTTTTGGTTTCACACCAAGGTCTCCCTTGGATTTTTTCTTTGGTAAAGACATAGAGGTTGATGGACACAGTGATGTGGACAAGGAAACCAAGTTCATCGAACAAATCCAAGAGATTCAACAGGCAATATAGGAAAAACTAGAAAAGAGCCAAGCCAAGTACAAGGCAATGCATGATAAGCATCAGACTGACCATAGTTTCCAAGTTGGTGGTCAAGTCTAGTTGTATATCAGCAAAGATAGAATGCAAGGTGAAGGTAAGATACCTGAGAGAACTTGTGAGAATGATTTTTGCCTTGATTTACCAGCTTACATGCACATCTACTCAGTTGTTAATGCAGACAACTTGAGACTATTTGAACCTTCATTGCTTAAAGATCCCAAAGTGCAAAGTCAATTGCCTTCTATTGATGATCTGTTGCCTGAATATCTCAATGAATTGCAGGAAGATACAATTTTGGACAAGAAGGTGAGAACCACGTGCAGAGGGGATGTTGAATACCTCCAGATTAGGCTCAAAGGTTCAAAACCAAGCAGTGCAAAATGGATAGAAATTGGACAAGCAAGGAATTTATACCCTCACTTGATTGATGCTTAAAAAACCAACTTTTGGTGGTCCAAAAGATTTTTTAGTGGGAAGGTCGTGATCCGAATTGGATCCTAAAGAACCCTCTAAGTTTTCATAGCTCTATAAAATTGATGCTAAAGTTTCAAAGTCTTACAAAGGTCGAGCTTATCAGAAATATCCTTGAACAGTTGTAATTTGTGAGAAGCGCTGAGCAACGAGGACCTTCGGTCAAGCGCGTAGACCATTGGCCCATGGTAATGTGCGCTACCACGAAACACCAAAACGGGAAGCCTTTTTGAAAAATAGGGGAGGTTTTTGATATGCGGTTAGAAGAAAAAGCCCTAAGCGACCCAGACCTGAAAAGTCATAAAATCGTACAGAATTCGCCGATCCCATCAGAAGCAGGTCCCACACAAAAACCAACAGGATATCAGAAGGGCTTCGAGCGGTAAGCAGTTTCGACCGAATCCTGCCCGATGCCACACACTGGGTGCCATGCGTCCGATGGAAGAGAGAGAAAACTGTTCACATCGGATGAGTAAACATCATGCTACTTACCTGCCCGATATGGACAAAGACCGTAGGATCTGTAGGCCCCAAATCGACGGCAGTAATGTGATCTGATGGATGACCAGACTCAACGGGGTAAACATGCCAAGTTGTATAAAGGTTTGAAGTCTCGCATGAACGATGAGTTGGTAGAGGAATCACGTTCGTGGGCATTCTGGGAGTTAAACGGAAATAACGGCAGTTCAAACATTTCCAAGAGAACTGACACTTAGTTTGTTATGAAACAGGTGGTCACCTCCCTGTAAGGCGTTACACAGTTATGATGATGCAGAACAGAGGAATTCAAACAGACAGAGGCAGGAGAACCAGAAAGTCGGGAAGCAAAAATGAACAGTAAGAAAGCAGATTCGCTTTAAAGCCATGAACTGACGGAAACAAAGCAAGAAGTGAGAAAAGCGAGTTAAGAAAGCTAAGAGCAGAGAACAGAGGGAAGAAGCCGAGCTAACTTAAAGGTAGCATCAAGCTAGATAGAGCTAGAGAGATTCAGGGAGTCTGTGTACTCCAGATAAGGTTTGAGAGGTTCAAGAGAACTCATCTGTACATGCTTGTCATGTATGAGTCTCAGATTGGGCTCATACTAATGTGACCAATAGAGATCAAGTTTCAATAAGGAGAGTCTGTGTACTCTAGTGACTTGGGGGATCCAAGCGCAGTCCTACTGATTTATATCTGTTGAGTGAGACTCAAATTGAGCTCACTGTTGTAAAAACTCTACTTTGAAAACATAATAGAGAGGTCACCACTGAAGGCTGGACCAGGAGATGTAGCCCAGGAGCATTGGGTGAACTCCTTATTAAACTTGTGGTGTTACATGTTTTCCTGTTATGTTTTCTCTAACTGCTTCAGTGTCTATGTATTTTGAAATCTTATCGATCCGTTACATATAGTAACATAGGCACATCCATGCACATGAGTCTGTAATACCTTTAATTCTTTGTCCTAGATAAATTCCAGATCAGGTAGAGGCACTCCTCCTCCTCTGGATCTTCAAGTTCCTCCTTCTAGATCTTCATGGTGGCAACGATGGCGTTGGGATCTGCATCGATAATATGCTTCCCTTTGTAATTCCCCTTGTTGGGTTCTGACTCAGAGTCAGAACATGCATTTGATTCTGAAACCTTTAGCTTAGTCACCAGTGACTACTTGGCCCGACACTCACTTTTGTTGTGAGTGGAGCTCTTATGGAACTCACGCCACTTTCCCATGTCTTTCGACTTTGTGACATTTTTCTTTGCTTGTATCTTTGGTGGGTTGTCTTGGGCCACCATGCCTTGGCTTTGTCCTTTGTTCTGCAATTTGGGGTTACCTTTCCCCTTCTTTAGATTCATAGATCCAAAGTCTCACTTCTTCTATTTAAACTTTTGCTCGATCTTGATGTCATATCGATATGCCGTGCTGAGCGAGGAGATGTTCAAGAATTCTGTTTTGTCCTAGATGTACCTGTGTAGGTAGCTGCGATATTTGAGTACTAAATGCTACTCTAAAACCTTGATACCCAACTTTTTGTGAACGATATGGAAAATATTGGTAAACTCTGACACGTCTTGGTCCCTTCCCTACCATAGCATGGTCCACTTTATGTATTGGTCCTCATAGCTTTCGACAGGGTAGTATTGCTCCTTTATGGCAGCCCAGAATGAATTCCAAGTGGGTGCGGCTGAAAATAGTGAGGTTGTACTTTCATCCTTCTGCTCACAGT
This sequence comes from Pinus tabuliformis, assembly GCA_031772625.1. Taxonomy (NCBI): domain Eukaryota; kingdom Viridiplantae; phylum Streptophyta; class Pinopsida; order Pinales; family Pinaceae; genus Pinus; species Pinus tabuliformis. The sequence goes on along the minus strand of CM062808.1, from coordinate 443,109,395 downwards.
AGGTTTCCCACTAGTCCTTGATATGGGGGGCGGCTTTGAGAAGAGCGAAAGTAATCTTTTCCCACCGGAAAAATCATGAACAGAACAATACCCTTCTAGCAAATTTAACCATTTATCTATGACGTCTGCATCTATCTTACCCTCAAATATTGGAATGTCAAAGTTAACTTGTACCTTAAAGGGTGTGGTGCTTCTAGAGTAGCTGATGGAAGTAGATGTGTCGCCCCTAGGTAGCCGCTGAAGGATCTGGGCAAAGTTGTCCATCATCGCGTTCCTTTATCGCTCGAGGGCCTCTTTGAGCAAGATTTTTATAGGATCTCTTGCCCCCTCATCTTTCTTTTCATCCACCATGGGAGGTTGTTGGGATTTTCGAGGTTGGTCTTGCAAAGGTTTGACCAGTTCAAGCCCTAACTCCTTATATCTTGACATCGTTGGGGACATGAAAGGAAAGACAGAGAAAGAGTAGATCGCTCTTATACCACTGATCCAAATTTAAACAGAAACGTAACAAATAAAAGATATAACCATACATATAGAGATGCAACAGAAATAATACTTCATTTCATTACTGTAAAATACTGAGATATGCTTACAAATAGAAATGGAAATAAACTAGCTAGGGCGATGGTAGCTTATCTCTAAGAAGAGATATGGTGGCTACATGTCTCCCAACTATCTTAAAATGAGGCTTGAAGGCCTATTTATTTTTGAGAAACAATGGAAAACCCTAAACATCCAAAAACCTAACGCTCGGAGATGAAGCCCCAAACTATGGGCCCCATTTTGGGTAAATTGGCACATCAACTTCCTGGGGTTGTAACTTTGGCATATGATCTCGATTTGACATGCACAATACCTCGTTAGAAAGATCTATCTAAGGAATACAACTTTAAGAAGAGAAACATTGGTCCATGGACCCACGTTACTCCCATTGTTCCCAAAAAAACGTCATTTAGGGCCTCAAAACGGCTCTGGAAGTTCACGACCCGAAAAAATGCTAAAAATAGTAAACTTTGCTACAATTACGGAAACTAAAAAACTAAAAGAGACAATGGTGGGGGTCTAAGTGGAATTGGTAGGTGGCCATGAATATCCACTTGGATCAGGTTGACAGGCAGAATTGCGCAATTCTGGAGCCCAGCAGGCTGCCAGTCAGGATTGCGCAATTTTTGGAGGGAAGGTTGGTTCCCCTGCACAATTGCTCAATTTCTTGAGGGAGATGGTCAGCCTGCAGCTGGACCAAGTCTGAAGAAACAACTTGTGAGGGGGATGCAACAAGCTATCTTGCACAGGCTGGAAATCTGCTAGAAAACCACTGAAGCTTGTGTACTTGACAATGAAAGAGATGCTGTTGAGGATGGTTGGCAGGGGGACTCCAAAATGAAGCTAAGGAAAAATTTTGGAGGGTAGTTGTAGCCACTACAATATATTTCTCATGGATATATACATGGAGGGAGAGACTCTTGGACTTCACCTCCGAGTGTCTCTTCATATTCCTAATATCCTTATTTTCTTTTTACAATATTTACATAAATTTACTAATCCCAAAGATTAGGTGTCAACATCCCTGCCTTAATGTGAAGGGATGTTGGTGAGTCCAAGAATCATTATGAATCTTTCGAACTTTTATCTCCCAAGCACTTTGGTGAAGATGTCTATAATCTGCTCATTTGTGGAACAATGGCGTAGATGGATTGTCTTGGCCTCAACATGATGTAGAATCACATGGTATATTTTATTGATGTGTTTCATTTAATCATGCTGTTATCACTGAAAATGCTGTTGTCAAAATTTTTTTAGCCTAGCTTAAAGACAGGGTGTTTTCGCAGCACTAGAATTCTTTTAGCAGTTTCGCAGCGCTACCTGTTTAGCTGGTTTCGTAGCGTGCTACGAAATTGGGAATTGGTTCGAGTTTTCGGTGAAGGTCCAAATCCTAGCATGCCTATTGTACAGAGTTTTGCTTCCCTCCAGGAATGTTGATGAGAGCAGTGATAGTGTTTTCAAGGAGGCACCCTATGATGATGCAGCTATTGTGGGATTGGAATCAAGTACATTAAGGGAGTTATCTCTGAATTCTGGCTCATGGGTGATTGTGAAGGATGTCCATACTAATGTGGGAGACTTGCAAGAGTTTTTGTGTTGAATCCTCCAGACAAAAAATCTATTAAATTCTACAAATCATAGAGAGTATTATGTTCTCAGCTGGCATGCTTGAAGCATATGGGCCTTCTGTCAGCGTACTGTTTGTCTGAAGATTATGCTTTAGTCATTGATCCACAGGTGGTGTATCTATCACCTCAACTGGCCTTTGATATTGGGTTACATTTAGCATGCCTGAAAACCCTCATAGGACGTGCATCTATTTTCTAGAAGCAAAAAGAGCATTTCAGCGATGGTGTTGGTTATAGTTGGATTGATGGTTTGAAAGAGCACGCTGCAAATCATATTACTAATATGATGATGACAAATGCAAAATACATTACCCTGAGAACATACCCACAACAAAGGAGGCTCGACCGGGAGAATTTCAAATTGTAGATATTGATTTTCTTAATACAACTGCAACTTCCAGCATGCAAAACATAAATACTATGTTATTTGAGGGCGCAACATCATGTGTTATAAAAATGTGAGATATTTCGCAGTGAAATATTATGTTATAAAGGATACGCACAAATGTTTATTGTAATGATTTAAGGGAAGCTGTCTGCCGAGTATCAGGCACTGTCTTTGATAAATATTCTTATTCCAGATGGACAGGGCATTCACATTGCGGGTTTCTCCAGATGGTTATCAAGAATATAAATAAATGGGACGTGGATATAAGCCGAGAATTGTTTAGCTTGCTAGTGACACGGCATCAATGCAAATTGCAGATAAAGAAAACCGTGCAGCATTTGGTAATGTTACAGCGCTTCAACCGCATTTTGTTTTATTCTTTGATTGTTCCGAGCAAGAGATGTGAGGTGGCTTATGAATAGGAATTAAGGCCAAGCTGATGACAATTGGAAAGGGAGATTATAAAGCAAATTTCAACAGCTGGTGGCTATGTGTGATTCGAAAATAACGGAGGACTGTTTCCATTATTATGTTTCTGTTTCCGTTATCATGCTTTTGGGTTCCTCTAAGGCGTTGGCGTGGCTTCGTGGCTTCATGGTTGATATTTGGAGTTGCAGGGGTGCAAAGCATTGCTATGGAAATAGCGACCATGCGAAAAATCTCCAGTTCACCCTTGTTTAGGTCCGGATTGGCTATGTTATAAAGAGCTCTGTAATCTACTGTTGTTCTTTCCAACGAGGCCGACTACTCTCGTCTCGAAAAACAAAAGTCCTATGTCACTTGTCCAAAGCAGCTGAATGCTCCACTGGAGGAGGTCGATCCCGAGATTGCGAATATCATAGAACTTAAAAAAATCGATAATGGAAGGGTATTGAACCTATCCCTTCAGAGAACTTTACTTCATTATCAGTCATGCAGGCTGTAGGATCAGTCATGACCAATAAATACAGTGAAGGCTATCCTGGTGCAAGATACTATGGAGGAAATGAATTCATTGACATGGCAGAGTCGTTATGTCAGAAAAGAGCATTGGAAGCATTTGGTTTGGATCTAGATAAATGGGGAGTTAATGTATAACCCTTGTCAGGCTCTTCGGCTAATTTTCAAGTTTACACTGCTTTGTTGAAGCCCCATAATCGTATCATGACACTTGATCTTCCACATGGTGGTCATCTGTCTCATGGTTACCAGACCGATACTAAAAAGATCTCAGCAGTTTCAATTTTTTTTGAAACAATGCCTTATAGATTGGATGAATCTACAGGCTATATTGATTATGTCCAGCTGGAGAAGAGTGTAGTCCTATTCAGACCTAAACTTATGATTGCTGGTGCTAGTGCTTATGCATGCCATTATGACTATGCTCAGATGCGCAAGGTTTGTGACAAGCAAAAAGCTGTGTTGTTGGCGGACATGGCACACATAAGTGGACTTGTTGCAGCTGGTGTAGTTCCATCTCCTTTTGAGTTTGCAGATGTAGTGACCACTACTACACACAAGTCACTCCGTGGTCCTCGTGGTGCAATGATATTTCATAGAAAGGGCATCAAATAAATTAACAAGCAGGGGCAAGAGGTTAAGTATGATTATGAGAAAAAGATTAATGCAGCTGTGTTTCCTGGTCTTCAAGGTGGTCCTCACAATCATACCATAACTGGCTTAGCTGTTGCTCTTAAACAGGCAACTACCTCAGAGTATAAAGCACATCAAGGAGAGGGGCTTCGAAACAATTTTCTTTCTCACATTCGGGCAGTGGATAGAATTTTTCATGTTTGTAGGGCATTTGACGATTCAGATGTTATTTACGTAGAGGATATTGTTGACCCTGTAAGGGATTTAGAAGTGATAACTGAAGAGCTACGTTTAAGGGATCTTGAGTTAATGGAAAGAAGGATGGAAGACCTTGAGAAGTCCATGAAGCGTAGCAATGATAAGTAGTTAAAAATAGGAATGGAGTGATGCACAAAGGTCAAGACATGGCTTGAGGAAGGAAAAGATGTTAGACTTAGTGATTGGAAAGCTGCTGATGTTGAGATGCAGAATACATTTCAATTATTGAGTGCGAAACCTGTTGTTTACTTGGTGAATATGACTGAAAAGGACTATCAAAGAAAGAAGAATAAATGTCTACCAAAAATACATTCTTAGGTTCAGGGGCATGGAGGTGAACCCATTATTCCTTTTAGTGGTGTTCTAGAGCAGAAACTTGCAGTATGCCCCCGGATGAAGCTGAAAGAGGTAATGAAATTTGAGGATTTGAAGGAATTGGGTAGTGAATCAGCTGTCAAGGCTGCCGGCAAGTACAGACAAGAGGGAAAGACGTATGTGGTGCAAGATGGTAACATTATTCTTTTAAAATTTAATGTCTCTGGCGGGAAGAAATGATTTACCATAAGGTGGTTTTTGCAATCATTTAATATCATTTTCTGTGCAATAATAGCAGGGGCACAATTTAAGTTTTTATTAGATTGAATTAAGATTCATGCTCAGCTAATATGTACCACCTGCAGCCATAAGTAATAAAGGCTTTGATATCCAAAAGGTGAACCTTATGCAGCAGGAGAATGATTTGACTGTAAGGATGACATTGCATACCCTGAGGATTGAAGAATAAACTTCAAGGTCATGTGTCTACAACATGCAAGTATATTGCTTGTTCTGTGCTGGAAAATGATAGTCAAAGACTCAGCTGAGGAGATCATTAATAAATGTAGCACAGTGTTAGCAGAAAACCAGTGAGGAGGACTGTGTTTTTAAATCACACAGCAGTTTCGTAGCATGCTACGAAACTGCTGTAGGTGATGATTTTAAGCGCAGAGCAGCTAGTGTGATACTGTGAGCGGGAGTTGAGGAAGAGAAACACCGGTCTATCAATACCACCTACAGCACATCAGAAACATGGCAGCATTTCATACCAGGGGTTATTAAAAGAGCTGAGACATGTTGCTGAACTTTCGGAGAATGTTGGGAGACAGAGACCGTTAAAATAGGAGCACATCTTTTGGTCAATTAATGAGCCATCAGCACTTTCAAGCATCCAAAGTCAGCATTCATTGCATCCGTAGCTCAGCCATCTCAGCCTAACTGAAGGAGGACAACTGTCAAAGATCTGAGAAGAATCAAGCATACGAGGAGAATGGAATTAGTGTTTTAGTTTGATTAGGATTGTGTGCAATTACAGTTCAACACTTTGTAATTAATGCATTAGTTAAATAGCATGTAGGAGTAGTTAATAGGGCCTTCGAGCTCCCTCTAGAAAGGGAGGAATGTATTCCTATAAATGGATGAAATTAGGATGTAATAGGGGTTGGACATTTTATACAAAAACAGAGTTATTTGGGCCAATGTAAGACTTGTTATAGTAATAGTAAAACAGTGTTGATTTCTTCTCAAGATTCTCGATGGATTATTTTGTTCAAATATAATGGTGGTGTTTTATATTATATGTTCTTTTACAGCCTTGTTATAGCACAATCACTCAGAATTCATATCTTATGCTCTGACTTCCTGTGTGTTTGGCAAGCTGTGGTTTTTGTGGAGTATGTTTGAACATTTAATGCAAAGAGCCTTGACTTCCATGAAATGACTATGTTTTTCTGTTTACTTAGTGTGTGAGACTCCATAGCCCAATGAAGACCAATTTGATATGTATCCAACCAGCTTTTGTTTTCATGAATGAGTGAAGAGTTAGCCATCTATTGTAGTGAAGGATTTTTATCAAAAGTCTGTGAGAGAGCCCTCTCTGACCAAAGAGGCTAATCTTTGGTCTAAAGTCTGGTTGAAAGAGTTACATGAAATCTTGCTTGGTTGCCGCCCTTAGTAGTGATTTATTGATAACATTTTGGTGCTTCTGCTGGGAGCCTGAAGCTTACTCTCTCCCGAAATTTGAAGATTGGATTTCTGAAGGTAGCAGGAGTTCAAAGAAGGTTTTCGAGGCTACAAAACTACCTTGGCGACTCCATTGTTGAAGAATTCAAGGTTTATACATTCATGGTGATTCCACTGGAGTTATGAAGGACCCAGAGGCTGCCATTCTTTGTTCAAGGTATGCATGCATAGATTTCTCAGGAATTCATGGTTTCCCAAATCATTTTCCCAAGGATGCATATTTTCTAAAGAATGGTCCAAAATTTAACGGTGAAGACTTGAGTTTAACGTTGGAGCATATCTCAGATTTCTGTCATTTTGCTGAGCTTCTTAGAGTTAAACATGAGGATAATTGCATAAGGTTATTTTATGATTCACTTCAAGGGAAGTGCAAACAGTGGGTTGAATGCTTTCCTGCCAAGTCCATTAAGTCATTTCAAGACCTTTGGCTCATGTTCTTGGAGGAATGGAGAGATAGGTCAGAGGTGGTGGTAAACTCTCCTTCAGTTGAGGGTTTCAAACAATGGAATGATGATCATAGTAAAGAAGGAACAAATGAATATTTTTCTTTGTCCTTATCCTCATATCTAAAATCCTTTGACTGCAAGTCAGAGGATAAGATGAAATTTTTTGATGAATTTGCCAAAGACATTGAGAAAGAAATTGAAGGTTTAGAAGGACAAATTCAGGCATACAGTTTTCATGATCATGATTATTATTCTCAGAAATTTTCTATGGCAGAACGTAAGGAGACTATGCTGGTTCCTTTCTCTTTCACGATTGAGGAACTGAACACTGTGGTTGAAGATCAGTTTGCACAGCTAGAAAGTTTCAAGGAAAGACAAGCTGATCATGTGTTCTGGGATCCTATAGCTGATTACATTGAAGAGTTTTACTCTCCAGTGTTTCAGTTTTCCTATGAAGATCAGAGACAATTTTAGTGGCAGCGGTCATTACACTATCACATTGGCTCTGAAATCCGATACAGTCAGAGACAATTTCAGTGGCAGCGGTCATCACACTATCACATTGGCTCTGAACTCAGGGACAGTCAAAGAAATCAAATATCAGATGAGACAAATGATTGGCTGCATTGGAAGTTTCATATTGATTGAGCTGAGGGAAGTTTGAATTGTTAGGGTAGGTAGGTAGGTAAATGCAAATAAGCTCAAGGTTAACTGAGCATTTTTCTTTTTCAGTAGATGTAGCTTTCTTTCTCCTACAGTCATGCTTGTCAAGCAAATTTTAGTTTGTCAAAATGGATAAGGCACTGGAGCTGCATGTTCTTAGTGTACCTCAAGGGCACACTATCCCAAGTGGAGCCACTGTTATCACTGAAAATGCTGTTGTCAAAATTTTTTTAGCCTAGCTTAAAGACAGGGTGTTTTCGCAGCGCCAGAATTCTTTTAGCAGTTTCGCAGCGCTACCTGTTTAGCTGGTTTCGTAGCGTGCTACGAAATTGGGAATTGGTTCGAGTTTTCAGTGAAGGTCCAAATCCTAGCATGCCTATTGTACAGAGTTTTGCTTCCCTCCAGGAATGTTGATGAGAGCAGTGACAGTGTTTTCAAGGAGGCACCCTATGATGATGCAGCTATTGTGTGATTGGCATCAAGTACATTAAGGGAGTTATCTCTGAATTCTGGCTCATGGGTGATTGTGAAGGATGTCCATACTAATGTGGGAGACTTGCAAGAGTTTTTGTGTTGAATCCTCCAGACAAAAAATCTATTAAATTCCACAAATCATAGAGAGTATTATGTTCTCAGCTGGCATGCTTGAAGCATATGGGCCTTCTGTCAGCGTACTGTTTGTCTGAAGATTATGCTTTAGTCATTGATCCACAGGTGGTGTATCTATCACCTCAACTGGCCTTTGATATTGGGTTACATTTAGCATGCCTGAAAACCCTCATAGGACGTGCATCTATTTTCTAGAAGCAAAAAGAGCATTTCAGCGATGGTGTTGGTTATAGTTGGATTGATGGTTTGAAAGAGCACGCTGCAAATCATGTTACTAATATGATGATGACAAATGCAAAATACATTACCCTGAGAACATACCCACGACAAAGGAGGCTCGACCGGGAGAATTTCAAATTGTAGATATTGATTTTCTTAATACAACTGCAATTTCCAGCATGCAAAACATAAATACTATGTTATTTGAGGGCGCAACATCATGTGTTATAAAAATGTGAGATATTTCGCGGTGAAATATTATGTTATAAAGGATACGCACAGATGTTTATTGTAATGATTTAAGGGAAGCTGTCTGCCGAGTATCAGGCACAGTCTTTGATAAATCTTCTTATTCCAGATGGACAGGGCATTCACATTGCGGGTTTCTCCAGATGGTTATCAAGAATATAAATAAATGGGACGTGGATATAAGCCGAGAATTGTTCAGCTTGCTAGTGACACGGCATCAATGCAAATTGCAGATAAAGAAAACCGTGCAGCATTTGGTAATGTTACAGCGCTTCAACCGCATTTTGTTTTATTCTTTGATTGTTCCGAGCAAGAGATGTGAGGTGGCTTATGAATAGGAATTAAGGCCAAGCTGATGACAATTGGAAAGGGAGATTATAAAGCAAATTTCAACAGCTGGTGGCGTGAAGGGAGACATTCAAGGGCTAATATTTATGTGTGATTCGAAAATAACGGAGGACTGTTTCCATTATTATGTTTCTGTTTCCGTTATCGTGCTTTTGGGTTCCTCTAAGGCGTTGGCGTGGCTTCGTGGCTTCATGGTTGATATTTGGAGTTGCAGGGGTGCAAAGCATTGCTATGGAAATAGCGACCATGTGAAAAATCTCCAGTTCACCCTTGTTTAGGTCCGGATCGGCTACGTTATAAAGAGCTCTGTAATCTACTGTTGTTCTTTCCAACGAGGCCGACTACTCTCGTCTCGAAAAACAAAAGTCCTATGTCACTTGTCCAAAGCTGCTGAATGCTCCACTGGAGGAGGTCGATCCCGAGATTGCGAATATCATAGAACTTGAAAAAATCGATAATGGAAGGGTATTGAACTTATCCCTTCAGAGAACTTTACTTCATTATCAGTCATGCAGGCTGTAGGATCAGTCATGACCAATAAATACAGTGAAGGCTATCCTGGTGCAAGATACTATGGAGGAAATGAATTCATTGACATGGCAGAGTCGTTATGTCAGAAAAGAGCATTGGAAGCATTTGGTTTGGATCCAGATAAATGGGGAGTTAATGTATAACCCTTGTCAGGCTCTCCGGCTAATTTTCAAGTTTACACTGCTTTGTTGAAGCCCCATAATCGTATCATGACACTTGATCTTCCACATGGTGGTCATCTGTCTCATGGTTACCAGACTGATACTAAAAAGATCTCAGCAGTTTCAATTTTTTTTGAAACAATGCCTTATAGATTGGATGAATCTACAGGCTATATTGATTATGTCCAGCTGGAGAAGAGTGTAGTCCTATTCAGACCTAAACTTATGATTGCTGGTGCTAGTGCTTATGCATGCCATTATGACTATGCTCAGATGCGCAAGGTTTGTGACAAGCAAAAAGCTGTGTTGTTGGCAGACATGGCACACATAAGTGGACTTGTTGCAGCTGGTGTAGTTCCATCTCCTTTTGAGTTTGCAGATGTAGTGACCACTACTACACACAAGTCACTCTGTGGTCCTCGTGGTGCAATGATATTTCATAGAAAGGGCATCAAAGAAATTAACAAGCAGGGGCAAGAGGTTAAGTATGATTATGAGAAAAAGATTAATGCAGCTGTGTTTCCTGGTCTTCAAGGTGGTCCTCACAATCATACCATAACTAGCTTAGCTGTTGCTCTTAAACAGGCAACTACCTCAGAGTATAAAGCACATCAAGGAGAGGGGTTTCGAAACAATTTTCTTTCTCACATTCGGGCAGTGGATAGAATTTTTCATGTTTGTAGGGCATTTGACGATTCAGATGTTATTTACGTAGAGGATATTGTTGACCCTGTAAGGGATTTAGAAGTGATAACTGAAGAGCTACGTTTAAGGGATCTTGAGTTAATGGAAAGAAGGATGGAAGACCTTGAAAAGTCCATGAAGCGGAGCAATGATAAGCAGTTAAAAATAGGAATGGAGTGATGCACAAAGGTCAAGGCATGGCTTGAGGAAGGAAAAGATGTTAGACTTAGTGATTGGAAAGCTGCTGATGTTGAGATGCAGAATACATTTCAGTTATTGAGTGCGAAACCTATTGTTTACTTGGTGAATATGACTGAAAAGGACTATCAAAGAAAGAAGAATAAATGTCTACCAAAAATACATTCTTAGGTTCAGGGGCATGGAGGTGAACCCATTATTCCTTTCAGTGGTGTTCTAGAGCAGAAACTTGTAGTATGCCCCCGGATGAAGCTAAAAGAGGTAATGAAATTTGAGGATTTGAAGGAATTTGGTAGTGAATCAGCTGTCAAGGCTGCCGGCAAGTACAGACAAGAGGGAAAGACGTATGTGGTGAAAGATGGTAACATTATTCTTTTAAATTTTAATGTCTCTGGCGGGAAGAAATGATTTACCATAAGGTGGTTTTTGCAATCATTTAATATCATTTTCTGTGCAATAATAGCAGGGGCACAATTTAAGTTTTTATTAGATTGAATTAAGATTCATGCTCAGCTAATATGTACCACCTGCAGCCATAAGTAATAAAGGCTTTGATATCCAAAAGGTGAACCTTATGCAGCAGGAGAATGATTTGACTGTAAGGATGACATTGCATACCCTGAGGATTGAAGAATAAACTTCAAGGTCATGTGTCTACAACATGCAAGTATATTGCTTGTTCTGTGCTGGAAAATGATAGTCAAAGACTCAGCTGAGGAGATCATTAATAAATGTAGCACAGTGTTAGCAGAAAACCAGTGAGGAGGACTGTGTTTTTAAATCACACAGCAGTTTCGTAGCGCGCTACGAAACTGCTGTAGGTGATGATTTTAAGCGCAGAGCAGCTAGTGTGATACTGTGAGCGGGAGTTGAGGAAGAGAAACACCTGTCTATCAATACCACCTACAGCACATCAGAAACATGGCAGCATTTCATACCTGGGGTTATTAAAAGAGCTGAGACATGTTGCTGAACTTTCGGAGAATGTTGGGAGACAGAGACCGTTAAAATAGGAGCACATCTTTTGGTCAATTAATGAGCCATCAGCGCTTTCAAGCATCCAAAGTCAGCATTCATTGCATCCGTAGCTCAGCCATCTCAGCCTAACTGAAGGAGGACAGCTGTCAAAGATCCGAGAAGAATCAAGCATACGAGGAGAATGGAATTAGTGTTTTAGTTTGATTAGGATTGTGTGCAATTACAGTTCAACACTTTGTAATTAATGCATTAGTTAAATAGCATGTAGGAGTAGTTAATAGGGCCTTCGAGCTCCCTCTAGAAAGGGAGGAATGTATTCCTATAAATGGATGAAATTAGGATGTAATAGGGGTTGGACATTTTATACAAAAACAGAGTTATTTGGGCCAATGTAAGACTTGTTACAGTAATAGTAAAACAGTGTTGATTTCTTCTCAAGATTCTCGATGGATTATTTTGTTCAAATATAATGGTGGTGTTTTATATTATATGTTCTTTTACAGCCTTGTTATAGCACAATCACTCAGAATTCATATCTTATGCTCTGACTTCCTGTGTGTTTGGCAAGCTGTGGTTTTTGTGGAGTATGTTTGAACATTTAATGCAAAGAGCCTTGACTTCCATGAAATGACTATGTTTTTCTGTTTACTTAGTGTGTGAGACTCCATAGCCCAATGAAGACCAATTTGATATGTATCCAACCAGCTTTTGTTTTCATGAATGAGTGAAGAGTTAGCCATCTGTTGTAGTGAAGGATTTTTATCAAAAGTCTGTGAGAGAGCCCTCTCTGACCAAAGAGGCTAATCTTTGGTCTAAAGTCTGGTTGAAAGAGTTACATGAAATCTTGCTTGGTTGCAGCCCTTAGTAGTGATTTTGTGATAACACATGCAACTTTGGGTTCTTGGCCAACTTCATTGGAGAAGTGTTTTCAGTCATGTGTGAATTTGAATGCATTTATTTCACCTTCATAATTTCCAGAATTTTACTGAGCCATAAAAATTCCTTTGTTAGCTGTTGCCGCATATTTTTCCTCTATTGTTGAATATATTAGAATTGATTGTTTGAGTGACCTCAAGGAAACAACTCCTGATCCAAGACTCATAGAATAACATGAAGTAGATAACCATGTTTCTTTTTCTCCATCGAAGTCCAAATTAGATTATCCAATCAAGCTAAAGTCTCCCACATGTGTATACTTGAGTCCAAAGTCTCGAGTTCCCTTAAAGCACTTTAGAACTCCTTTTACAGTAGGCTAATGTCCCTCACAAGGCTTTTGCATAAACTTGGAGAGGATTCCAACAAAAAATGACATGTTCGGTCTATTAGTAGTTAGGTAGTTGACACTTCCTGCAAGTTGTCTATACTTTGTTTCATCCTCAAATTATTTTCCTTCAATGGATGTGAGCTTTAAGTTTTGTTCCACTGGAGTAGTTAAAGGATTGCACTCATCCATGCCAAACCTATTCAACAGATATCCAATGTACTTGTTCTAATAGAGGAATAAAACTTTGGATATTGAGTTACTTCAATACCAAGATAGTAATGATTAAAACCCAAGTCAATCATTTCAAAAACTTTCCTCAATCCATTCTTTGTGGATGCAATGTAGATCTCATTGTTCCTTGTCATAAAAATATCATTTACATACACCACAATCTATAAAATGTTTTTTCCAACTTTCTTGAATAACAAAGTTTCATCATCAAGCTAATAATGTTTGAAGTTGAGTTTGAGAATATTCTTAGTTAAATTTTCATACCAAGCTCGCGGTGCTTTCTGAAGGCCATACAAGTATTTCACAAGGTTGCATACCTTGTGTTCTTTTCCCTTCACAATAATTCCTTCTAGCTGGGACATAAAAACATTATCTTTCAGATATCCATTGAAGAAATAAGTTCTTACATTCATTTGTTGGAATTTCCAACCGTTCTAAGATACCATGGAAAAGAGTGTCTGAATGGTAGCCTAATTTGCTATGGGAGAAAAATTATCCTCATAGTTGACCCCTTGTTTCTCTGAAAAACCCTTTCTCCACAAGATTTACTTTGTGCTTGTTAAGTGAGCCATCATCTTTATACTTGTTCTTGTAGACTCAGTTGCACCCAATTGGTTGGGTTTCCAATGGAGGATCAACCAACTTCCAAGTTCCATTCTTTATCAAGGCATCATACTCTTCCTATGTCACTTCTTTCCATTCGTCATGAGAAGAGGCTTCTTTGAAGGAAGTTTGTTCAAAATATCTAGACAAATTGAGTTCACAATCATAAGAAACGTCCATATCAAAAGGTGAACCAGAATCATCGACATCACCTCCATTTTGACTAATTGAATTTCTTGTTCCTCACTTTTAAGTGTCATGAGGATGAACACTTTGAAGTCTCTTTGTGAGCCATTTTGAAGCACCTTTCTAAGATGGACCAGGCTTCTCAGTTGATTGAGTTGGGACCGAATGAAGATTAAGTCTCCCAATTCTGTCAATCACATCACTCAAATCGTCATCAGTGGTTGGAGCTTCATGTGGGGGAGAGACTACTTCAAAAGAAGATTCCAAAAATTCATCTAGTATAGGAACCCCCCCTTCAAAATGTGGAATCTGATTATCAAATTCTTGAAATGACTTTGCATGTCTGAATCTATCTAGGCGATCAAGATTCCACTCATAAATATTGTGAGGCTTGGAAGATTCAAGAAATATCACATCTCTAAATACAACAAACTTCTTATTAATTTCATCATAGAGGCGGTATGCTTTGGAGGTATTTGAATACCGCAAGAAAATACACTTACGACTCTTGGCACCGAGTTTGGTTTTGAGTTCCTTTGTTCCAAAAGTGTTTTTATGGAATTTGAGGATTTTAAATTTAAGAATACAAAATATAATCTTTTAACATAAATAAAATTGATTACTAAATAGAAATATTGTTTACATAAATATGAATTTCGTAATTTCCATGATAAAATATATCACTCGTTTAGTTTTTTCAGTTTAATTCCAAAATAGAAGTATGATAGAGATTTAGACGTTTCTATCATATTCTTTTCAAAGTTTAGAAACGTATTTAACCATGGGTCATCCACCTATTCATAACATTGATTAATTTTCATTTTAAGAGTGTATAAATGTTGGAAAATTAGGTGCATGTCCACATTTAGGGTCTCCCACATTTTTTCCACATTTTGTATTATCAATTTGTGAAGGTAGTGTTTCCAATGGGTCTAGTTGATTTTTCCATTCTTCTAAAATGTGAAAAATCCCTATCTAATATAGAATTCATACAATGCTTCAATTAACTTATAATGAATCTCAAGATAACAGATATTTTTCTTTTATACTCATGTTATGTATCTAGAAATATTCAGAAAAACATACCAAAGGGTTGATAATTTTTTCATAAGCATTGGAATATGGCATAGGTGATGTGTTATTTCCCCTTCTTCGAATTTTCTTAAGGCTCATGCTCTACAAAACCAATTACTATAAAACAAAATGGGACCACAAATAGCCAATGTGATTATCCCAATTCAAAGGATGTAAAGAGTGTTCAATATTCACTAATATAAAAGAATACAAGAAGAAACTCTTTTGTTGGATCAAATGTAATCGTTTCCTCTCTTCCTTCAACCTCATTTTGTCTAATTATTATTATTATTATTATATTGTTAGTTGTTATTATAATATTTGTGTAGTTCAAAAATATGTTTTTCTCAAATATAAGGTTGTAATCATTGCATATACATATAATTAATTAGAGTATGTAAAAAAATAAATAGAATTTTATTGATATGGTGAAGGATTTCATAAACTTTGTTGATAATTTGTAATTACCTAAATATAAATAATTTAATATAAATAAATTCGGGAAAAAAAATCCAAATATTAATACAGTTGTGTGATTTCATATTTTTAAATAACCAGAATAGATCCATCTTAACCATGAAATATCATGTCCTTTAGCCTCTTCACCAATTTTCATGGCTAGAGAACATATGATGCTACCCCAAATCAACACTTGCTCTTAGTGAGGAATGTGCTCTAGTAATACTCCACACTAAGCATCACTCCGATTATACAAAACCAGTACCTGTGCTGTTTCTGAGCCTCCTCGCCCAATATCCTCTGCACTACTGCATCCTATACTGCTACCCATGGCTCTATCACTACCACTGCAACTCCCTCCACATTCATGCTGCTATTGGTCCTTTTTCCCAACACTGCATCTGCAGTACAACTCCCATTGTATCTGTGCTGCTGCTGGTACTTTTTACCAACACTGCATATGCACTGCAATCCCTTCTCATTATGTTGCATCATGCTACTACTAACTGCTACTCCACTACAACATCATACCCATTTTTGTGTTGGTTTGTGTTATATTATTTCAACAACTAGCCCACGTAGTTAACTGGGGGTTTAGAGGGGGGGTGGAGCCCCCCCTTTGTTGCGCCCATTGCGTCGCGGGGGGGTCACAAGGGGTTTGAGTGGTGCAGGTAAATTTTGTTTTTTGGACCTTATATTAGGTTGGGTGGACCTACCTATGGTTTTGTGCATGATTTTCGCACATGGTTTTGGACGCAATGGTTTTCGGTCCATGGTTTTGGACACGATGGTTTTTCAGTCCATGGTATTGGATGCTTTGGAATGTATAAACATGTATTGTAACATTGAAAGGAACATAATGAAAAATCAAGCTGGTAGTCCCGATTTTGGGATCTAGGGAAAAATCTCTGTGTATATGTGTTTTATGTGTTAAGCTCTCACATTGTTTATTTTCTGTGTTCTAGAATTCATATGCAGGTAGTTTTTGTACGGGGTTAAAACCTACAGTTGCTATCATAGTTCTTTTGGCTTCAAGGGGATGCCTTTATTGCCGAGGGGTTTTGCTTGGGCCTGTGGTAGACCCTGTTCAGTGGGAGATCTGCGAGATCGATTCTGGTGGTGAAAGAAGATGGCGATTAGTGGAAAGATAGAGATCGATAAATTTAATGGTCAGAGTTTTGAGTTTTGGAAACTCAAGAGGCAGGATTTGTTGGTGGATAAAGATCAGTGGATCGTAGTAGATCCAGGTACTAAATCAAAGAGAGTGTTCGATGAAGAATGGAAGAAGTTGGATAAGAAGGCAAAGAGCACAAAATGATTGTGTGTCTCAGATTCAGTATTGCTAAATGTATCAGGGGAAGCTACGATGAAGGCTTTGTGGGACAAGTTAGGGACTTTGTACCAATCTAATTCTTTAGTGAATAAATTTTTCCTACGGAAAAAGCTGTATAACCTGAAGATGAAAGATGGAGACTTGGTGACAGAGCATCTAAATGCATTTAATACTGTGGTAAGTCAGTTATTATCTACTGATATTAAAATTTCAGATGAAGATAAGTGCATCAGTTTATTGTGTTCTCTACCAGATTCGTGAGATAGTTTAGTTATTGTAATAGGTAGCAATGCAACTGCCTTGCAGTTTGATGAAATAGTCTCATCCATGCTGACGGAGGAAATGAGACAGAAAAATATGGAGAGCCAGAATGGTGATGCCTTGTCTATATGAGGACGGTCCCATAACAGAAACAAAAGTAATTCATCGAGTGGGAGGTCTAAATCTAGAGAGAGATCTAAATCTATAGGAAAACCTGTAAAGGTGGTGTGTTGGAAATGTGGAAAGGAAGGGCACTACAAAAGGGACTGTAAATCTAAAGCTTCTGATAAAGGAAAGGGATCTGATGATGCTCCTTATGCAGAGTCGAAAACCACCTCAGATGAACATGGGGATGTGTACTTAGCTTCTTCAAGTACACATGTAGATCATGAGGCATGGTTGATTAACTCAGGTGCATCCTTTCACTTCACTCCCCATAGAGAGTGGTTCTGCAAGTATGAGAAATATGATGGTGGTGATGTCTTCTTGGGGGATGACGGGAAGGCTAGATTCATTGGTCGCAAAAAAATAAATTTGAAGTTGCAAGGTAGAAGGGTTAGAACACTTTTCGGTGTTTTGCATATTCCTGCATCAACCAGAAATCTGATTTCCGTAAGCAAGCTAGATGATGCAGGTGTAAAAACAGTGTTCGAGAAGGATACTTGCAAGATGGTTCGGGGGACATTGGTATTGGTGTGGAGAGTTCGAATTGGAACTCTGTACAAGCTGAAAGGTAGCACTGTTGTTGATGGGTGCAATAGTTCTGTGGTTCTTGAAAGTGGAGCAAAAACTCTAGTGGTCTTTGGAGATAAGACCATGTTGTGGCATCAAAGGCTTGGACATATTGGAGAGAAGGGCCTTTGAATACTTCATGGTAAATGTATGGTAGAAGGTATGAGTAATAGCTCTCTGGATTTTGATTTCTGTGAAAATTGTGTATATGGGAAGCAAAATCGGGTGAGTTTCCCCTCTGGTGGTAAGAGGGTGAAATATATAATAGAACTTGTGCATAGTGATGTGTTTGGACCTGTGAAGGTTCAATCACTGGGTAAGTCTATGTACTATGTATCATTTATAGATGACTTCTCAAGGAATGCATGGATATATTTACTTAAGAAGAAATATGAAGTCTTTGACATGTTTAAAGAATTTAAGGCTTTGGTGGAAAACCAGACAGAGAAGAAGATAAAGGTGTTGAGGACAGATAATGATGGAGAGTTTTGCAGCATGGAATTTGTAGAATTCTGTAAGAAGTGGGGTATAGCACGATAGAAGACTACTCCATACACACCTGAGTGAAATGGAGTTGTAGAAAGAATGAACAAGAAGTTGATGGAAAGGGAAAGAAGAATGCTTAGTGGTGCCATGTTAGGACAAGAATTCTGGGCAGAGGCAGTGGAGACATCAGGTTACCTGGTCAACAGATCACCATCATCAACCTTGGAGGATAAGACTCCACAAGAGGTATGGGCTTTTAAGAAACCCTCTCTTTCACATCTGAAGGTATTTGGATGTGATGCATATGTACATGTTCCAAAGGAGAAAAGAACCAAGTTGGATAGTAAATCTGAAAAGTGCATATTTACTAGGTATAAGGATGGTTTAAAGGGTTATAAGCTTTGGAACCCAGTAACAAGGAAGGCTGTGTACAACCAAGATGTGGTGTTCTAAGAGGTGAAATATGTTATTAAACATGAATTCCAACCAAAGGAACCTGAGAAGATAGAGTTTGAGCTTAAGGATGAAGAATCAGACTCTACAACAGAGGAGGAATCAGAAGATGAAGAGCCACAAACTCCGTGTGTGAGAAGATCAGTTTGAGAAAGAAAGCAGTTGGAAAGGTATAGTCCATATGATTTCTATTCAAAGTTTTCTTTATCTATTACTGATGATGATCCCAGAACTGTGAAGGAAGCGGTAGATTCAGAGGATGGAAAACTCTGGAAAGAGCCCATGGTTGATGAAATAGCATCTTTGCACAAAAATGAGGCTTGGGATCTGGTGGAGTTGCCAGCTGGAAGGAAATCCATTGGTACCAAATGGGTGTTCAAGAAGAAGACAAATGCAAAAGGAAAGGTGGAGAAATACAAAGCTCGGTTGATAGCAAAAGGTTATTCCTAGGTGCCAAGAATTGATTTTGGTGATATTTTTTCTCTTATTTCCAAGGTAGCTTCTATTAGATTACTTTTATCTGTTGTTGCTGCTTTTGATTTTGAGGTAGAATAGATGGATGTGAATACAACATTTATTCATGGGGATCTGGAAGAGGAGATCTACATGAAGCAACCTAAAGGTTTTGTGGTGAAGTGTAAGAAAGAAATGGTATGCAAGTTAAAGAAGTCTCTATATGGGTTAAAACAGTCACCAAGGATGTGGTATCAGAAATTTGATACATTTATACAGGGACTTGGCTTCACCAGAAGAAAAGAAGATCACTGTGTGTATTTCAAATTAAATGTTGACCATGTTATTTTTCTGGTCCTGTATGGGGATGATATGTTGCTAGTTGGAAATGAAAAAGAAATTATCCAAGATTTGAAGACCCAATTTTCCTCCAAATTCGACATGAAAGATATTGATGTTGCAAACTATATTTTGGGCATGGAAATTAAAAGAGACCGGGAAAAGAGGAAGCTCTAGTTAAACTAGAGGAGGTATGTCGAGACAATACTGCAGATGTTTAATATGCAGGATAGCAAACCGGTGAAGGTTCCTATTCCTGTAGGTATGAGGTTATCTGCTGAACAGTGTCCCAAGACACAAGAAGAGGAAGAGGACATGTTCCGTGTTCGATATGGAAGTGCAGTTGGTAGCCTAATGTATGCAATGGTCTGTACTAGACCAGACATTGCACATGCAGTGGAAGCGTTGAGCAGGTTTATGTCAAAACTAGGGAAGGAGCACTGGATAGTAGTGAAGTGGGTTTTCAGGTATTTGCGTGGCACTAGTGATTATGGTTTGTGCTACCAAGGAAGACTAGGATTAGACAGAGTGTTGGCTATTCGTGGCTTTGTTGATGCAAACTGCGCTGGAGATCTGGATCAAAGAAGATCTACAAGTGGGTATGTGTTTAACCTATTTGGAAGTGCAGTCAGTTGGATGAGTAAGAAACAATCTATAGTGGCACCATCAACTATAGAGGCAGAATACATGGCAGCCACTCATGCAAGCAAGGAAGCAATTTGGTTGCATAGATTGTGTTCAAGTATGGGGTTAGTATAGGGAGCTATAAGGATAGACTGTGACAGCCAAAGTGCAATTTTCTTAGCAAAGAATCATGCATATCATTCAAAGACAAAGCACATTGATGTTCAGTATCACTTTATGAGGGATATGATATAAGACAAAAAGGTGTTGCTGGTAAAGGTGGACACTTTGAAGAATATTGCAGATACATTTAAAAAATCTATGAGCCCTAAGAAGTTCTCTTAGTGTGAAGAAATAATGGGCATTGCAGGGCTGGATAAATGAATAAGCTCTCTTGTGCCCCCCTGTGGAAAGAAACCAACAAGTGGGAGAATGTTGGGTTGTGTTATATTCTTTCCACGACTAGCCCACGTAGTTAACCAGGGGGTTAGAGGGGGGGGTGAAGCCCCACCTTCGTTGTGCTGATTACATAGCGAGGGGGTCACAGGGGGTTTGAGGGTTGTAGGTAACTCCCTCTATGGTGTCCAGGGCAGCTCCCCAGATTTTTTTTTTTTTCGACCCTACATTAGGTTGGGTAGACCTACCTATGGTTTTGTGAATGATTTTCGCACATGGTTTTGGATGCAATGGTTTTCGTTCCATGGTTTGGATGCGATTGTTTCTCGGTCCATGGTATTGGATGCTTCAACATGTACAAATATGTATTGTAACATTGAAAGGAACATAATGAAAAATCGAGCTGTTAGTCCTGGTTTTGGGATCCAAGGGAAAATCTCTATGTATATGTGTTTTATGTGTTAAGCTCTCGCATTTTTTATTTTCTGTGTTTTAGAAGTCATATGTAGGTAATTTTTGTATGGGGTTAAAACCTACATTTTGCTATTGAAATGGATTCTTTATCATCCCCATCTTCTCCTTGAAATAATCAATCTTTGTTCTTCCAAGGGCCTTGGTAAGGATGTCTGCCACTTGTTGTCATGTAGGAGTGTAGCTCAACTATACAACTCCTCTTTGGACACAATATCTATTCGTAGGCTGAAATTCTCTATTTCTACCCCCTTCCTATTACAAAACCATAATCATTAACCTCTGTTTATCTCCATAAACCTCCTCATTCCTGCACTAGTCGAAGAATAATGTCTATTCCTACCTAAACTAGATATTTCATGTTTAAGGTTTATTAGGTGCTTAATTAATCAATTTAAATATATTTTGTGCCTTTAATATTTCTTGTAACTTATATTTACCTTCCTAAAGTATTTGATAAGCTAAGGTATTAATCATTGTACTAGCTTCATCTAGTGCAGGTAGATTCCTGTACCGCCGACAACTGCTTGTTCTGTGATCTACGCAACAGCTCGATCACTTAATGCAGGCATCTTGGTCCACGTCGTCTAGTTCGGGTGCAGTAATCCAGAGTTAAACTCAGGTGGAGGATAGCCAGGGATATGGCTAAGGATTAGGTCTACGACCAACAAATAGTTCACACCTTATTATAGCTGTTGGCTTAATTTTGTAATTTTGTTTGTTATTTTGTTTCAGCCAAAAGGCTTGATTTGGAATGACTGTGTAATTTTTGGTTACGTCCACACGCTGAAGGGTTGTATAAAATTTAGCTTTCAGATAGAAATAGGTTAGCAAGTGATATCGATAGTAGCATAGTGGTAATTTTTGGTTAATTTGTAATCTCATTGTTGCCCTCATTCTGGGCTGGACTTGAACTCAAATGTATATTTGCTGATTGGAATCAATACAAGGAGCTGCACCATGATTTTCTCATTTTGCATTTTAATTCTTCATTGATATGTTATTAACGTGCTAAAGGTTTTCGTTTCCTAAAACGGGAAACGAGCTGGTTGGCTAGAGCCCAGCCAACCCAGCTCATTTATCCTCTTGCTTTCATTATCTTAAAGGTGTGTTAAATCTATTTATTTGCAGAAGCATGTTTTGAATCTTAATTTCATTCTTTCTTATGAATTGTGATTTATTTCATTAAAATAGTCAAAGTGTGAACGGATCCGTTGTGTGAAAGTTAAGTTGAATTACTTTACTCCCTCTAATTTCCTTTCTGGTTTGCTTTCGCTCGGATCGTGTAGTTAAGATTATCCCTGCACCAGTGCATGTAGGATTCCATATTCTAGTTTGCCAGTTTATTTACAACAGGTGTTTTATTCTTTTCCCTTTATATGATTTAATCTATTTCTGCAAAGTAAGCATTCATCGTCAGAAGGAAGCGTTTCTAATATTAAAGGTTAAACTTCTCAAGATTAAAGATGAATTCATGAGATAAGAAAAGAATGTTGTTGCAATATCTAAATTTATGACTGCACCTCACGATTTAAGGAAAAAGATTAAAAGTAATCTGAAATATTATAGTGAACCATTCGAGCTAGATTTGATTGCATGCAAAACTCTTTGACTGAAGAAAGTCTGCTTTAACTTTTGAATATTGTTTTCATCTTAAAATTTTATTTCTATTTTTGAGATTCAGATGATTAAAGAATTCTTTTTCATATGCAAGTTATTTCAGATTCTTCTTGCATTTACATTTTTTTTTTAGTTAACACGCTATTTTATTTTTCCAAAAAGTAAATGGGGATACTTGGTGTAGGAAGCTCTATTCTGGTACAAAGACCAGTGTCTTTTTACAGGAAAGGAGTGCTCCAAGCCTCGAGGCTTAGAGCCCCTACATGAAGACATAAGTCTTCAGTATAAGTGTAAAATATACTTCTCACATACGTTCTGTACCTGTACTAGTGCAAGCAGATTGCAAGAGTACAAGAACGATTGCTTAGTGTGATGGAAAATCATTTGGAAGGCAGATCTTTTCAAGGGCCCACTTAAAAAACTGCCATCACCTATATTGAGGATAAACATAGAGTTTTACTTCAGAAGTTAAGATTTTTTACAATAGTGTGAAATTTCCTTTATTTAATTTCTTCACAAATTCATTCTTTTACATTCCAGCACTAGAATTACTTTGGTGTTAGTTTCCTTTGAGATTTTTCTATTTGATTCTGCAAGATTTCAATTGAGAAGTAGGAATAGAAATAGGAAAAGTTCATACCACTTTTGGCATTACCCGTGCTTTGTCTCTAAGTTTACGAAACCCCCAGGTTGAAAATTAAGTGTTGAAGGAGCTTTATTAAGTGCAATTCCTGCACCCAACATTCTCTGACAAAGTAACACTGAATATCAATATGATTTGACTGATCGTGAAATACTAGCTTCTCAAATAGCTTGATGCAACTCTGATTATCACGCATGATCCTGGTTGCCTTCATCTTTCATCTAAATAGGTGATCTGAAATGGGGCACTAAAGGCTTCTTGTCAAGCTTACAAGAACCTCTCCCACTCCAAAGCTTATATATTCCCCAGATCTATGCTTATGATTGATAATTTGCAGAATTAAAAGTACTTGAAATAGGTGTATGCTTGTGTTTTCCTTTAAATTGTCTAATGCCTTAAATTCTATTGCTTATGCTGATATTTAAATACATGTAACAGTAAATAATGCAGCAAATAAACAAACAGATAAGACAATAATATAATATGGAGTTCACCGTAATATCTTGGGCTACGTCTCCTTGAGCTCTAGTCAACTCGACTAGGTTCTTTGGGATTATGGCTGAATTCTTTTACAAGCTCCACGCTCAACTACATTGGTTTACGACTGAACCTATGGCTTTAGAATACCATCTTATCCCACTGGTTGTCCATACTCTGCAGATAGATATAGGCTTCTCTGGACTAGATTCCTTCAATCAGCGCTCTGAGCTATCTTGAGCTCTAGCTTGCACCAACTCCCTCAGAATTCTATATTGTCTCTAGAACTCCTTCTTCTATCTTTAGCACACATTAGACACTAGCAACAGCTGGATCATTTGATCTCTTTGTTGTTCTCTCGGCTCTGGCTCTCGCTCTGGCTCTAGCTCTGGCTCTCTTCTCTCACTCTGGCTATCGGCTCTTGCTCTAGCTTTGGCTCTGTCTCTCGGCTTTGTCTCTGGCTCTAGCTCTGTGTTATCAGTGGTTTGCTCGACCTCCAAGAAAATCTCTGCAACCTTCAACCACCCTATCAATTGAGCTCTCTGTGTATTTGTAACCATTTGGTTATAGTCCTCCATCATGGAAAACCATACGTTTTCACAAAAGAATCAGTTTCTCATGGAAATGAATCGACGGGCACCGGAAACCCAACCGTTTGGCCTTCCTCCTGCAGAAAGCCGTCGTTCGAACACATAACACAATACATAGGGAAAACTGGCAAAAACACATCATTGAGCATTTAACCGGATTTCAAATAATATGGAATCATTCCTATAAACCTATCGGGTCTGTGTTCTTCATCGCTCATCGCAAATCACATTGCATAAGGCCAAAACCCAATTACACGAAAATACAAAGAAAATCCACAAATCTGGATTTCAAATAATATGAAATCGCATCTATAATCCTTATCGCGTCTACCTTTGGTCGCAATATTGCAATCGCATTGTCGCATGGTCAAAAACCCAAATACATGGGAATACACAGAAAATCCAATATTCTGGATTTCAAATATTATTCAACCGCGTTCATAAACCTCATCAGGTCCATGATTTGTCGCAAGTCACAATCGCACGTCGCATTGGCATTGGCTCCTTGTATCTTGGATTCATCGATCGCCGATCACTGATCTTCGATATTGGCACATCGCTATTAGCCCCAATTGCATGTCACATACCGCAATCATAACGGCCCTGGGGGTCTTCCTTTTGTCTGTCCTGATCATCGATCATCGACCATCGCATATCACAATCGACTCGCCTAGGGTCCCGATATTGAATGGTAGCCTACCTCTGATCCGATATATTGGAGATCGCTAATCGGGGGTACTTAAGGCCTTTGGTATGAGTCCTCCCTTTGAACCTTCTGATGTGATTTTTTCAAAGAAATCCTTTATTTCTCTTAAGTCCCATTTATATAAGAAATTGCCTCCTTTTCAAAGGACAATGGGAAAACTTCTTTCCACAATAACTTCTTCATTCAAAGTCCATTTTAGCCCATTCAAATTGTGTTAGATTCAGATTGAAGAGATCTATGCAATGAGACTATTTCCAAGAGCATCCTTTGACTTTCATTTTCCTTTGTGAGGAATAATTTTAGACTTAGAAGTCTATTCTAGATCCAATTTGGATCAATAGGTTCACAAGTAGTTTACTAAGCCATATGGCTTACGAAGTTGTGCTTGTGGCCATATATTATACTTCAGCTGAGCTCAAGGCTACAGATTTATGTTTCTTACTGCACCAGGAGGTCATTCTCGATCCAATGTTGAAACAGTACCCAGAGGTACTTTTCTGATCCACTGAACTTTCAGCCCAATCAACATCAGTAAATCCACTCAATATGATATCCTTACTCCTGGTGTACAAGAGTCCATAATTGACTATTCCCTGTATATATCTGAGAGCATGTTTAGCTGTTGCCCAGTGCACCCTCTTCAGTTCCACCATGAACTAACTGAGGGTGTTGACAACATAACAAATTTCTAGCTTGGTATTGCCCAGATACATTAGGGAGCCTATGAGTTGCCTGTATAAGGTGGGATCAACATCCTTGTATTCTGATGCATCAATTTTCTTCTAGTTGGTTATCATTGGAGTAGCCATGGGTCTACAATTCTCCATTCTAAATCTCTTCAGAATTCCTGTAGCATATCTCCCTTGCCCAAGGAAGACCTCCCATTTTTTCTACCAAATTTCCAACCCTAGGAAATAGTTCACTTGTCCCAAATCCTTCATGTCAAATTCTGTGGATAGATTCTTCTTGCATTCTCTGATGAGCCTCAGTGATCCTGTAAGGAAGATATCATCCACATATAATACTAGAATTAGAGGTTCGTTGTCTACAACCAGATAATAGAGATTTGGATCTGCGTCACTCTTGATAAATCCCATATTTTGCAAGTAGTCATCAATTCGACCATACCATGCTCTAGGTGCCTATTTCAACCCATACAAGGATTTTTTTAGTCTGCATACATGAGACTTATTCTCATGTGTCTCAAAGCCTTCTAGTTGTTCAATGTATAACTCTTATTTTATCACTCTGTTTAAAAATGTCGTCTTGACATCCATCTGATGAATCTCCCATCCCATCTGTGTTGCAGGAGATATCACAATTCTAATATATGCATACCTAGCAACTGAGGCAAAGGTTTCTTCGTAGTCAATTCCTTCCTTCTGAGCATGCCCCTTAGCCAAAAACTTGACCTTGTATTTTTCCACACTGTCGTCTGTAGCATATTTAATCTTGTAGATTTATCTGGAACCTACCACCAATTTGTCTTGAGGCCTTGCCACCACCTCCCATACATCGTTATCCATTATGGAGTTGTATTCCTCCACCATCACCTCCAACAAAACCTAATGTTGATCAGCCTCCTGAAAAATGGTAGGCTCCCCATCCTGAGCTACTAATGCCTAATATCTATCTGGATATTTTCACTCCCTTTTATTGTTTCTTGGTGCACTGATGAAATCATTTGCATCTCGCAAAATGTGACTAAGTTCCCGACTTGTTCTTCCTCTGGTAGCCAGTGCTTCTATTAGCTCCTTTGCCTCGTATGATTCTTCCTAATCTAAGGAAGAACTCTTTACTTTCGTTGGCTGAAGAGGTTTGACCAATGGATCATCTTTTGACTGCTCGTCGGAAGGCATTTCTCGAGATTTTCTGAAAGCCCTGTCCTCCATGAACTTCACATCTCGTCGAACTACTACCTTCTTGCTCCTTGGAATATGGATTTGTATGCCTTAACGTTCTCACAATATCCCACTAGATATCATTTCTTTGCAGTTTGATTCATCTTATTCATCTTTTCCTCGGGAATGTGGCAATATGCTAAGCTGCCAAATATCTTGAAATGACTAACTTTAGGTGTCTTCCTTGTGAATACTTTATCTATAGTAATCGTGCCCCATGTCCGATGAGGAGTTCTATTTTGAACAATGACTGTCGTGTTGCATGCTTCTACCAATAAGAACTTTGGCATGTCCTGATCATACATCATGGCCCTAGCTGCTTCTATGGTAGTCCTATTATTTCTTTCTGCTACTCCATTATGCTCTGGATTGTAAGGAGTTGTCCACTCTCTTTTAATGTCCTCCTTAGCGCAAAAATTAGTGAAGTCCTTATCGACATACTCTCCACCATTATCTGAGAACAAAAATTTTATTTTATTCCCTTTCAGATTCTCCACCAGAGCCTTGAACTCTTTGAATCGACTGAAAACCTCGTCCTTGGTTTTAAGAAAATAAATCTAAGTTTTCCTTGAGTGGTCATTAATGAAGGTGACGAGGTACTCGACATTTCTAAGAGATTTAGTTGACATAGGTCCACAGATATCTGAGTGTATCAATCCTAGTACACTCTTGGCCCTGTTTTTACTTCTAGGAAATGCTGCTTTGGCATACATTCCCAGAGCACATCCTCTGCAAACATCATCTCATTCTGTACTAAGATCCAGAACTCTTGTTACAGTTTTCCTGAGATTTATCACATCCCCATGGTGTAAATGTCCCATTCTTATATGCCATTGTTCACTCAAATCCTTGTCTCCATGACTGCCTATCAATGCCATTGGTGATTCTAGTTGTACTTTGTACAACCTGTTACTTCTCATCCTGATCTGCACCTTGTTTTTCCAGCTCGAGTATTTGAGGTATACTTTCTTCTTGATGAAGAAGATGGCATAGCCCTCACCTTGAAGTTGCAACACAGAAAGTAAGTTCATCACCAATACTGGTACATGAAACACATTGGTAGCATGGAACCACTCTCCCGTTTCTATTTGAAAAACTATGGTACCCTTCCCTATTGGAGTACACTTTGCCTTATTCTGCATGGTGATTTGAAAATTAATCCTTTCCTCTTGATAATATGAGAAACATTCCAAAATTCCCGTCATATGCCAAGAGGCTTCACTTTCTATATACCATACCTCTGATGATGTAGAGCTAGTCAGACAAGCAACTTCTTCTTCCAATCTAGAAGCTAACATAGAGAAATTGAAAGTATTGTCTCTTGTGCAATTTTCTAAAAATCTATGCGAGTCTTCTGACATAGATTCCTCTGCATCATGGTATCAATCCATAATTTATTTTCCCTTCCTGTCTCTGATTACTTGCACTGGTACCATGTGAAAATTCTATCTCTACAACAACTGATTTATTTTACCTACATATTTTCCAATAAGTTATTTACTAAAACCCTCCAGTAAACATTAAAATAAATTCTGCCACAGGTATCACACCATAATAAAAAAACAAATACATGCACAAGAATCAAAACATATTGACTCAAGTATTTTTTGACAATTGTCCCCAGAAAAACCCAATGCGGGAAAACAGGTGCAACAGAGGAGGATTTTATTAATAAGCTATTCTTCAGTACAACTGGGTGCCAAATTGGCTTACCCAATAGAGATAAATTCTGCAGAAATTCTCTCAGTCTCAGCGTCAGTCTTGCTAGCCTCTGTGCAGCTCCTAGACCCTCTGCATCAGTTGTTGCCTCTCTGCATTAGCATTGGGCCTCTCTGCATCACCCACACATGCCCTCCAGTGAATGCACAATCCTACTGCCTCTGCATCTACCTAAGAGGCTCCGCGTTTGCCTCTCTACCATCTGCGCTAATCTTTTGGTGTTGTTCCTGACTCTCTATTCCATACCCATTACCTCTTGCTACGCTCCAGACCTCTAGTTCAAATTTCTCAGCTGACCCTACTCCATAAATCGAACTGACTGGTCTCCCTCAGTATATCTCCAACTGCCCCTCAAGTTTCCTTCTATACCTTTCATGTTGATGAATCAACGGCTGAGACTAAGTCCCTAATCAATGGCTAAGATTAAATAGACTTGATCCTTATCTTTTGGAAGCTTCTCATCCTTATCTTTATTAACACCCATTAATATTTTTTATTTCCCTAAGTTTAGACTTAGGAACTCATTAAAAATATTAATTATTTTAATAACTCTTCATCCAGATGCATTTTCCCATAATGATTTCTAGGTTTTGGATATCTCATGTTCTTTAACCTCTTCACCAATTTTCGTGGCTAGAGCACATCTGATGCTACCCCAAATCAACACTATACTAAATGATGTTTGAGTTTTGTTTAAGTTGATGTCCTCCTGTTTTTCATCCAAGTCCATTTGGGAGATATCTCTTTGCTGGCTAGTGGAGGGATTATCAGTTTGAGATGGTTTGACTACAGTATCAGGTCCTTTCTTGGTTGGAACCTCAATATTCTTTCTAGCAATAATCTCAAGGTTTTTCTTAGCACGCGTATTAGCTGTCTTTTTATTTGGAGTATCAGGTGCTTTCCTACTCCTCAGATTATTTTACTTATGGACTTCCATAATTTCATTTTCAAAACCTTTCTTATATTCTTCTAACTCCTCGGGATCTATCTCATTCTGGGAAAGTAGAAAATGGTCTTGTTCTTATTGAGTAAGAAATGTTGAATCATCGTCATTTACTCCCATTTAATTGATTTGAGAATCATTCATGCCTTTAGCTATTTCTCCCTCCTCGTCTGTATAGTTCTCTTGAAAAGGAGGTCTTACCTGTTGATATGGACTTTTTGGGTCCCTTTTTTTCATTTGGGGTTGGTTTCTTCTAAAATTTGGATTTCTGATCTAAGGAGTAGTTTGGTTTTCTCTAGGAGGAACGCTATCAGTGATGTTTTTCCTATCCATAATTTTCTCCATGGTTCTCAATAGACTATCTATTTTATAATCAGATGGAGAAGAAGAGGAAGGTTCCTCTTTAATAGTAACCCCTCTTTGAGTTTTTATTTTTTTATTTTTTGGCTAATAAATTAGCCTCAACTTTAAGGGCATTGGCTTGCATTTCATCTAGGGTAGTGGGGTCTCTTTCTCTTAGTTGATATTCCATATCAACATCAAATCCTTTAGGGAAATGTATAAGGGCCAAGCCGGGGGGAGTTTCAATAGCAGGTGGAATTGCATTATAAAGTTTATTAAACCTATCACAATTTTCTTCCACAGTCTCAATACCTCCTCTCTTTAGGTTTTTATGTTCATTCAGGATCTGAAGAGGATTCTTTTTGGTTTCCCACCTATTTAGGAAAGACTAATGAAAGACAACAAGCTCAGCTATGCTAGCCGCTGCTAAGTTTTTAAACCATTTTCTTACCTCTCCACCTAAACTCTGGGAAAAATGTCTCATCTTTACATAACTTTCATCCACTTCTTGAAGATCAAAGAAATCATTCATTTTATCTATATGTTGTTGTGCATTAATAGCACTAGTAGCATCAAATTGAGGAATTATGGTTTGATAATCTTGGGGCATATGATGCAATTTCCCAGGTAAAACCAAGGGAGCATAACGAGCAGCCATGTTGGGTTGAATAGTTTGTGGTCTTAGGGAAGGTATAGATATGGGATTT
Source organism: Pinus tabuliformis (assembly GCA_031772625.1). NCBI lineage: Eukaryota > Viridiplantae > Streptophyta > Pinopsida > Pinales > Pinaceae > Pinus > Pinus tabuliformis. Next base: position 443,078,849 of record CM062808.1, on the reverse strand, counting down.
GCTAGGATAGGTTGGGTTATTGTCTATGATACTACTCAAGAAGTAGTAGAGATTACAGAAGGGGTGGGGCTAATTGATGTAGGATGAACTGATTGGGAAGAATGAGATGATGCAACAATAGTGAGTGCATAAAGTTCAACAGATTGTTGAATATAGGCTTGATGCATAGCTTGATCAAGTGCTAATATAATATTTTTTTATTTTTCAAGATTTTGGAGGGCTTGCTGATAAAAATCAGGTTCAATGGATGGTCCTACATATTTATAGGGTTGCAGAATAGATTTATCAATTACTATTTGATCGAAAAAACTTCATATTTGGTCCTAAATAGACTATGTTCGAATGGTAAGTCAAACTTAATATCTTGTATGGCATCAAACTTTCCTGGAAGAGAATTTTCCCTAGAAAGGGGACTATTACTTCCTTGGATTTCAGGGAAATTTCTTTTCCTTAGTAACTTTTTAGGATCATCTAAAATTTCGGTAGGTTCTCGATTAGGATGAGATCTGGTGTAAATTCTTTTTGGAGCCAAGCCTTAAATGTGATAGACAACCTCTAATCCTTTATTTCTAAAATTTAGATCATTACTCCTCCTGAAATAAAGTTTTATAAACTAGGGCAGTTAATTTTGTAAAAATGAAATGAAGGATTGTTCTTCCCCAATATGGTTGCCAAAATGTTAGCACTCTGTAATTTTCTGAGGTTGCAAAAGAAAACAACAGAGGTAACCAGAAAGGAACTTTGGATCTTAGTATCTAGCCTTCCTAAACTTAGAGAGGGACCTCTCTATCAGATTTAACTTTGTTGTATTTAGATATTAGGCTAGTTATGAGTGTTCGAAGTTTGATTTTAAAATTGATTTGGTTGATTAAAGGCCTGAAGATTCCATTGCGCTATGGAGTCTACAAACTTATAAGGGATCTGTTTCATATTTTCAAAGGAGTTTCACAGGGCAATGTAGTTGAACTAACTGTACCTTTTAGATTTAAATGAAATGTAATGGAAGAAAAGATATAAGTTCAATTGAAGCTAAATAAATTACTCCAAAGTGTTATAAGACCATGCGAAGCTGAGGGGGAAATTCATCTGTTTTAGAAGGAGTTTTGCTTCCTCTCTTGCTGCTCTACTGTTACAAATAAATGACCCTATCTGTGTTTTGATTCTGAACTGGGACTTCTTCTTGGCTGCCACAAAATGAATGTTATTTGTTTGGATTATTTGCCTGATGTATTCCAAGGAAAATATCCTCATAGGAAGATATCTGGGCAGTTTATAGGGTGGAAGCTCAGAGCCATAAACCGTGATCTATGTATAATTTTGGTATAAATACCAATATCCTGTCTTCACCTACTCACTAAGATGCAAGACCTTTTGAATATACTCACTGATCTGGGGAATGTTTTGTCCACTCAGCAAACAAGTTGCAGGATAAATGAACTGATGAATAAAATCTTTGAACCTGTACTCCTGTGAATGATTTCTGATAATGGAGGTCCAACAGATTATGGATTGAGGTTCACCCTGTTGATTGAGTTTTTGAACTACAAAAGGAAACCTGTTTGTTTGGAAGAAAAGAAACATATGCATGAAAATGGAAGAGTATCTTAACATTCCTTCAGTAAGAAATTGAAGAAATTGTTCATGTATTACATCTACAAGAAAGTGACCATAGTAAAAAATGACTAAAATTCCTTCTTCTATGGAAAGGGTGGATAGAAAACCTAAAATAGGCTCATCTACCCATTCATCTGAGAAATACTCAAGTATGCAACACAGGATAATGATGATCCGTATTTTTATTTGGGGGAAAATAGAAGAGGGATAAGGGTGGGTTTTCTTGGGAAATTGAGAATCCTCTACCAGGAAGACTTCAAAAATCCTGGCTCTCTGGGGAAAAGTCAATTTCTGGTAAATTTCTTTGAGAGCAGAAAATGAGAAGGGATTCAGGGATTCACTGTGTGGGAGCTACAACATCTGGTTTCTATTCTCAAGGGTAATGGTGAAAAGGATTTCACCATTAGGGGATATGATAGCTCTTTTTCTTGAGAAATAGGAGGCCTGGAATTTGAGGAAAAACTTTGGAAAATAATAAGATTGAGGGAAAATGAATAGAGGTAGTTTGAATTGCCAAAACTCAATTTCATCTGATTGGTCTATATAGGTGTCTCGAAACCAATAATTCAATTTAAAGAGGTCAAATTCACACTGTGTTTTAGCAATTTTGTAGTCTCTGTCAGCTAAGGGAATGTGGTATAAATACAAAGAGGGAGGAAGCCTTAGGTTTATCACAATGGCGTCAGTTTTAGTTTTGGGGGACATTATGATAACATGGCAGAATTCTAGAGGATGACAATGCTAATTTCCAGGGAAAAAGAACTTGCAAGTAATTACTCTTGTCAGCAATGAATAATAGATGAGGGCAAATAGAGATCAAGCTGATGCCACTGTGAGAGTATAAGAGTGAGGAAATAACTTGATCAAAGGCGAGTGAGAAGGTTTATAGGTTTGCAATGGAGCGAGACTGTCAGCTAAAACGATTTATTTGGGGGAGAATTTACTTTGCAACGGGAAAAATACCACAACAGAAGGAAGTGGAAAATGGGAGGGCTCAACTGTTAATTAACATGGTGACAAGCGATAGGTAGAAAACGATGCGGGATCGTTGGCGGGAAAGGGAGTGAGGGTTGAGGGGTTTTCAGAGGGGGGTATGAGTGGTAAGTGGTAAGTGAAATGGGGGTGCAAAAATATGTGAGAGGGACATGTAGCGGCGAGGCCTGGTGGGGAAACCGCTTTTTTGGACCCCTCGCCCTCACTGGTAAAGGGAGACAGGTGGGGGGCACGAAAGAGGCTAAAATTGATTCGACGAAATAGGGATATGATTGGGAATGGGAGAGATGAGCATGGTTTAAATGCTTATCAGTGAATTGTCCCATCGCGCATATATTTTTTTATAATAAGGTCTAGTCTTTGGACAAATAATCTCACATATATCACTTTTATAATAAGTTCAATTTTCCCCTAAACTAACTTAACTAAAAGAAATTATGATGCATTTAGGAGTGAAAACCCTTACTTATTTTGCAATTTAAAGGACTAAAAATACCTATTAAAACAACAAAAAACTTAATCTACCATTTTGCATCAATCCGTGTTACATTGTTGGATTAATTTATTCACTTGATATACCTAATCTAATCTTAGCCAAGATTACACTATTTGGCTAAATTATTCATTCTAATCAAATTGACATAAATTGAAAATTGTTTGAACATGATTAAACAAAATTTTTCAGACAAGAAAAAGGATTGTGGCATGTTAAACAAGCTAAACATAGCCTTATGAATTTATTGTTCAAAAAATATATTATTACTAATGTTACTTCAACTGGCATCACTGTCACATTTCTTTTTTCTTTTCTGTGGGGTTCTTTTATCATTTCTTTTTTCTTTTTCTTTTTTCTATTATATCTATATCTATATCTATATATATTATATATATATATATATATATATATATATATATATATATAGATATATATATATATATTGGAGATCATTTGCAATATACAATATTATTTACAATTAGAAATATTGAAAGATAACACTCAATCATAGGACCCTAACGTGTCTTATATGAGAATTTTAATTTATATATATATATTTATCCTTTTGCATGGATAAGGAACCAATGAATGAGATCCAAGTGTCAATGGTTTATGGCCACTAGTTGACTTCCATGTAATTTGTGGGTCCCACCAACTGACTTGGATGCCATGTGGCACGCTCTAGGCCCTTTTTTTCCCTATCTTGTCAAAATTTAAAGTGTAATAAGTTGATTATACATACTTAGATTTAAGTGTCCTCTGTGTCATCGGAAAGCTCTTGCGAGTTCTATGACTTGGTCCTGGTTTTGGTACATTTTGAAGACTTTGATTTTTTAGTCTTCTTTGATCATTGAGTGTGTATGGATTCACCTGAATCATTCCTCCCCATTGAGGAGCTTTTGGTCCTCCAAAAGCATGAACATAATCTACAATCTAATTTTCTCCCTTGTCTATAGAACAAGTGCCCCGACAAGACACACTTCCTTCTCCTTCACTTTTCTTCTTCAGAGCCATAAGTGATGAACCAACACCTACATCCTCTATAAACTTGTTATACAATATTTTCAAACTACATGTTCAATTACATGACCAATTATGATTGAAGCATCCCCATACCTACTAAGAGTTTATAACACACTCGTTGGTCAAATTTACATCATAATAGAAACCAATAACCCAACTATCAACAAAAGGCCAAAAGCATCATTGTTTCTTTAATAAACAATGGAAAACACACCATCTCTTCTATAATTATATCGAAACACATGATTTACAAAATGTGGCCATGACAAGCTACCATAACTATTAAAACCATATCTCACTCATCAAAGTGAATATGTCATCTCCCTATGGTGTATTACCTTGTTGAACATCTTCATCAGTTGGTTCATGCACGGGCTCTTTGTCCTTGAGACGCTGCTCTGGATGGAGCATGTAATGTGTAGCTCTTTGATGTCCATATTTGTTTTAATAACTGTGAAAACTCTTCTTCCTCTAGACCTACTTAACCTTCTTCCTTCCCTGATGTGGAGAAGGTATTTTATGTCTCATCCTCTTTCTTACTGTGATTCTCTTCCAGCACTTGGAAACCACGTGGTTATGTAAGCCACAAAATATTCATGGTTTTCTATGCTATGATTTCTGCTCATCATTAACATTATGCTTATAATCAAAATGAAATTTAGAATATTGATACTATTTATACCTCTCTTGGTTGTCTTTGGTGCAATCCTATTGATGAGAGCTTGCCTTATCTCTTCCTCTACAACGTGCACTATCATGGGAGGATTGTCGTGTTTCAATCAGCCTCTTTTCGTGATGGCTTTGACAATTCCTTGGAAGCTTATGCTTCCTTTTAACACTGTCCTTTAGTATGCCCCAAACCTATGAATCTAGGTCTTTGTACAACCTCCAATGGTTGAGTCATTTGTTAGAAATTAACACCAAGTCCTCCTCCTTTATACCGCATCGTGGTAAAGAGTCTCATGTTGTAGGTTTTAACCCTGTACAGAAATTACCTGCATACGAATTCTTAAACAAAGAAAATAAACAATGCAAGAGCATAACCCATAAAACACATATGCACAAAGATTTTTCCCTGGATCCCAAAACCGGGACTACTAGCTTGATTTTTCATTATGTTCCTTTCAATGTTACAATACATATTTATACATGTCGAAGCATCCAATACCATGGACCAAAATCCATCGCGTCCAATACCATGGACCGAAAACCATCATGTCTAAAAAACATGTGCGAAAATCATGCACAAAACCATAGGTGGGTCCGCCCAACCTAACATATGGTCCAAAACCAAAATTTTCGGGGCGCTGCCCGGACCCCATAAAGTGGGGTTACGGGTGCCCTTCAAACCCCCTATTAACTATGTGGAAAGAATATAACACAACCCAACAATCTCCCACTTGTTGTTTTCTTTCCACAGGGGGCCACAGGAGAGCTTAGTCATTTTTTCAACCCTGAGATTCCCATTGCTTCTCTACACCAAGAGAACTTCTCAGAGCTCACAGATTTTGTCAATGCATCTGCAGTATTCTTCAAAGTGTCCACCTTTACCAGCAACACTTTTCTGTCTTCTATCATATCCCTCACAAAGTGATATTGAACATCAATGTGCTTTGTCTTTGAATGATAAGTAGGGTTCTGTGCCAAGAAAATTGCACTTTGGCTGTCACAGTCTATTCTTATAGCTCCCTGTACTAACCCCATACTTGAACACAATCTCTGCAACCAAACTGCTTCCTTGCTTGCATGAGTGGCTGCCATGTATTCTGCCTCTGTAGTTGATAGTGCCACTACAGATTTCTTCTTACTCATCCAACTGACTGCACCTCCAAATAGGTTAAACACATACCCACTTGTAGATCTTCTCTGATCCAGATCTCCAGCCCAGTCTGCATGAACAAAGCCATGAATATCCAACACTCTGTCCAATCCTGGTCTTCCTTGGTAGCACAAACCATAATCACTAGTGCCACGCAAATACCTCAAAACCCGCTTCACTGCTGTCGAGTGCTCCTTCCCAGGTTTTGACATAAACCTGCTCAATACTCCCACTGCATGTGCAATGTATGGTCTAGTACAGATCATTGCATACATCAGTCTACCCACTGCACTTGCATATGGAACACGAGACATGTCCTCTTCCTCTTCTTGTGTCTTGGGACACTTTTCAGTAGATAACCTCACACCTACAGGAATCGGAACCTTCACCGGTTTACTATCCTGCATATTAAACCTCTGCAGTATTGTCTCAACATACTTCCTATGGTTTAACCAGAGCTTCCTCTTTGACCGATCTCTTTTAATTTCCATGCCTAAAATATAGTTTGCAGCACCAAGATCTTTCATGTCAAATTTGGAGGACAATTGGGTCTTCAAATCCTGGATAATTTCTTTGTCATTTCCAACCAGCAACATATCATCCACATACAAGACTAGATAAATAACACGGTCACCAATTAATTTAAAATACACACAATGATCTTCTTTGCTTCTAGTGAAGCCAAGTCCCCGTATAAATGTATCAAATTTCTGATACCACATCCTTGGTGACTGTTTTAACCCATACAGAGACTTCTTTAACTTGCATACCAGTTCTTTCTTACCCTTCACCGCAAAGCCTTCAGGTTGCTTCATGTAGATTTCCTCTTCCAAATCCCCATGAAGAAATGTTGTCTTCACATCCATCTGTTCTACCTTAAAATTAAAAGCAGCAGCAACAGATAAAAGTAATCTAATAGAAGTTACCTTGACGACAGGAGAAAAAATATCACCAAAATCAATTCCCGGCACCTGGGAATAACCTTTTGCTACCAACCGAGCTTTGTATTTCTCCACCTTTCCTTCCGCATTTGTCTTCTTCTTGAACACCCATTTGCTGCCAATGGGTTTCCTTCCAGCCGGCAACTCCACCAGATCCCAAGCCTCATTTTTGTGCAAAGATGCCATTTCATCAACCATGGCCTCTTTCCAGACTTTTCCATCCACTGAATCCACTGTTTCCTTCACAGTTCTGGGATCATCATCAGTAACAGACAAAGAAAAAGCAGATGGACTATACCTTTCTGGTTGCCTTCTTTCTCGAACTGATCTTCTCACAACCGGAGTTTGTGGCTCTTCATCTTCTGATTCCTCCTCTGCTGTAGAGTCTACATCTTCCTCCTTTGGCTCAAACTCTATATTCTCAGGTTCCTTTGGTTGGACTTCATGTTGAATAACATCTTTTACCTCTCTAAACACCACATCTTGGCTGTACACAACCTTCCGTGTGACTGGGTTCCAAAGCTTATAACCCTTTAAACCATCCTTATACCCAATAAAGATGCACTTTTCAGATTTAATATCCAACTTGGTTCGTTTCTCCTTTGGAACATGTACATATGCATCACATCCAAATACCCTCAGATGTGAATGAGAGGGTTTCTTACCAGTCCATACTTCTTGTGGAGTCTTATCCTCCAACGCTGATGAAGGTGACCTGTTGACCAGGTAACATGCAGTATCCACCGCCTCTGCCTAGAATTCCTGTCCTAACCCAGCACCACTGAGCATGCTTCTTTCCCTTTCCATCAACGTCTTGTTCATTCTTTCTGCGACTCCATTTTGCTGAGGTTTATATGGAGTAGTCTTCTGCCGTGCTATACCACACTTCTTACAGAATTCTTCAAATTCCTTGCTGCAAAATTCTCCACCATTATCTGTCCTCAACACCTTTATCTTCTTCTCTGTCTAATTTTCCACCAGATCCTTAAATTCTTTAAACCTGTCAAAGACTTCAGATTTCTTCCTAAGGAAATATATCCATGTATTCCTTGAGAAGTCATATATAAATGATACATAGTACACAGACTTACCTAGTGATGGAACCTTCACAGGTCCAAACACATCACTGTGCACAAGCTCTAATATCTGTTTTGTCCTCTTACCACCAGAGGGGAAACTCACCTGATTTTTGCTTCCCATACACACAATTTTCACAGAAATCAAAATCCAGAGAGCTATCATTCATACCTTCTACCATACCTTTACCATGAAGTATTCGAAGGCCCTTCTCTCCAATATGTCCAAGCCTTTGATGCCACAACATGGTCTTCTCTCTAGAGACCACTAGATTTTCTACTCCATTTTCAGGAACCATAGAACTATTGCACCCAGCAACAACAGTGCTACCTTGTAGCTTGTACAGAGTTCCAATCTGAACTCCCCGCACAATATCAGTGCTCCTTGAACCATCTTGCAGGTATCTTTCTCGAACACCGTCTTTACACCTGCATCATCCAACTTGCTTATAGAAATCAGATTTCTGGCCAATGCAGGAATATGTAGAACACCCGAAAGTGTTCTAACCCTTCCACCTTGCAACTTCAACTTTACTTTTCCCCGACCAATGATTCTAGCCTTCCTATCATCTCCTAAGAAGACATCACCACCATTGTATTTCTCATACTCGCAGAACCACTCTCTATGGGGAGTGATGTGAAAGGATGCACCGGAGTCAATCAACCATGCCTCATGATCTACATGTGTACTTGAAGAAGCCATGTACACATCCCCACCTTCATCTGAGGTGGTTTTCACCTCTGCAGAAGGAGCATCATCAGATCCCTTTCCTTTATCAGGAGCTTTAGATTTACAATCCCTTCTGAAGTGCCCTTCCTTTCTGCATTTCCAGCACACCACCTTTGTATGTTTTCCTGGAGATTTAGATCTCCCTCTAAATTTAGATCTCCCACTCAATGACTTATTTTTGTTTTTGTTCTGGGACCGTCCTCGTACAGACAAGGCATCACCATTCTGGTTGTCCATATTTTTCCGTCTCATCTCCTCCGTCAGCAAGGCTGAGACTATTTCATCAAACTGTAAAGCAGTTACATTGCTACCTATTGCAATAACCAGAATATCCCACGAATCTGGTAGAGAACACAACAGACTGATGCACTTATCTTCATTTGAAATTTTAATATCAATAGATAATAACTAACTTACCACAGTATTAAACGCATTCAGATGCTCTGTCACCGAGTCTCCATCTTTCATCCTTAGGTTATACAGCTTTTTCCACATGAATAGTTTATTCACCAGAGACTTAGATTGGTACAAAGTCCCTAACTTGACCCACAAAGTTTTTGTCGTAGCTTCCCCTGATTCATTCAACAATACTGAATCTGAGACACACAATCGTATTGTGCTCTTTGCCTTCCGATCCAACTTCTTCCATTCTTCATCGGTCAATCCCGATGGTTTAGTACCCGGATCTACCGCGATCCACTGATCTTTATCCACCAACAGATCCTCCATCTTGAGTTTCCACAACTCAAAATTCTGACCATTGAACTTCTCAATCTCTATCTTTCCACTGCTCGCCATCTTCTTTCACCACCAGAATCGATCTCTCAGATCTCCCACTGAATAGAGTCTACCACAGGCCCAAGCGAAACCCCTCAGCAACAAAGGCGTCCCCTTGAAGCCAAAACAGCTCTGATACCAAATGTAGGTTTTAACCCTGTACAGAAATTACCTGCATACAAATTCTTAAACAAAGAAAATAAACAATGTCAGAGCATAACCCATAAAACACATATGCACAAATATTTTTCCCTGGATCCCAAAACCGGGACTACCAGCTTGATTTTTCATTATGTTCCTTTCAATGTTACAATACATATTTATACATGTTGAATCATCCAATACCATGGACCGAAATCCATCGCGTCCAATACCATGGACCGAAAACCATCGCGTCTAAAAAACATGTGCGAAAATCATGCACAAAACCATAGGTGGGTCCGCCCAACCTAACATATGGTCCAAAACCAAAATTTTCCGGGGCGCTGCCCCAGACCCCATAAAGTGGGGTTACGGGTGCCCTTCAAACCCCCTATTAACTACGTGGAAAGAATATAACACAACCCAACACATGTCAGTTCCAGAAATGGAGACCTCAAGGATTCAAACAAAAATAACACCATGTGAAAATGAAACTAAAGAATGATCAACATGGTTTACCTCAGCTGTCGATTCTGAAGCAGCTGATGATGACTTCGCTAAGCATTTAATGCACTTCAGCTCTTTCAAGGAATCTTCTATGGCTCATAACTGAGGCTACAATCTTTGCTTCTCCTCTTTCTCTTTTTGTAGAAGTTTCCTCAATTCAACATTCTTTGCTTGAAGGCTCTAATTCATCTCTTCATTTGAATAATGAGAAGATGATGAAGAAGAATAATGTTCACTTGAGGGGGTAGATGGAGCATCGTACTCTTATCTTTCTTTCTCCTATTCGTCTCGTGCCATTTTCTCCTCATAATATGCATAAATTAAATGTACAATGTTGGTCATCCTGTAGAAGGCCTCGTAGAGATATTTGTTGTTTTCCATTTTCCTTCTTGTTTCACATTCAATCTCAGGTTATCATTCAAACTTACAATTCACATCAACAAGAATACCACTCGAATACCAAACTTGATCTGGATTCTCTCCACTACTAAAATTAACTAATATCTTTTACTTCTGTGATGTTAACAGAATTGCATGTGAAAGAGTATTAAAAACCACATGTACATACTTTAAAGAAGAGGGAACATAACGACAAACATCAAATCAAAGAACACACATAAGTTGATAATGGAGTTCACCTAGTTTGGGTTATGTCTCTGACCTGATGTTAAGAGTGGCGAGGTCGCTTCATTAAATACTGCAAGATGAGGATGAGTATGTGGCATATTCTTTGTTATTACAAGGATAAACTCCCTCAACTAGAGTGGCATGTCTCTCCACGAGACATTCCCCTATAGGAACTATCACCCATAGGGGCCTTCCTTTAGTATGACAAGATACCTAATTCTCACATGAAGTGGCATACAAGTATCCCCCAACGGAATGGTAAACAAGGATCTCAACATCAAAAACATCATCTCAACAAATAAAAAGAAAGACATGGAATCACTACATCATATACCTCCACTTCCAGGGATGGCCTGAAAGTGCACAACTCTATTGAAGAAATGGATTGCACGATTGAATTTGTGGCATGAAATCTTGTCAAATGACCATAAACTCGATGCATTTATGAGATTTTCAAAATCTAGGCCTTCAAGAATCTCAAAGATTCTCCAAGAATTCCTTCTCACTAGTGGACTAGAATTTTACTGCTCAGGTGATAAATCTGACTTCACTACTATGGTTCTTGCGAAAAACTGAGTAATTTGAGTATAAATTCGATCTGGTTTTGAAACTATCAAAATTTATCCCTTAGGGAATATTTTAGATTCCTGGTGATTCCACAAAGATCCCTGTCTGCAAGTTGACTACAGATCTACTACTCAAATCCAAAAACCAATCATGGAAACAAACTCCTTGCAAAATTATAGTTCATTTGAGTATAAATTTGGCATGATTTTGTCACTATGAAAATTTGGCCCCAAGGGAATCTAAAGATTCCTTAAGCATAAAATAATATTCCTACAAAGATTCCCTGAGAATATCTCTTGAAATTTGTGTCAAAAGAGTTCCTTTCTTGGTCATGGTTCTCGCACGTCAGGGTTTCTCACCTCAATGGACACGTTCATTATTATGTTTAGCCTTCGTCCATTTATGGTTCAATGTGAATGGATAAATATATTACCATTGGCAAAGATTACAAAGGTCTCACCCATTGAGTGATTGGTTGGCATGGGTTATTTTTGGAATTAGAGTTGGTGATCACTGGGTTCAAAACCTCTCCATGCTCAATTTTTTGTTAACAAATAAAAAATCACACTCGTTTTAATATATTTTTGGTAATGGTGTTGTTGGTCACCCTTGAATATAACCATGCCATTTCTATTATGGTTTCAAATCATAACAAACAACCAAATTTGAATTTTATATGGTTTTTTTTGTTATTATTGTTTTGTAATATATTTTCTTTTGTTTTATATGGATTTTTTCTTATATGAGAATTTTAACACCATATTTTTTTGTTGTCTTTTAGCAGGGATAAGGAACTAATGAATGAGCAATAAGTGTCAATGGCTGATAGGCCACTAGTGAACTACCATGTAATCCTTGGGTACCACCCGCTGACTTGGATGCCATGTGGCATACTGTGGGCCCTTATTTTTCCATGTATTTTCAAACTTTAAACTACAATAAGTTGATCATTCAGACTCAAATGTGAGTGTCATCTACATCATCAAAAATCTCTCATGGATCTCTATGACTTGTTCCTAGTTTCACTAAATTTTGAAGACTTTGATTTTTGAGCCTTCTTTGATCACTAAGTGTGTATGGAGTCACCTGGATCACTCTCTTAATTATTTAAATCAACAAAGAATTTAGGTTTTCTGATCCTAAATGATTAAATGTCAATGATTTGTTGAAGGGACAAAGAGTAAGCTTTCGTCATGGTTTTGCAACTCCCTGACCTTGGATTCTTCTCGCTTACCTCCTCACTCTCTTAGTTATTATCCATACCTTCTCGAATGTTATTTATAATTCCTACCACAAACCAACAACCTAACTAGAAATCAATCAGAGGGATGCTAAACACTATCTTCTAGAGATATATCAAAAGGTGGGTATCAATGAGCGTTTTCCTTTTCAATCTAATTACTCTCTTTACCTCCTCCATTTTTATTTTTGCAATTGTAGTGAATTTGCAGTAAAAATGTTTCCTTAAATCATATTCTCTCCCCACTTTTGAGGAATGAGTTGGGGTCCATAGATATAGGCTTTAAAGGAACCAACCTCAATTTCCTCTTCTTTTCACCCCTAGCCCTACCAACATTACAATCCATTTTATGCTCATAAAATCTTCTCAGCTAGGAGTGAGAGACCGAATTAATATTCAACCCACTGAAAAGGAAAATATAGCCATAGAGCCCAAAGTGAGCCTTTTTCATCCTTTAATTCACTACATATTTTACTTCATAAATTAAATTTAACAAGGGTTACATAGTAGCTAGTCCCTTCTTCTTAGTTTAAATGCCAAGGTAACTTCAAGGGAGGCAAAGCATGTCTAGCTAATAAACCCACCAAGAAATAAAGAAGAAAAAAGAAAAAGCATTAAATCGATGAAGGGGAAATTATCGAAGTGTTGAACATAAAAAAGGGAGAACATGTTTGCATGTTTATACCAAGGTAAGGGACCAAAGAAAGGGGGAATTACCAACAACATATATTATCTCAAGATGTTGGGAGGTCTAACACCCTCTGACTACCTAGTTGGGGTGATGCCACCCATATTGGTACCAATAACATAATAAAACACACACACACACAGAACAAAACATAACATAAAAAAAATAAAAATAAATAAAAATAAATAAACAAGGTACCAAACTCCAACAACCTCCAACAAACAAGCTCACATCCCCTCATTAGCCTACACAACCCAAGGTAATGGACTTCCTTCTCTACACTTATAGTCGATTGAGTTGTGCCATTGACCTTCTAGGGTTTCGAACTCAGGCTAGTTAGGGATGTCTTGGAGCCCTATGGATCCCAGGAGTTCCCCTTAACAGTCTCCAGGTACCCTCTAGGCCCATACAAGGACACCTCTTACTACACTTATCCTTCAAAGGCTTCAACCTTCCCCAAGATAGCCCATGAAAAGTGCACTTGTACCCCAACCACCTAGGGTTCTTAGGGTAAAATAACCAAGGATCCTATAGTTCTCCCAAGAACCAAGACCACAATCATCAATTAGTAGTCTCTCAGGGAAAGGAAGACTAAATATGTCCTATTCCCATTCATTTACCTTTTATCTATAGCTTCGAATAATAATATATTATAATATTTTTTAATATTATTCCTTAAGTTACGTTAACAATATTATAATAATAATAGTATTTTTCTTTCTTGGTTGACTCATCATCATTAAAAGGAAAACAACGTCACCTTGCTAGTGGATTTTAAGGGGGCAGGGTTTCACTCCTACGAAATGAGATAAGGAAAAGTATCAACTTCATAAAATGGAAATGGAAAAGTGAGAGGAACAAATTAAATTTCGTGTCTGAGAAGAATAAAACATAAGTTCTCACATAAGAGGTAAAGTTAAATTTGAAAATACTAAGGACATCAATAGTATGATTTTTGGAATAAGAAGAAATAGGGGGGAGATTGAAGACTTGGGTTATTGTTGTGCTAAAGGAGATCAATGAAAAATTGAAAAATGTTCCAATACTTTGCTAAGAAAAGTGAGAATGTAAAAATGATATTAAATATGGGGAAAAGTGAAGGCTTAAGGGTTAGTAGATTCAAACAATCATAAATCATTTCAAGTCTCGGTTTCAGAACATATGAGAACAAGCTTATGATAGACTCTAATGGTAGTCTATCTCTTTCCATGATTGGCTAATGATGAACATAATGATGACTATAAACATGACTTAATGGAGGAGGAGTTAAAAGAAGTGTTTTCACAAATAGGAAGGAGGAGTTAAAACAAGTGTAAGATGGTTTTCCTAAAGAAAAGAGTGAATGTCTAGATGAATAGACCAATAAATTCAACTCAGGGTTCTATAACTTCCTAGAAGAATATCTATTAAGGATTATTTAAAGAGTTAACTATATGATAAAAACATATATAATCCACCATAAAGGTGATCCTAAATGCTTCGAGTGATATAAAACTCATTTCGGGCTTATGTAATTGTAAGCACAAAATGATTACAAATATGCCAACCAATGTGGTAAAAGAAATATTTAACATCATTCTTGAAACCTTAGTAGAGTATAGTTCTTTTTATATAATTTAAATAAACTTGCAAGTAATGAATATCATGCATATATAAGTGTCATCTTTACTCTAAATAAATAAAAAAATATTTAACATCATTCTTGAAACCTTAGTAGAGCATAGTTCTTTTTATATAATTTAAATAAAATTGAAAGTAATGAATATCATGCATACATAAGTGTCGTCTTTACTATAAATAAATTAATTATAGTGATGCACTCTAAAATCATGTACGAAACAATAAAATTGTATTTATTACTTGGTGAAATAGAAATATAAAAATGACAAGTTTAAACAACATAAAAACCTATCGCGATGGAAAAAAAATAAAAATCTTATTGGAAAAATTTGAGGGACCATCTTGTCGGCATGAGATGGTGAGGGGAGTGACATCCACATATTTATGGTGAGGGGAGTGACATCTACATATTTATTTTTCAATGTTAGGGGCCACTTGTAGTTGCAACGCTTAGACCACAAATTTAAAAATTGTGTTGTTGCCATCTACTAAAAAAATGTAGTGGTTAATGGCTAGGCCTAATACAAATCCCCACATTTTACAATTGTTACCTACAAATTATTGAAAACTAGGACAAGAAAACCATGAATGATTAAAAATGGACCCAATTAGTCCTCACCAAAATGAGAGGCAATATAAAAAATAACATTATTACAGAATCCAAAGCCACATATATATTTATGTGAGACCTTCGTAATCTTCCCACCCACAATATAGTAGATCTCAAAAAAATTCAAAATAATGCTAAAATTATGTAGAATCAATAAATATCTATGATTGACATTATTGGCCTAAAACTTTGTTTAGATTTAAACCAAGCAATCCATAATTGAAAACAAGAAATTGAATGTATGAATTAAGTGGACCAATTTTATTAGAATAAAGATTTCATGGAAACTTAAGCAAGAAGGGGAGGTATCTTGAGGATATTGTTACAGATAATTCTATAATAAAATTCACAATTTCTTGAGTGAAATATCTCCTTCTACTTCAATAAAGACTAACTAGATTAACCGTTGCCCATATGAGAGAGAAGCTGAAAAATTAAATCATATGAAACCGAATCCACAAAAATATTTAAACCAAAATTCCATAATTTTCACATTATGTAATAGAAGTCAAACAAATTCAAAGAATTACTAAAATGATCTAGAAGTGATAAATAATTATCATAGACATTATTGGCCAAAAACTATGTTTAAGGGTTAAAATAAACATGTGAGAAAGGAAATATTGTTCATGAAGTATGTTTCTATGAGTAGAGGATGGAATTCAACCCCTTTGATATGTTTGGAGGTGATAGGCATCCATTTCCATCTCCATTTCCACAAAGAAGAACAAAGAACCAAGGCAACTCATTTCCTCCAAACAGCCAAACTCCTCCACAACGAATGCATGAGAACATGAGCTCATGGGGCAGGACGTTCGAGGTTCCCAACCATAGATCACGCTACAATGACCCCAAACCAAACACAAATGCAAACACAAATAATCAGTGGGACTCTACTCCTCCTCTTGCTTCCAAGCCAACTACAAGTAGAACCAACGGTCATCTAGGAAAGGAGAAGAACGCAGAAGCAACTACAAGTAGAAAGGGGAGAGTGGTTTCGGTTCCCATTTATAATGTAGGCACCAAATCACCATCTGTGTCTATCAAAGCAGAAAAGGTGGTGGCTCCCAGGATGGACTAGGGTGTTACCGCTGTGAAAATACAGTCCACATTTAGAGGGTTTTGTGTTCGGAATTCAAAGCCATTGGAGAAGTTGAGGATTATAGGGCAAGTGAAGTCAGAAGCTGATGAAATAGGGAGGCGTCTTTCAACACAAACTCAGTTGATACGTGGAAATGAGTACGGGTCCCAAAAACTTGACCACCAAATCCTGTCTCTACTGCTTAGACTCGATGCGATTGAGGAATTTATTTTGATTGCCTTTAATAATTAATGGAGCATGAAACCTTAAATTATTACATGACATCATTTACCATTATGATGTATGCTCTTCTTTCTTTCTGTGTGGGGTGTGAAGTCATTTGTGCGGGAGTCAAGGAAGGTTGTATATTGTCTATTGCTTTAGCTGGAAGAGACACTCGATGCCATAGTCGCAGGAAAATCTATGACTATACCCCTAAAATGGATTCTCATTCTCACTTTGATCGAAACAGTGGTACTCCTGAATTATCAGAAATGCAACCCTAGATAGAAGAGGTTAGGAAAAAGGAAGAGAATTGCATGATCCATGTTACAGATTGCGAAAGGGATACCTCTGAAGAACTCAAGGGCTTGGATCTCTCCTCCTCCCTAGAAATAGTTCTAGTTCCAGTGAATGAAGCGCAACATATATGTGGTGAAAGAGAGGCCAAGGCACTATTGCTAGCCTTTTGAATCTTCATTTTATCACTGCTTAACCTGTTATAGAAAGCACAAATGGAAGCAAACTATTGAATCATCAAAAGCAACCTATTCTTAACCATAAAAGAAATACATCTAACAATAGCCTAATCTACAAACTGAAATAAAACATACAAATACAAGTAAAGAGGAGCTTGGCTGCTTGGATTGGGCCCTAACCCAAGAGCTTCAGCCCTATGAGGTAACTCAGTGCTAACTCAAAAAGGATTCCATCTTTATTTCCAAAACAATAGTAAGATTACGTGAACTGTCACAAATTAATAAGCTCGAAGTTGAGCAGAGTTTACATAAGCAAAAATCCAACAAAAATCTAACCCTAGTGAGGCCCTATGCCTCTCTACTTATACAAACGAAGCTACCAACAACTTCCTTAAAATCAGGGAGGCTTGGCTCCCAAAACTCGAGATAATCATCAGTCATCCTCCACTTGCTCGGCTGCCTTCTAGTGCATGACTTTGCTGCTTGTACTCTGAGCTGAATGAAAGGGAATTTGAAGTGAGGAGTAATAAATGAGGGGTATTCCCTCCTATAAGTCCTCTCCTTTGTCCACTTTGAGTTATTGTTGCCATTTGTCCACTGGATCCTTGACTTTGACCTCAAAATTCATCAATAATCTGCATTAAACACATGTTAGACCACATGGCATCATAACTACTTCAACTCACTCCATAAGCATAAATATAATCAAAAAATCATACAATAAGCTAAGAGAATGGTTGATTTGACTAGGTTAGGAGGTAAAATGAGCCCATATAATTACCCATTTATGAGGCTCATTAACAGGTCCACAAAAATTGCAAATAATATTCAAGAAACCCAATTTTATTTTATTCAATAATAATTTCCACAAAGATATTACATCAAAAAATTGGAAGATATACTAGGTTCGTGGCTCAAAGACTTCTGCAATCCCATCCATCTACAACAACATTGTCCACTAACTATTTGGCGCATTAAAGCATAGCTAACAACACATGATGCAATAATTGGATAGGGTGTGCTTTTAAACACCAAAGCCAACCACCACCAACTAGGCTGTGCATTTCAACAACCAAACTAGGAAATACAATGATGATTTTTCCCTCTCACCTTAAGCCACAAGAGCTCCGAAAAGTATCAAATAATATGAACACTCATTCATGTACCATATCAATTCCCATCCACCATTTTATAATTTTCCTCCTAAAAACACCATGGGCACCAAATTACCATGGTCAATACCATGGGAATCAACTATTATGAGTTTTTCTCTCAATCTCCTATATTTTTAAATTAATTATTCATTTGATTTTTTTTATTTTTTCATTATTTTTAATGTTTCTTTTCTATCCAAATGGAAATGAAAAAATTATCTTCTTGGAAAGGGACATTTAACACGGCATAGAAAGTTGAAAAATCTTAATTTATAAAAAATCGATTATATGATATAATGTTAAATATATGGAATGCAATAGTGGTTTAAGTTTTTTCAATATATTATTAAATTTATAATCAGATTTTTTATAAGGAAAATTGTTATGTAACCAACTCACAAAATAGAAGAAAAGATAGATCAATGACTTCAAAATCAATCTCTTCGATGGGGAAACCTCCTTTAAATTACACAAATGAACAATAAGGGGTTAGAATATAATCAAAGCCAACATAACAATAATAATATAAGGGCACAACAATAACAATAGTGGGATTCTATGGGGCACAATAATAACACTGTGGGGGAATAGGGGTACAACAATAACAATAAGGGCTACAATGACAATATTAATGGGGGAATCATGAGTATTATAGGGACCTAACATGCCCCTCTCCTTCAAAAGAGTGTTGTCATCAACGCTTGAGTAGTTCTAGGTGCTTCTGTATAAAATTCTCACCCTCCCATTTGGAATCTTCAGTGGGTAAGTTCTTCCACTTGATGAGGTACACTGAAATTGATAGATTTCATAGCTATCGAGTTCTTGTTTCTATGACTGCTTCAGGTTCCAATATGATTTTTTATTCCTTTTCAAGTTCTGAAAATATTATTTGAACTAGGAGTTTGTCACCTATAACCTCCTTTAAGCATGAAACATCAAAAATTGGGTGCACTTGAGAATCTGCAGGAAGCTCCATTTTTTATGCCACAATACCAATCTTTTGCAACACCTTGTACAGACCATAATACTTTGGTGATAATTTATTATCCTTCTTAGCTTGCTTGAGGGACATTTTTTTATATGGTTTTAGCCATAGGAATTCCCAGTCACCTATATCAAAACTCCTTTCTCTACGATGTTGATTTGGTTTTTGTTTCATTCTATTCTGTGCCAAAGTGAGGTTATCCTTTAAGAGTTGGAGAACTTGTTGTTGATGCTTGATGTGATCTTCCACTCCTTGAACCTTAGAATTTTCTCTTAAATATGATGTGATGGATGGTGGATGATATCCATAAAGTGCCATAAATTGGGTCATTTTTGCTGCAGTATGGAAAGAAGTTTTATGCCACCATTCAGCTAGAGGCAACCATTTGACCCATTGTGTCTGTTTATCAGATATAAAGAAATGAAGATATCCTTCCCAACATTTGTTTGGTATCTCAGTTTTCTCATCAGATTGAGGATGATAAGATGAGCTATGAGATGATTGAGTAACAAGACAACAAAATAATTATGTCCAAAATTTTCTAGTGAGAATGGGATCTCCGTCGCTTACAAGAATCTTTGAGTTTCCATGTAGCTTTTGAATTGTTTCCATAAATGTAGTAGAAAATGTACTGGCTTTAACTAGATGCAATAATGCACAAAAGTGTGCATACTTGGTAAGTCTTTCAACTACCACCATGATGACACTCTTTCCTTTGGACTTGGGTGAGCCTATGATAAAATCCATTGAAACCTCCTCCGAACGTTGGCTTGGAATGAATAGAGTTTGTAAGAGACCTGGGGTCTTAATTGTTTCAACTTTATTTTTTTGGGAAACCAAACATTTTGCCACAAACTTTTGAATATCCGATTTAAGGCCATCCCAAAAAAATTCCTTCTTAACCCCGTGGTAAGTTTCTAAAAATCTTGAGTGCCCTCCTAAGGGATAGGTGTGAAATTCCCTAAGAATATTTTGTTTGAGTTGGGAATTCTTACATATGTATAAAATATCTTTGTACCATAATGAATCATTTTTCTAGCTAAATGTATTAGATGTACTCAGATCTTGTTAT
Source organism: Pinus tabuliformis (assembly GCA_031772625.1). Classification (NCBI taxonomy): domain Eukaryota; kingdom Viridiplantae; phylum Streptophyta; class Pinopsida; order Pinales; family Pinaceae; genus Pinus; species Pinus tabuliformis. The sequence continues at coordinate 443,058,390 of CM062808.1, read as the reverse complement.
AAATTTTGAATGAGTGCCCACACTTACTTGTCATTCTTCTAGTCATCCCTTGCTTCATTTACCTAATCTGGTTGGATAATATAAATGGCACAAAGAATTTCTTCCACATTCTCATCCTTTCTTGAGAGTGAATTTGCCACAACATTTTGCTTCCCTTTTTTGTAGATGATTTCAATGTCATAACCCAACATCTTTGTGACCCATTTTTGTTGCTCTTCTGAAGATAATCTTTGTTCTGAAAATTATTTAAGGCTATCATGTTCCTTTTTTACCTTGAAGTGTCTTCCCGTTAGGTAGGGTTGTCATTTCTTAAGTGCATATAGTATTGCCAACATTTCCTTCTCATAAATAGCTTTGTGTAAATACTTTCCTTTGATTGGACGACTTTCAAAAGTAATGAGTCTTTCTCCTTGCATTAAAATAGCACCAATTCCATTTCCTGAGGCATCAGATTCCACAATAATTGTCAATTCCATCGTAGCTAAGACCGGTGCTTGGCACATTGCCTCTTTAAGATATTTGAAGGCCTTCCTTGCTTCTAGAGTCCATGAAAATGCATCTTTATTCAATAAGGTTGTTAGAGGTGCTACTATTCACCCATAATTCTTGAAAAACTTGCAATAATACCTTGTCAACCTG